>CM068744.1:98642316-99154816 GCA_035084275.1 Hydrolagus colliei | reverse complement strand
GGGGGAGCTGTGGGCGACTTGTTGGTTTGATGGCTAGATATCGATGCTCGCGTTTGCGATTGAAGTGTGTGGGAGTTTTTATCTCTGTGTGTGTGTGTGTGTGTCTATCTGTGAATGTGTGTGTGTGTGTGTGTCTGTGAATGTCTGTCTGTGTGTGTGTGTGTGTGTGTGTCTATCTGTGAATGTCTGTCTGTGTGTGTGTCTATCTATGACTGTGAATGTCTGCCTGTATCTATCTGTGAATGTCTGTCTGTGGCTGTGTGTGTGTGTGTGTGTGACTGTGACTGTCTGTGACTGTGTGTCTGTCTGTGACTTTGTGTGTGTGTGTGTGCTGGCCTTTTGTGGCTGGGCAGGTGAGACGCCTCAGGTGAGAGGCTGAGATGGATTTCCAGTTCAAATGCAAAGAGCAGTGTGTGTTTTGAAGGTGTGCTGTGTAGCTCTCAATGCTGTATTTGCCATGTGGACTGCACTACCCTAGCTATTCATGTGATACAGTAATTTTCATTCCCAAACCTTGGTTTTAAACTGAGTGGGATTTTTTGGAGGGTTTTTTTACCATCTTCAGTCTTGTTGAAGCCTCGTGGCTTTATGCAATTAAATATAAATATACATTAGTTGAGTTGTAAGTTTAGCAAAGTTGTTTTTTGGCGGCGTGGAGGGTGGGGGGGGGGGGGGTGGAGCGCGAAAGACTGATAGCTGCAAGTGGTGTACAGTATTCGCTGGACTTTTGCTTGCTATGGTACACTTTATTTTCCTGCGGCGTTTATAATCTCGGAGAGGCCGCAAGTGAAACCGAAGCTTGAAGCGTTTTGGTTTTTTGTTTTTTGTCCAGTTTGCGTTTTTTTTCTCGCCTGCGGATACTCGACGACTGTTCAAGAAGCTGTGACAAGTTCGGTTAATGTAACCGCAGTTCCAGTGGCGGACGTGGCTCGTTTTAGAGTCTGCTGTACGCGTTTCCCCCTCTCCCAATTGTTTGTTCCCCAACTTGCCTTTGACGTACAGTACTGTGTGATGCGTGCCGGTGCCTGCGGAGGACAGCGTCGCATTTGTGGGTGTTTTCAGCGGAGGCAGAGAATTTGTGGCTTTGTTGTTGTTGTTGTTGTTGTTGCTGCTGCTGCTGCAACGGTGAAGAAACCAGACCGAATCAACCTGTGGCTTTCAAATCGCTGTCAACAACAACAACAACAACAACAACGTCGATTTATATCGCGCCCTCCACGCTGGACAGCGTCTCAGAGCGCTTGGACTGAGCCAGGGATGGGGGGGGGGGGGGGGGGGGGGGTTGAAAGGGTGACCAAAGGCGCAGTCGAAGAGAAAAGTCTTTATCTGTGACCTGAAACTGGGAAGAGACAGGGGGGGAGCTGTCGAGGCGAAGGGAGTGAGGGAGTTCCTGTCAAATCCAGGAGCCACGTTTGTAAAGTGAAAGCCTATATTCAAAAAAATATATAACCCCCGCTATTCCCCCCTCCCATCCCCCCCCCCCCCCCCCCCCCCTCCCACACACTCCAACTCCAATGAATCTTATTTCAAAAATAAATTCCTAGTTGGAAAAAGTTGGTTTAAAACGTGGCAGATTTGACAGTCATTTTTCCCAATTGCTCTCGTATTGGTATCGAAAAAGGGGGGAAATTAGATGAGAATGATTGACTTGCCTGGTGGGATGTGAGTGAATGTGATCTTGACCCGTGATGTGACTCCCCTACTGTGTAGGCTCTATCTTGTCATTGACTCTCTCTCTCAAGCAATCTGTCTTGAAGTTAGTGGTTTTTGTTGGGGGTGGGGTGGGAAGGGAGGGGGGGGGGGGAGGGGGGGGGGCGGGTGGCGGGATAATCTCCCAAGCTTCCCAAATTTTCAGCGGATCAGTCACCTACCGTGGTGTGTCGGTCATGCCAATCGGCAGGTTCCTTCTCAAGGTTTCGCTTGTTTCCCTGGGCAACCATTGGCTCTTGCATCCGATGTGGTGGGCTGACAACCGGTTTGACACAGCATTTGAAATCGGACGTGACCTCCTATTCTTGCAAGTCAACGCAAGACCGACAAAGCTGAGGATAATTGAGCTTCACGGTGACGACGACGATGAAAATATCGATCCTTTCGTTTGATATCGCGTCTTCCAAGACGGTTACCGCTCGATAGTCCGAAGGTTCGTTAGTCCGAAGCTTCCCCTAACCCTAACCCTAACCCTAACCCTAACCTTTGGACTAATGAACCTTTGGACTATCGCATCAAATGTTCGGATTAACGAACCTTATTTCATTGTCGGTTCGGACTATCGAGCGGTAACCACGGTAACCGCCCCGGGTATAGGAAATTTGTGTGTTCGGACTATCGAACCTTCGGACTATCGAGTGCCCTCCTTCCAAGACATCTCAAGTATTTTTTTTATCTTCCTTTATTTAACAAAAAAATCACATTTTTTTTAAAAAAGGAAAAAAATTAACACCCGTCACTCGTTTCAAATTGTTTTATTGGTTTAATTAAATTTCTTCCAACACTGTCTCGGGTGAATCCATCGCAGTTGTTATGGGCTGTTTGTTCACTAATGAATGAAAGCTCTTGGTTCCCGAGATCAGCTCCTGTTTAATGTGGATACAGGCGGTCGCGAAACATGTTTTTATACGAACTAATGTGGAAATGTTGCAACGTGTCCCTACGCTGAAATAACATGTTTTTTAAGGCGATGATAAAACAATAATAATTATTTTGTTGGCATTTTTGACTCAATGGAGTTATTAGGAAATTAGTTTCTTTGTTAGTATAACAGTATAATGCTTCCTCTTTGCTGTAACCATGTATCCACTTAATGTCAGGGCAAATTTGCACCTTTGTTTATTGCCTTGACATTGGTGCCCAAATATGTTTTAACTGTTCATGTTAAAGTGTAAGGCTGCCCTTTTAGCTGGCAATAAATACAGTAACAACAACAAATTACATTTGAATAGCGCCTTTCACACCAGGAAGACTGCCAGGGATTTGGAACTGAGCAGGGAGAAGGAAGGTTGGGATTAAGGAGGGTGGAAGGCAGGGAGGGTACGGATAGGAGGCTGGCCAAATGCACGGTCGAGGAGCAGGCTCTTGAGACGTAACCTTGAAGACGGCAATGGAGGGAGCAAGATGAAGGGACGGTGGGATGGAGTGCCAAAAGGTGTAGGTGGAGAAGCTGAGAGTCTGACGGTCGATGGTTGGGGAGGGGATGTTGAGCTCTACATAGAGCAGAGGGAGCAGACATGTTAATATAGCAGGTCACAGAGGTAGGAAGGAGCAAGGCCTCGGAGGTGAGTATGAGGATTTAGAAACTTTATCCTTTGGGGGGATTGGGAGCAGTTTAGCCGGGCAAGGGTGGGGAGGGGGGGTAATAGGGTCACGGAGCCTGGTGGGGGGGAGGACAAGGGCTGCAGAGTTCTGGATGATCTGCAGCTTGCAGAGGAAAGAGTTAGGAAGGCCAACAAGCAGGGAGTAGACATAGTCAAGCCTAGATGTACTGAATGTGTAGATGAAGGTTTTAGAGGCCTGACGGGAGAGGCAGTGGGGGAAGACAGACCGGGTCATGGCATACATGTAGGATAGATAAGACAGTTGAGGATCAAACAAAATTCCAACGTTTGGGACTGGCTCAGTGAGGTGGAGTGTGAGGTGATGCTGCCAGTGCCTGAGGTGCGGAGGCACTGATGGGAACCAATGATTATTATGACATAATGGTGTTGTAATGTTCTCGTCTTTCTTGCTATACAAGCAGTGGAGCAAAGCTCATACTTTTTGGATATACAGTAGCTGTCATATTCTAGTTCTCTAGCTATTGTTTTTTTTAATGGATCGAGTCTTGTTAGTCTAGTGAAAAATTAGATTTTTGATCATGCCTCATATACCAAAATTCACCAGGCCCTTTCAGTGACATTTCTATGAATAATTTCTGGGTTTGATGAAGTCACCATATTCAATAGTTTCTCTTTTTTTAGAAAAATGACTAATTAGGAAATAACACTCGAGTTTCAGTATCATATTACTTTCATCTTGATTGTATCTAATCAACCAAAGACTCACTCTTGTTTTGGGATTACCAGCCAGAATTATCATTAGGCAATTTTATGTTTGAAATTTGCTAATAAACCGTTCACAGTCCGGATGTTGTGTTTGCGGAAATGGGATTGGAAGTGCTGCCATCTGATCAAATAAAATGTGGAACAAACTCAACAAGCTCAGTGGTTTTATTTGGCTAGGTAATGTTTATTCAACTAGGACAATGATACAGATTTGAACATTTTAGACTATCTAGTTTTTTATAAATACATGTTAAAAGCTACACATTTTATTAAATAAGCAGTTTTTTTTGTTTTCAACCATATTTACAACTACATTTGGATTCGATTGACCAAAGTACTTAATTGTACTGAAGTACATCTTGAAACATTTCATTTAAACAATACATTTCTCACTATAAAGTCTAATACTGTGGAGATCAGAGGAATGCTTGCTCAAAACTTACTTGTTTGTGTGATTCAACTGGAAATAATGTGCAAAATTAAAATAATTCAATCATTGAGTTTTTGCAATGTGTAACCTTAAATTTTTTGAAAAAGGCAAGAATATAATATTATATACATACTTTGTTAAGGATAATACTTTAATGTTCTAGATCAAAGTGATTTTGAATGTTATGCTTTTTTATTTTCTTCCTGTGTTTAAATAGTGACCTAATCATAGCCATCTGAGTCTATACCGCTACCTTTTGATTTGATCATAGTTCAATGACTGCTTAAATTATGAAGTTAACTGAATTTATCGTATTAATAGTGTTTTGTCGATTTTTGTTTTGGATTCTGTAACTGCCAAAAAGAGGTTTGGCAGTTTGAAAAATAAAAGGACTTTAGCAAAGTTTTTTAAAAAAATAGTTTAATTCTTAATATCCGAGGGTAAGGAATGCAGACATGCAGTGTGAATGGTACAAAGCACATTGAAGGAAGACAAAGCCTGTGTAAATATGAAATAGAGGGTAGGGGGGATTGCTAGTAAATGCAAATATGAAATCCAGCCACGCATCCAGTGGAAGCTGTGGAGAGACTGAAATTGATCGTTGTGGTGAGAATGGAAAGGTGATCTTGTAGTTGGCATGGGGGCGAGACCACCCACACACAGATAGAAGCATAGAAACATGGGAACAGGAGTAGGCCATTCAGCCCGTCGAGCCATTTAATTGGATCATGGCTGATCGGTATCTTTCCTAATCCTTTCAATTCCATTTCCTGCTTTTTCCCCATATCCCTTAATACCCTTAATAAATAGATTTGCTCCTCTTATTGCAGAATGGCCAAGGTCAACTCTGTTGAATCCTATTCAACAAATGCAATGAAGAGAATCGCAAGTGGTCCAACAATAAACTATTTGTAGTTATATGTAACTTCACGCAATGTATGTACATATGTGGGATCTGTAAACATTTCTTGCTGCCCTTCCCCCAATTGAGAACTTTTGTTTTCCAAATGAGCAAACTAACTGGTTTTGTAAGGTTTTGTGTTTATTACATACAGTAAATTCACACTCACTCAATGGGTGGAACAAATCTGATGGATCTAAATCTGTCGGTAACCACTTCTGAATGCACTGGTGAAGCATGTGTAGGGGTTGGGGGGGGGGGGGGGGGCAGGGCTGTACTCTCTGACATCCTTTTTCAGTGCTCTCCCAGTTGGCTCATCAGGACTGAAGCTATTAACTTCTCATGGATGGTTGCAGCCGCTTTGATAAACTCAGAGTGTGACTCTGAATCTAGTTTGTGTCTTGGTCTGTTCTCCCTGTGTCGAGGGAATGACTGTCACTGACAAGCAGACTATTCCTAAGCAGGCAGGGGATGTGCCTTGGATTACCAGTGTCATTAGACAACAGGAGAGTGATCACCCCAGGGATCTTCAGCATGTCAGAAAAATCTTAAACTATTTAAATCAATTCAACTGGGTGAGGAAGGTTGGGACTGGCTACAATGCTCTTGTGGCTGAAGGAGATGCCATTAAGTTACAGGCATTTTTTAACATAATATAATCTAAGAGGAAAGATTGAAAAGGGAGGTTCAAAAGAACAGCCCTTTGTGCCACATTTCAACTCATTCTATCTCCTGAACACTTGTCTCTCACCTCGACTATTGTGTGCAGTTTTGGTCTCCTGATTTGGGAAAGGACATACTCGCACAACGTAGATTCACTAGGTTGGTTGCTAGGATGAGGGTAGGTTGAGTAAACTAGGCCTGCATCTTCTAGAATATAAAACAACAGCAATAACTTGGATTTATATAAGCGCCCACCAAGCCGGACGGCGTGTCAGAGCACTTCCCAATAATGGAAATATGGAAGAATTAGAAGTGATCTTATAGAAACATGTAAGATTCTTATTCTCACAGTGCGAGACTGTTTCCCCGGTTGGAGAATCTAAAACTAGGGGTCATAGTCTCAAGATTAAGGGACAGCCTTTTCGACCAGAGTTGAGGAATTCACCACTCAGAGGGTGGTGAATTTATTGAATTCTCCACCCCAGAAGGCTGTTAAAGTATTGGGTTATTAGCAGACATGCAGACGTTACATCCTTATTAGTATTGAACAAGGTAGAAGATGGCGTCTGCCTGAAATACGTTCTCTGGACTCTTGGGAATGGGAGTGGATGGGGAGGGGAGAGAGTAAGAGAAATTTATCAGAAGAATTAGGCCACTAGTATCATCAATTGGCAGCCAAAATGTTTGAGTGTTAGTTTAACCATTATCTGAGATCTGTCGTTTGTGGCTGACGTGTGTCGTGTGGATAGTACAATAGTTCTGTCCTGGTATCCCTTTTCACCTAGAGCCATAAAATGTGGTCTTCCACAAAGCAATCTTGTTCTGTTGATGTTTCACCTTTTTTTTTAGAATTAAAGTTGATAGATTCCTAGAAATGTTGAGTGCAGTACGGAAATCGTCGTCTCCTTCGGTTCACGGTGCTCACAGTGTATAACGTTGCAGTTGTCGCCCTGTGTTGAGAAAGCAATCTATTTCCTTCTGCCCTGTCTTGAAAAGTTCACAATATTTAACCTGTTTTTTTCTTTGTCATTCCTAAAAGATTACCATTCTTCATTTAATGTTATTGCATGCAATTGCAAACAGGGCAAGCTGACTGGCATGCAATTGCCAGTCAGCTTGCCCTGTTTGTCGGAGGGATGAGGTGGTGGTTTGGGATTAGACGATCCCAGCTGTTTGTCGCAGTGTCTCAATGACTCCTTGTAATTTCACCTTCTAAAGACACCAGCACAGGTACTTGTCATGAAAACAGAATTATTTTTAGGATCCTGACTGACTTAAAGGATTTGAAAGATCAGGTCACTGATATGGTTTACTAATTGTACATTTTCTTAAACTTGGGTAATCCTATTTGTAGGTTTTAACAAAAATAATATTCCCTCCAAAAAAAACCAATAATAAAATTGGTCTTTTCAACCCATGACTGTGTGTGGGACACTGCCGTGCACAATTGGCTGCTGCGTTTCGCCCACAAAATATGCAGATAATTCACTTTACAGTGTATTCTGTGAAGCGCTTTGAGACCTTTAGAAAACGTGAAAAGTGCTATATAAAAATTCAAGGATTATTATTTATTATAATAGTTATTGTTGTGTAATGTTCATAATATCTAAATTCGACCAACACTGATGTACGTAATTGACTGCCACATTTCACCCACAAAATGTAGTCAATCTACTTTACATTATAATCTGTGAAGCGCTTTGAGACGTCTCAATGTCGTGATGCAAGGATTATTATTTTTAACGTTCTACATATCTGATTCACATGCCCCAATTGGATCTCTTGATGTTTTAGGATTTTTTGTTTGGCTCGACTGATTTCAGTGGAATAGCTGTACACATCTATCTTTTGCTTCTAAATGACCAAAGGTTGCTTCTGGCACGCTGTGAATCCAATAAATCAGAATCTCAAATTCTGTGATCTCGTGTTAAATGGATTTATAATGGACTAATGGAATGACCTTTGTTTTTCAAATGTCATGAATTAGACAAAGGAAAACATCGAAAGTAAATTGTGGATAAAATGATGCTTGGTTCTTGAAGCTGATTATTTGTGTGTGTGTGTGTGTGTGTGTGTGTGTGTGTGTGTGTGTGTGTGTGGGTGGGGGGGGATTTGCACTCGCTGGAGTGCGAAGAATGCGTTTTTAGCTTCATATGATTTTTTTTACCCGTGGCTTATTTGGTACATGGGGCTGCATCAGATCTTGGGAGTATTGAGTGTTATTTTCCAACACTGCAGCTTCTGTTCAGTGCATCTGTGTCCTGAGCAATCTCAACCATCGATTTTACTGATCCGCTCTTGATGAATATTCCGGTGACCTCGCCAACCACGGTGTAGATTGCTTCCCATTTGCAATTCTGATTCTTCCCTGTGACCTACAACGGCAGCTGGACCTTCAAACTTTAGAAGTAATTTATATTGTGAGTTTGTGTGTGGGTTGGGGGGGTGGGTGGGGTGGTGCGTGAAGAGAATTTACCATCCCAACATGATTGATCAAAGTGATTAAGTGATTAGGAAAGTCTGTAATGAAAAGATCTCACATGCCATAGATAATACATGGCTTTCTAGCTGGGTTGACAACCTGTGCTGAGAGTACACCTTCTTTCTACATCTGTACGCGAGTGTGGTCTCTGTGACTTGGAAGCCGGCTGTGCGTAGAATAGAAATATGGGGGGGGGGTTGCCACCTGTTCAGCACCTGTTTTGGAAATTAATCAATCCGTCAATCAATAATTACATTTATATAGATTCTTTCACGTCGAGAGGATGTCCCAAGGCGCTGTACAGTCAGGTAGGGACAAGAGCAGGGGGGGAAAGGGGGTCATTAATGCGGCACAATGGCTGAGAGAATACTGAATCACAGTTACAGCGTAGCTCAATGACGAGCTCGCTGGCTCCCAGATTGTATTGTTTTGCTATGTCCTGAGGTTGCAGAACTGGGCTTTTGAATTGACCGGTGGCCTTTGCCGCATTTGACTATTGCAGTGATTTTTGTACTCGTATTATCCCAACGCAAGAGGATTATCTATTGTAGCGTTGAATCTATTGGCGGATTCATGCTGAATCAGCGGGTGCATTGCCAGTGAAGCTGGACCTTCTGACTGGGTAAAAAAAAACGTTCCATTCAAGTGTGATCAACATTATTAATGGCTCACTATAAGGTTTAAGCACGTTTTTCTGATTGAAATGGCTGCATGTTGTATATGTAGATAAACTGTCTCCAGTAAGCCAGTTATAATAGTAATAATAATAAAACTCCTCGCATTTGATATATAGCACTTCATCATGTCTCTAGGACGTCTCAAAGCTCTTAACAGAATATACTGTAAAGTGAATTGATTATATTTTGTGGATGAAACGCGGCAGCCAATGGCACACAGCAGTGATCCACAAACAGTTGTGGACTGAAGTGATTGATTCATTATTTTCTTGAAGCTTAGCCAATCGACTTAGCCAATCGACTGTGGAACCGGATTCCTATTTACTGCTCGGTCAACAACAACAACAACAAAATTACATGTATAGGGCTCCTTTGACGTCGGGAGGACAGAGGTGTGTGGAGTAACGAAATTTGCCCAAACATTTCACTCTGCCGGAATCGAATTCCCATCTCCTGCTCGTGAGTCGAGCGCTCTAACCCCTGAGCTACAGGTTACAGGGGGGAAAATAACTTTTTTTTTCTGTTTCTCAACTTTACTGCCTCGTAAGCCTGTTCCAGCGCAGTATCAGACGAAGAAACTGCTTCTGGAAGTCTGTAAAAGGCTGTTTAACCATAGGCAATAAGTGTTTTCCCTTCAATGCTGAATGATGGGTTAATCCAGACTGCGAGGGCCATATCGAATGTTTTTCTGCTAAAGCCCGGATTTGGTAGTAGGGTATTTGAGATCAACAGGCATTTACAACTCAACTGCCAGCATGTGATAAATAGAAGGGAGCTGTGCTGTGATGTTGGTGCTTTGCAGCAACATGTTTATTTTCTCAGTAACCACTTTCTGTTGTAATTCGCCTACACTGTTATTTTATGTGAAATCCAGCACTAACGCACCATTGCATAATGCAAAAACTGCTATCATAAGAGTAAGAATGAAGTAAGTCAACCAGCAGTTTTCTCTTTAAGGTTAGCTATCAAGCTGGCTCAGTTGGTCGTGCTCTCGCGTCTGAGTCTGAATGTTATGAGGGAGGGAGAAGGCAGTTGAAATCCCATCTTGAGACCTTCAGAAACTCACAGTGTGGGCTGACACTCCAAACTTTATTTGCCTGCAGAAAAGAGTCACAACACTCAACAGTGTATTCCGTGACGCGCTTTGAGATGTCTTCCCAATGTGAATGATATCAAATGTAAGGAATGTTATGATTGATTCAATGCAGTGTTGCGCATGTATTGGTATTGGAGGTGCCATAATGAATGCTACACTTTAAAGCACTGGCACTCCTTGCATTTTTCCCTTGCGTTTGACGTCTTTTCACGTCTTCTAGACGTCTCAAAGCGCTCCACAGAATACACTGTAAAGTAAACCGACTGTATATTTGTGAGCGAAATGTGGCAGCAAATTACGCACATCAGGGTCCCACAAACAGTCGTGGATTAAATGACCAAATTATACTTCCTGTTTTTGAGGGATTATTATTAGGCACATGGAGTAAGGAAACTTGCCCGAGATTTTGCCCTGCCAAGAATCAAACCCAGGTCTCTCTCGCTTATGAGGCGAGTGCTCTAACCACTGAGCTATGGGACTCTACAAACTGGACTTCATCGCAATCTCTGTGAAGCCCTTTGAGTTATCGTACTGATATGAAAGGCACTATATCAAATGCAAGGATTATTATTTCAAGGTACACTTGAAATATGGCTCAGCGATTTTTATGGTGAAGTCTTGCACTCAATCAGAATGCCACCAGATTTATCTCGCTTTTTAGAAGCTAGAAATGGTAATATATTCAGGAGCCCACTGCAAGGCAAAATAATAAAGGACATCAGTGGAAATTGCATTATGTTCAGCTATCTTTATGAATACCTGATGCTGGTTAAATCTTTCCGCGCACGATCAAAGTGAGGAGAAAGCGACAGCTGAGCACATGTAGTGCAGCACTGGGGAAATTGTGGTACTGTACACAGACTCGCTTCACAGTTCTGCCCTCATAGTTAAATTGTTCTTTTACTGAAGTTGTTTGTTTTTTGCAACTCAACAACAACAACAACAACAAAACTTACATTTACATAGCGCCTTTCACGTCGAGAGGACATCCCAGGGCGCTGTACAGTCAGGTAGGACAAGAGCAGGGTGGGAAGGATCAGGGCAGGATAAAGCATAGTAGGAAAAGTAACTGTATATTAGTGGGCGAAACGCGGCAGCCAAATTGCCTTTGGAATGGGGTGTGGGGTGGGGGCGGGCGGTGGGGGGTAGAGGGGGTTTGGGGAGTGGTGGGTGGGGAGTGGTGGGTGGGGAGAGAAATACATCTGAACACTCCAGGGCTGGAAACTGCTTTTCTACTTGACACATTTCTGAAAGAAGAGTAAATTGTATTTTTCCACAAATTAAGAAAAAACCCCTCAAATTCCTGTGTGAAGTCAAATTTAATCGAAAAGCGTGTCATTTAGCTTCCTCCTTGGCAGAGAATGTCTGCCACACTGTAAGAATAATAATAATAATGATCATTGCATTGATGCATATTGTTCAAGCAGCTCAACGCACTTCATAGAATATATCGTAAAATGTTCTATTTCATGGGCAAAATGCAGCAGCCAATTGCGCACAGCAGTGATCCACAAATAGTCATGTTGTGAATGACCACATTTTTTTGAAGAGATTATTAAAACCTACTTACTGCTGGGTAAATATTTGGAAATGAGACAAATGGAGTAAGGAAGCTTGCAAAAAGTCTCACTCCGCCCAGGAATCAAACCTGGATCCTCTCACCTTGTATGATGGGCACACTACCCACTACTAGATTCCACAAACATAAATTCCAGAGTCGTGAAAGGCAGCAGTGTGATGAGAAAGCCCATTTGCTTGGTTAACTGTGTCCAGCCAGCTTGTGTTGCCTGTATAACGTATTTGTATCATACAGTGAGGCATTGGTCATGCTGACCTAATGATGGAGGAGCTTCTTCACTCCTCTCGTGGAGTACGCAGCTAGTCTGAGCCTGAGCTCCATTGGGAACGAACACTGAGACTCTCCATTAGAGCTGACAAGTCTTATACGCTGCGTATTCTTATCACTTCTGTAATGTTTGAAATCTGAAGGTGAATTTTTTTCTCTCTCTTTTTTGACATTGACAGTTTGCAAGACAATCTGGTGTCAGTTTCAAGGAGATGAGACATATATGACGTACTGCAATAGTGCAGGATGAATGGTCGTGTTGAATGGTTCTCAGTGGAAAGATTTGAATTTTAATCCTGCTCACGGTTCACTGCTGTCTCTTTTGTTGTTTGTCTTATTACTTCAGCTGCACCTTTGTGATAACGCAGGGAATTTTGATGAAATTGGTTTCACGAGCTTTGGTCTGTGGGAAGTTGATCTTTTCCTCGGCGCTGTCTTCTTTGAGATGTCCTTTCTGTGACTGGTGCCGCGCTAAATTACACGTTGTTGTAAATTCATAGTCTTAATGTGGCATTTCGGCATCAGAATGAAGATGACGCAACTCAAAACTTTATCGTGGCTGAATTTAACATTCAGACCTCTTTGTATTACAGCATTTATTTTTGGGGGTGGGTGTGGGGTGGAGGGGATGGGAGGGGAGGCTGGATTTCCATGGTAGAATGACTGCATCATATTTGGAATAATTCCCTCTGTGCCTTAAGGTTGGCAGACACTTTGAATAAGCCCTTCTGACCCCATTGCTCTATCTGGCTAGTGAAGGCTTTGGATTTGTTCCACAGTTCCTGTTTTTGTGTCTATCGCTTCATCCATGTTTCTGTTTTAAAACGTTATAATTTGTCCCATGCTGTTTCCTGGCTTTCTGAAGCTCCCACGATATTAAATGATGTGTGAGGCGTTTGATTTATTTCTGCTGATCACATCTTGCTTACTGGTGACTAACTGGAAATTCTGATCCGGAGGTTAATGCGCCCCCTCACATTTTCCCGGTAAATTTGTTTCCTCTTTTGTGAACAAAACTATTGCAATTGGTTGGAAGTCTGAAACTAAAGCAGAAATTGCTGGGAACACTGAGCAGGCCAAACAGCATCTATGGAGAAAGGAAAGTGAGTCAGTGTTTCGGAACCACGACCCTTCGTCAGAACTTTAATCAGTTTATCAGTTTATCAGATTATGCGTTCATCAGTTTATCGGAATTTTAATCAGTTCTGACGAAGGGTCGTAGACCTGAAACGTTGACTCGCTTTCTTTTCTCCATAGATGCTGCCTGACCTGCTGTGCGTTCCCAGCCACTTCTGTTTTTGTTTCCTCTTATATGAGTCAGCCTTGAACCAGTGGTGATGATCTTCCCAATACCTGTCTCTTCTTGGCTGCGTTGCACAAATAGGATGTTTTGCATGTTTGAGTTTCAATCAGACAAATGGCTGTGTCTCATCTCCACTATTTATATTGCTGCTGAATGAGCTGTTCTTTTAATACAATGAAAATCCTCGCATTTGATATTGTGCTGTATCACATTGTTGAAATATCTCGTGAGATTTTACTCAAGTGCAGTGACTGTACATGCAAATCCAGGAAACAACTTGCACAGAGTGAATAATGGCATCTGATCTTCAGAGTCCCACCTGAACAGATGGACAAGACCTTGGTTTAACCTTATCCAAAGCCACCACCTCCAACTATGCGCTGTGCCCTCAGCATTTTATTGCAGTGTAGTTTAAGACTATAAGCTCAACGTGTGGCTTGAACACACAGCCTTCTGAACCAAAGGCAGGAGTGCTACCAACTGAGCCAACCTGAAATACAAGTTCCTGTTGAAATTATGAACTCATTGCTGATATATGTTTGCCAGCGACAAACTGGAAGAAATTGTGGAGTACCTCGTTTAAGAAACTTCATCTGAGAGAGGCACGACTTGGCTTTTTGAGTCATGGAATTTATTGAACAAGAAGATTCTGGGTATTGGTTTCCAAAAGCCAAACAATCTGGTGAGTACATTTATTTAGCAAATGTACCTGTATATTGGAAATGTAGTTTCTTCCTTTTGGCATTGAACTTGTATCACAGAATTACACTGAAGCAGTTTAGACATCGAACAATATATGTAGAATATGGACTGTTTAATGTCCCTTATTTTTAATGTTCGATAAATGCTCAGCAATATCCAGTTCTTTGTGATGCAAGGTGTTTAATCCACAATCTTAGGACAGATTTACATGGAGATCATTCAAAATGTAGACAGGAAACTGTCCTTTCAGAACCACCGAGTCTCACATGGGTTTTTCCTTCACATGAGCCAGCTGATCTCATCCCACTCCCAACTCACTTATCATAACCTTTAAGACTCCTCCTCTTCGAGCATCTATCTAATTTGCTTTTCGCTTAGTTTATTGACTCTGCTTCAGTTGTGGTTCGGGACAATGCCCCGATCAATTAGTTGATTCATAACTGCGATTTTCCTATCCATGCAGATCGATCACAAATGTCCAGCAGGACGCGGAGACCACCAACCAACTAACCGACCCTACTGAGCCAGAGGGGAAAAGAGGAAGGAACTGGGTAGCATTGATGTATTGGACAGTTTTCAGATATTCGAGGCTGAACCCAGCTAATGGAGATCAACGATTCCGGAATCTGTTTAAAAACATTTTTTTTTTTTTTTTAAACGGCCATATTTCATGGCTTTCATCTGCAAATGCAAGGAGGAATACCTCAGGCACGATAATCAGACGTTTCTCCTTCAAATCCTCTGAAAGCAGGAAACCAGAACTGTCCCATTATTCGACTGATAATTTCCCCTTGCACGTACCAGTTTGTCTTCACCCATCTGCAATGTGATTGACAGCGAGCTATCAATACCATGCAAAACAGCTGCCGGGACAAGGGAACTCGGGCCCAGTCTTCAATTTTCCTGTTCGACATCAGATGCCTATCTACACACGCCACAGAGATGTGCCATCGCTGAGGTTTCATCGAGACATAGACGTGTCGGCACGGTTACCCTGTCCCGTCCTGTAGCGGAGCTTTAATGAATGTCGATGTATTACTTACATTTATTCCATTGTCCATTTCATTACTTGCAGTTTTCTTTTGCACTCTGGTCAATGTTGAGCTCACAAATAAAAACAGAACGTGCAGCATGAGGGTGAATACTGAGTTGTTCTTGTGTTTTTTTTTAAAAAAACATTTTGAATGAAAAGGCATTTGCAGACATATAGTTTGTTCAGTGACTGTCTGATCACTTGAGCACACCACTTTGTTCAAGGGACTCAATACTTTTGGATTGTAGCTAACTCGTGTTCTTTGACAAATTAAATAGTAGAGCAATGAGATTAAGATAGAACTTGTCTTAACTGGAGTCATTTAAGCATGTTTTGAGTCTCTGAAGACACGTATGAAGCTGCAATATAAATACATGTTGCGTGGAAGACGCTATATAAATTGTTGTTGTTCTTGCTTGATTTGAATGAAGCAACAAAGTGACATTGGTTTACGTTTGGTCACTGTGATTGACAGCCAAGTGGGGCGTCTGATTACATAGAAACGGGAGTAGGCCGTTAAGCCCTTCGAGCCTGCTCCACCATTTAATTAGATCATGGCTGATCTGTACCTCTACTAATCCTTTCAATTCCAATTTCCTTCCTTCTCCCCATATCCCTTAATACCCTGATCTACGAATAACCTAGCCAGTCTGATTGTGATGCGAGGATTAAACTGCTGTGCACAATCGGTTGCCGTGTTTCGCCCACAAATATACAGTCAATTCACTTCACAGTATATTCTGTGAATGCTTTGAGATGTCGATAAGATGTGAAAAGCGCTATGTCAAATGCAAGGATTATCATTATTATTGTGAATTATTTTAAGGAGATAAGGAAAATCTCACGTGACAGGAAATGTTGTAGGATAACAATTTACGGAGAAATGTGGGGAAAATAATTGTTTTTCATTCAAAGTTCAAACCAACATCTGAACCTAATTCAGCTCATGGAAGGCAATGGAACACTGAAATAGGAATGAGGCGGACAGGCAGGCTTTTTTCTACCAATTTATTAGATCACAGTATACCTTTTAATCTAATTTCCTCACTGTTTCTCAGTGACCAGCCTTTCAAGTACAGTACCTATCTCACTTTTAAACATCCAAGTCTTATTTTGCATTTCGGTCTGTTAGAGCATTGCATGTTTGCATAAAGTTCGGTAAAGAAAACGGTTAACATTTGTTGTACAAATTTGAAGTCCAAAGGAGTAAGAACATAAACAAATCCCATTGATCAATAATTCAGGATTTGCATCAAAATATTTTGGCACCATTCAAAAAGAAGGCAGTTTCTCCTCATGTTTTGGCCAATGATTCCCCCAGATAAAGTTGGTTATTCACTTTACGGCTGTTTGCGGCTACGTTGCGATTGTGCAAATTAGCTGCTGTGTACACTTTATACATTGTACATTGTAAATTACTGCTGTGTACACTATCCCAGAGAGGATCGACTTCAAGATCCATGTTTTCAAATCCCTCCACTCCTCTGCACCCCCCTACCTCTCTGACCTCCTCTCTCCTCAAACCAGCTCCCATTGCCTTCACTCCACTGGGTCTGGCCTCCTCCATATCCCCCAAATCCTCCGCTCCACCCTCAGAGGCCGGGCCTTCAGCCACTACAGTGACACATGCGGTAATACATCAAATGTAAAGATTATTAATATAATCAAAGGCCACATCTGGCTTCTAAAATTTTAACTGAGACTACATTATTAAGAAAACAACTTCACAAATTGGCTTAGGCCATCTTTGGAGTCTGCAGAGGCCCCTGTGACTATGGTTTGTGCAAATCATGATTGTAAGCCAACCACACCATCGCAGCCAAGTTTGTGGTATTGTACTGGATGTTCATCTGTTCCTTTCTGAAACAACTCATTCCTCTTCAGTTTCCCATAATTATATTTTGCTCATTTTCGGTAGAGTTTTTGCCAGTTTTATGCAATCGAAAACACAATTTTTATCGTTCCCTTCATAAAAATAAAAATAAATAATAAACCTCGTATTTAGTATAGCACATTTTAATGTTGTGGGGGACACCTCAAAGTGCATCGCGGGATTTATGGTGAATTGTGTATTTGTAGGCAAATTTGGCACAAATTGAACAAAGCAGTGTCCCCCACACAGCCATAACCACTGAGGGCTGTAGCTCATTGGTTAAAGCACTCGCCTCACAAGTGAGAGCTCTGGATTTGATTTGGCTGCTGCATTATGCCTACAATGTATACAACAACAACAATACCAAAATTACATTTATGGAGCATCTTTCACGTTGGGAGGACGTCCCAGCCGCTATAGAATCAATTCACTTTGCATTATATTGTGTGAAACACTTTGAGACGTCCAGAAGACATGAAAAGCACTATATCGAAATCAAGGATTATTGTAAACCCAAAATTTTATTTGGGAGATTGTTTGGCCAGGACATTGGGAGCAACTTCCTTCTTTCCTTGAAGGAAACATTAGTGATCAAGGTTTTGCTGTATATGATCAAGCTTTGCATATGCTTTGCAACCAATATAATGACAAAATGCAGGAAAGACTTCACTCCATAAACCTTTATGGAGAATTGTTTTATTTTTGGCAGATTCATCATCTCACAAATATTGCACTATATTGGTGGTTACTATATCCTGAGACATCAATAAATTTACCAGTTTGCTCAATGTTTATCCTTTGTTCAAACCTAAGGCCTTTTCCATTCAGTGTGCCACTGAAAATTTAAAATAGAGATGTGAGCAAATCCAAATTGCCCTTTCTACGTGTGCTTGTATGCATTTATGTACAGTAAAAGCCTGTTTATCCTTGATCAACCGTAACTTCCGTATAACCGGCAACCCCAAAAAAAGGTCCTCATTCGATTAACCGGAATTTATCCGGCACAATACATTATTTAAAAAAATACATATATTTTTTGGTGAGGGTGGGTTTCGGCCGAATATCCAGCACGCGCTTTAACCGGCATTGACTAGATCCCGAGGGTGCCAGATAAACGGACTTTTACTATATATCTCTCTGGCTATCTGTCTCTCCTTATTTCTCTTTTTTTTTCCCCCAAAGTGTTCATATCTTATTTCTATGGTTTGTAATTTCACATACTGTGACGTGCTTCATAGCTACTGTTTATTTATCTTTCTTAATCACTCTTACTCTGAACTCCCCTGTGTGGCAATATTCTCATACTTTCTGTTATACTAATTCTAGAACTTTACCCCTGGTGGCTGTATGACATTTACAGTAATTGCTCATCATCTCGATAACGTGTAAACTCAAGGTTTAATAGAAGAAGTCAAGTAGAAAAAGCACTAATTAATAGGGACAGAATTCATTTGAATCAACGGGATAATTAGGGACCATTCTTTAAGGACAGGGACACTAAATTGTACCGTCAAAATCGGGTTTGGAATCTATCATTATTTTACAGTGATACGGGGAATGATAGCTGTGAGCTGATATGGCATCAATATAAATCTAATGTAAGAAATTCAGCTGAGCGCTTCCATCACCCTGTATGTGCATGTGTGTGTTCATGCCTGTGTGTTATGCCTATACCTAATTGATTCAATTAATAATAATTAATCCTTGCATTACAATTTAGTACTTTCCAATTGGGAGGGCATCTCAAAGTGTTTCAAAAGATTTAGCCACAGAGACAGTCAAACAAAATTGACACTACATTTTATAGCATATCCTGTGAAGCGCTTTGAATGTTTTCATGATGTGATAAAGCAAGGATTTATCAAGTGCAAGGATTATTATTTACTGCAACGTATTGTGAGTACGTATTTTGCAGGCAAACACAGCAGCCAATTTGCATAAAGCAATGGCCCACTAATAGCCATGGCTTGAATGACCAGTTTTATCTGGAGGATTGTCGGCCAGGATTTCAGGAAAAACGTGTGAATGGCGAGACAGGATCGTTAATGTCCACGTAAATAGACAGACTGGGCCTCAGTTTGAAATCTTATGTGAAAAGCAAGCCACCTCCAACAAAGCATTGCACTCTGTATTGAAGTGAATTGAAAACTTGATGTAGGGCTTGAACAATGATTTAATACCAATGCATTTTATTTAGGTGTACGTTTGATTGTAGGGATCAACAAGTTAGTTTTTTTTTACCAGATACTGTACAGTATCGATATTTTACACAATGAAATATATATATATTTAATATATTGAGTAGACAAGAGACAAGCACTGAGGAAATCCAGCTTGATTTTACAACAAACCCAAAAAAGGAAATGCAATTATAATGTGTTTTACAGCAAAGAGGTTGCTCTTTTATTGCCAGACAGCCTGACTTGAAGAAAGCTGGAACACATCGCTTCATACAAGAACAGGATATCCCATTCAGTGGTGTGGTGAGCGTATTGGCGGAGTTTTAAGCGTCAGTCACGGCAGGAAAATGAACTTAGGACCTCAGGATGTGAGGCGCTACATGTTTGTACTTCTGAGAGTGGGTAGTGCTTGTCATTGCCAATACTGTATTGGTAAAGTGCAGAGTATCTCACAGCTCTATCTACATTCAAGGAGCTTCTAATTAAGATGCTGTTTGCCTGGTTCTATGTAAATATAGTTTGTAGCATTTTAGCTTGTCCATGAAGGACTCCTGCGCAGCCAGGTTTCCGCATGCATCAGACACCCAGGCAACCAAAAGGAAATAGTCAGTCACGTATATGGAACAAACTATTAGAATTGATTGGCATGGCATAGGTTTCCTATTTGTCTTCCTTGTAAATTAGCTGCGGAAGAACTTTTAAAGCGATTTATCACTTTGAAACATCCCAAAGAGCTTTATCGTAATTACTGTTAAGTGTAGAAGCTGTTTTTGTGGACCTCAGGGATTAAAACCTATTATGTAGTCTATCTGAAAGCACATATATTCTACTAAATTCCATTTCCAGTTAAATAATTCATTGAGTTGCATAGCAAAGGCAAGTCACCTTCTGCAGTCAGGTATCAAAGACATTCGCAGCCTGATCTATTCTGTGTTTGGAAGTCGTTTGGTTAAATATTTCATTGGTTGCTAACTCTTAAGATATACTACCAATATTATTACTGTACCACTAATAATCATCCTTATATTTGGAAAAGTGCCTTTCACATCAGGACACCAAAGATATCATTAAAAATTGTAGTGACTGTATTGTATAACTTAGTAATAATTACTGTAAAGAACTTTAAGATGGTTCAAATTATAACCGCTATATCAAAAGCAATGATTATTACTTGTGATCTAACCCAGGGAAAAATTCTGTATCTCTGAATCGGGGTGAGAGAAATGCAATTCAAATCCTTAGGATATCAGTTAGTGTATCAAATTCAGCCCGATATACAGAAGAGTTAATTAATTTGGCCAGAACCAAATGCCTTTCTGAATGAAAGTGAATGAATTGCTCTCATAAATAGAGGTTGGAAAGATTAAATTAATGTGTACGGTTTATTTTGTCATTGTGCAAAATGAAAATAAATATAATTAGATTTCACATCGCAAAACCTATCAAATGAATTCAGATAATAATTCAGATAAATTTATGCAAACCTGGATGTGGACTGACCCAGAAATGATTGTTTTTCATTCTGTGCAATTCAATATTGTGTCAATTCTGTTTGGAAGTTCTGCCAATAGCACCAAAAGGATAGGTTTGCTTACAATTGTGCAGATGGAATATTTGGCATGTTAAAATTCAATTAACAATCTCATTGCATGGATTTACAATGATAACAAATCTCAATTTATTTTTCTTATTTTTGCCAGACATTTATAAAACAGTCAGAATCTAAACATTAATTATACTTTGGCACCAGAATATTGCCCTTTCATTTCTAATTTTTTATGTACTACAAAAATATGAATAATTGCCTAATATTTTTGCACATATTTTCATATAATTTAGATGGTGTTTTGCAATTTTGAAAATGATACGGAGCGACAACAAAATAAATGATTTTTGCCCACACTCGATGGTTCAAATCCTCTTAAGTATTCCCTGTGCCGATCGCTCAGATCACCTTCTATCGTCCTCAATCTATAATTCCCTCTTCCTCCCTCCTACCCACTTGCAGAATGTCTTCAGGATTATTTCCTTTCCCGATCACTCTGCTCATTGTCTCCAGGAGCCCTCCCCACTAAACAACAGGAGGCAAACTACAAATAGTAAATCTGGCAAATTCTAGCACAGCCTCAACCTCAACCTGGTGTATAAATAAATATTTCCTGGTGTCTTTCCTGAATTTGCCCTTCACGACCTTAAACCTGTGCTTGTCCTGTTGCATTACGGTATCAGAAAGCATTGTTTAGATTGTTCAAAGTTCAACATATACAGGCTGTGGATGAAGAAAGACTATTCCATGCCAACACTGACTCACCACAAGAGAAAGGAACAGCAGGTTATTGGAGAGGAAATAGGGAGAGAGATTAGGATGTCTGAAGGCTTGTGTAGAGTTTAAACACTGGTATGGACTACAACAACAAAATTGTATAGTGTCTTTCATATACCAAGGCACTGGACAGTCAATGTTTTGGACCTCAGCTGGGGTCGGGATCAGGGAGGGTGGAGGGAATGGGGTTGATCTGTGGAATGGTCAAAGAGGATGACCGTGAGATGGGACTTGAAGGAAGCTAGGGAGAGGGTGAGGTGGAGGAATTGTGGGATGGAATTCCAAAGGTTGGAGGCAAAGTGGCTGAAGGATAGCCCAATGATTTAAACAGGAGGTTCAGGGGATTTGGAATAGGCAGGAGTCTGCTCAGCGGAGGGAATGGATATGTTGGCAAGGGGATAGGAGGTCACAGAGGTGGGTCGGGATGGTGGGGTGGCAAGGCCACGGAGGGCTTTAAATTGAGGATCATCCAGGCCGACAAGCAGTGAGTTAGTATAGTCAAGCCTGGATGTAACAAAGGCATGAATAAGGACTAGTCGGTTTGATTGGCCAGTTTTGGTGCTGTGCAGTCTTGCAGTTCTGTGTATAAAGCATCGATAAGATTAGGGTCCGTCGATACGGAAATTTTCCAATATTGATATATCGGTGGGCTCATATCGATATGTACCGATATATCAATATTTCCGGGGATTTTTATACTCATTTCATTTGGAGGTGTGCACACATTCGGACGTGCGCGCACATTCAGGGGCGTGTACGCATTCGAAGGTACGCGCGCATTCGTGGGGGGGGATGCGCGCGCTTTCAGGGGTACATGCGCATTCAGGGGTGCATGCACATTGCGATGTGCGCGCGCACTCCGTGCTCTAGGCCCAGGAGGTTGCAATGCCGGCGACAAGGTAAGCTGGAAAAGATCGCATTATACCGATAATACCGATAATACCGATATTTTGCCGGAAACTATATACCGATATTTACGATATTCCTATATTTTTTTCATATCGAATTTTTCGATATATCGATATATTTTAAATTCCAATATCGGCATATCGATATGAAAAATTATATCGATATAACCGATATATCGATATATCGCCGGACCCTAAATAAGATGCATGTGTCAGTCCTTTGAAAAACCACAAATAAAGATCCAGGTTTGCAAACAACAAACCAGACTGCTGTGTTTATACGAGGAACAGAAGAGCTGCAATGCTTTATGCCATTCTGAAAATTATTCCTCTGAACGTTGGCTTCTGAATATTCAAACATCTCTTATTTGTATGCTTTAAGAGCGTGAGAACAAAGTGTAACAGTCTTCGCAAGAACACATATCCAGGATCTACAATCTACTGTCAAATCCTATGTTTTTAGTCAGCTGGATGTCTGATCCACATCTGATCACCATCTTTAAGAGTATCCAAACCAAACTGAGAATTCCGTACATTCCACCTACACATGGAAATTTCTGTGCGTTGAAATGGAATGCAGATGGATGCATCTCATTGGCGAGAGCTAAGGCTTGAGGACCCCAGAGTGTGCTTTGGGATACTCCTAGAGTTTAGCCAGCCAAGACTGCATCGCTTTCCATTAAAATCACTGTCTTAACAGGCTTCCCAGCAAAATAAATGAAGACAAGCAGGAAGATCAGCTTGTGGTAATAAGCCAAACTGGATGAATTGAATGGACTTGAAGCCAAAAACATTCCCTGTGAGGTCAATATTTATTTGGATGTATTTTTCAATCAATCTAGATCCATAACCCATTAATCCAGTATTCAGCACCGTAATTCAGCAAATGAAGATGCATTTGTTTTCTTTAACCTAATAGTGCATCGTGAAATTTGCAAGTGTTTGCTTTGCGAACATGGATTGTGTTCAATCTCAACTAAAAGTAAAGCAAACTTATTCTTAATTATTCTTCCAAATTTGCATGGGTCTTTGTGACAGAAATGGATGTGAGGCATTGGCCCTTTGTGTTTGTAGACATCTGGTTTAGTAGTTTCATTCAGAATGCCTAAGGAGTTGTTAACTCTCTGGAAAGTGTGAGTGACTTTTTAATGTAATTTCATCTGCGACATTTTCTATCATTAAAATACACATTCTGATACAAATTCCAGGGCCGTCTCTAAAATGTGTGGGCACCCTCACCAATTTTCACACTAAGGAACTGTAGATAATAACAACAACAACGGAATTACATTTGGACATTTATGTCATATTAATTTTATTTGTAACTTAGTGGGCTAAATCAGGAATCATCTCTGTTGTTCTTTTAAGCATTTCTACTGCCGCTGTTAATTTTATAATTTCAAGTGACACCATAAGAGATTACAGTAATGTGTCCTCTTGACTCAGTTAGTTGTATTCTCGCCTCTGGTTCCATACAAATGTAATTGTGTTGTTATTTTGTTGTTCCAGACCTAAGTTGGGTCTTTGAGCTTAGTCAAGGCTGACATTCCAGCGTAGCAATAGTGGAGCATGCCTCCTTTGGATCAGACATTAAACCAAAGAGCTACCTTCCTGTTGAGGTCAATTTTAAAGACAACATGGCACAATTTGAAAAGAGAAGGAAGCTTTTCTTGGTACAGTAGAAGCCCGTTTATCCATGACTCGATGAAACGGCACTTCTGTATAACCGGCACGCCAACAAAAAAGTCCCCATTTGATAAACCGGAACTTACCCGGAACAATAGCAGTGGAGCATTTGTAAATGCATAAATAGTAACATAATAACAGAATATTGTATTGGTACTTATTGTTAAAACTACTCTCTTGCGCTTCTCACCTTTGCTGGTAGATGCTGCGCTTGAAGCTATGATGCTGCGGCGGTTGAGGTTTATAGTCCAGCGATTCTTTTTAAAATGGAGCACGCCAAGCGGGTGGAAAAAACGGAGCGCGTATGACTTTAAAGTCATAATAGCGGCAAGCTGATAACGCTAGCCGTTAACCCACATTGTCGCGCAGGTGCAGTATTTAGGTTTGCCGCTGGTAGAGTGTAGGGTTATCAACTTGCCGCTAGTAAAGTAGCGCGACTTTAAAATCGAGCTGCCATTTTTTTCACCCGCTTGGCGGCCTCCATTTAAAAAAGAATCGCTGGACTGTAAACCTCAATCAGTAAAGGTGAGAAGCGCAAGAGAGTAGTTTTAACAATAAGTACCAATACAATATTCTGTTATTATCTGTTATTACTTAGTCTGGTGTGTATGCTGTGTGTTAAAAGAACTTAAATTTTTTTGTGGGGGGTTTTCGGCCGCGGGCCGCCCGAATATCCTACAGGCGCTTTAACAGGTCCCACGGGTGCCGGATAAACGGACTTTTACTGTATCTTGTCCAACAATCCTTCAGTAAATTGGTCATTTTTTTCATGGTTGTTTGTGGGATACTGCAGTGCACAGATTGGCTACAAATACGAAATACAGTCGCTAGACTTTAAAGAGAACTCTGCAAAATGTTTTGCTGCAAAAATGCTGCCTTAGCACTACATTAAAGGTATGGATTATTATTATCACTACTAATAATATTAGTGTATCTTATGTGATAGTAATAATAATACTGTATTAATAAACCTTGCATTTGATAATTCACATCTTATCGACATCTCAGAGCACTTCACAGAATATACTGTAAAATGAATTCACTGTATATTTGTGGGCGAAACGTGGCAGCCAATTGCGCACGGCTGTGTCCCACAAACAGTCATGATGATAAATGCCACATCATTTTATGAATTGTTTACAAAATGCAAGGATCACAGGCATGAGTTTCTGCTACATATATTCAACAATTTTATTTGCCTTTGAAACTGTTACTGAAAATACTGAATTCTGAAACTGCTTTTCAACATTTGTTGAATTACTGCACCAAAATACCCTGATTTTGCCTGTTTCACTAACACAATTATATTATGTTAACATTTTCAACATCTGCTATTTATCTGCTAAGTTATTTAACTTCTGCAGATTGTTTTGATCTATCTGGTGGAGAATTAGTTCTGTAACCTATATTTTTACTTTCTAATCTAGAGGGTTTAGATTTTCTTGATGTACATCTACATTTAATGGCTTGTCTTGTGCCAAGTAGTTCATCCAAACAACTGAGTACAGTAAAATTTACTTTAATGCAATGTGTCAGATATCTTTTAGTTATACACATAATAAATTTAATTATTGCAGCTTGAAAAACGCGTACGTTTCTGACAGATTTCCAAACTTCAATTGCTTTGTCTTCAATTAATCTCAGCAGCTTTATGAATCACGTTCCATTCATATCTTAAAGAATCACTATCCTCCTTTGGAGGAGGGGAGGAGGTAAGTTGAACTGGCTCTAAGGTGACGTGCTGGGAAATGGAATGTATGTCGGAATTGATTCAACCCTCTGTGGTAGACTGGTTCCCGAGCCAGGAGAGTCCACAGTATTCCAGGGTACTGCTGTTAACAGCCCCACCGGCCTGGTTCATTGGCAACACTTAAGAGGGAAAGACCACTCACTGAAGACAGGGATTCTTCCCACTGAGCTCTTGTTAAGCCTTCAAGCCAAAGCCCTAACAGGGAGAGTGGTCCTAGCTGAACACGCAGCGGGAAGCTTGTCAGGCAGTGCTCTCGGTGGCATTAGTAGTTGATTAAATTAGCAGTTCCCCAAGTCTTAGTTCTTGCCGACTTACACCTAATATTCTCTGGAATTAGGGAAAATAGGGTGCATCTCTACAGAGAGAGAGATAATCCGCATTCGGTTCAAGACACATTGGTGTCGTTTCCGTGCATTGGTGGCGTATACAGTATATGTGGAACACTGTCTGGTTTGGATATTGTTAGGCACTGGGATGAGTTTCCGCATAAGTCAGACACATTAAAAAAAAAATACTGTGTCCCGTATCTTTGTGGCTAAGTGTTGCTCATGGAATCTTTAAACATAACTGTAAATGTGTGTTGTTATACATGTGTTCAGCGCTTAAAAGTAATGCAAAATCGGTAATGGGAATGCATTAAGAGCGATTTTCTGCTTGGCTGCTAGTAATGGCATCAAATGCATGGGCTAGTGGAATATTGGATGGTGAACAACAACAACAAATTGCATTTATAGAGCACCTTTCACGTCGGGAGGACGTCCCAAGGCGCTGCACAGGAGGCGTGTGACCCGAGCTGAGAGGGGAGTGTTTGGGAAGGGGTGAAACACGAAGGGGAGGTAAAAGAGTTCGGGGTGGAACAAAAGGCACGATCGAAGAGGAAAGTCTTCAAACCGGCCTTGAAAGAGGAAAGGGAAGAGACGAAATGGAGGGATTGAGGGATGGCATTCCATAGGGTGGGAGCGGAGAAACTGAAGGCCCGGCCTCCGATGGTGGGGCGGTTCGGGCGGGGGGCTTGGAGCAGGCCAAGTCCTGTTGAACGGAGGGTCCGGGTGCACTTGTAGGGGGAAAGTAAATCGGTTAAATAAATTGGTGAAGTATGGGAGAGCAGCTAAACTGGGATTTTTAGTGACATAAAGACCACAAAATGAACATGGAACACAAGTTTGAAGATCTTTTCCATTCTGTAGCAGCTGGTTAATTCTTAGTAATAAATTATAAATATTACTTGGAAATGCACTGCAGGTAAAAATCCAGGGATGAATGCACTCCCAGTGTGTCTACAGTTCTGTGGGTGCCAAATGTAAGAATGATGTTATCCAGGGGCACCTGATAGGTAACCTACATAGGCTCATGATCGACAATGTCACCTTTCCCGATTTTTATTTCATGTTAGAATCACTGATATTTATAGCTCAAAAGAAGGCTATTGGGCCCAATGTGTCTGTTGTGGCTCTTTTAAAGAACAATTATTTTAGTCCCATTTACCTACCCTTTCCCCCCACATCCATGTTAAATCAGCACATAAGGATAGCACATAACTCATATACATAAGGATAGGAGTAATTGTATGCCTCGGAAGTTGATCGTTACATCATAACGTACAATGGGCTAATTGGTGTGAACACCAATGAAACTTGGTTTGTGTTTAGCAGGTCTGAGCGAGAGCACCAACTGAGCTGCTTAGAATTGGTTTTGCTGGATTATGGAGGAGAAAAAATTAGCCCAGGATTTGTAACATTGATTGTTATCTGTTGATCTTTGCTAGAAAGCAAGTGTAAACAAAGGCCGGGTGAGAATAAGATTGGGCCCCCATTCCTCCTCTATTGTCAACTAGCCTGTGTGTCATACATTAAAAGCAAACACACGGGAGAGGTAGTAGAACACAACAGTCAGCCTCTTAAGGAGTGGAGAAAGGAGGGAAAGTGTTCGCGGGGAAAAAACCCACTTTATAATGCTGTGTTAAGTTTAAATGATAATAATCCCTCAAAAAAATTATAATAAATTGGTCATTTCAATTTATGAAACTCACTGCTGTGTGCAATTGGCTGCCATGTTTCTTCGACAAGTCAATTCATTTACCGTATATTTTCTGAAGCGTTGTGAAACGTCTGGAAGATGTGAAATGTGCAAAACCAAAGGATTATTATTATTATAAATGTCTTATTTAGGTAGTTGCTCTGGTGTTTTCAGTGGCAGTGATTTTTTTCGCCCCAAGCTCTTCCTGCTAAAGTCCTGTTGTGCTATAGCAGAATTGATGTTATGTTTTTTTTGGGGGGGTGGGTGGGATCAGTCAGATCTGAAACATGCAGAAACCCATCTTCATGTTTAAAAGAGTATCCAAACAAGACCGTATTCCACATGTGAATATCACATGGAAATTCCTGCATCCGAAATGTGCACTCAAGTCTCGGGAGGGATTCATCCTGCCTACCTCATTCCAGAGAGTGATAGGGGCTGGGTGGCCAGGGCCAAAACGCGGCAACTGTGTGAATGCAGTACTACTGGCATTTAACCAGCGAAAACGACATCGAGAGCACTTTCGATGCAAAATGCATTACAAGTACTATCTGACAAACATTCCTGTTGCTTGTCCAGTTCGGATCACTTTACTCCTTTAGGCCTTGGCTTGTAGGATTATCAGAAGCGATCCCTGTCTCAAGTGATCATTCTGCCCCCATATGTATAGGACGGTTACAGCTCGATAGTCTGAAGGTTCGTTAGTCCAAAAAGTTCATTAATCCGAAGGTTCGTTAGTCCGAAGCTTCCCCTAACCCTAACTCTAACCCTAACCCTAAGGATGGAAATGTTCGGATTAACAAACCTTATTTCATTGTCGGTTCGGACTATCGAGCAGTAACCACGGTAACTGCCCCAGGTATAGGAAATTTGTGTGTTCGGACTATTGAACCTTTGGATCGTGTGCCCCCCTATAGGACTACCGAGTCTAGCATTAGAGAGGATTGCAACATCCGATTGCAAAACGTGACACTTGGAGCCAACACCGTTCGCTGTGTTCCCACTTACCCTCCACCCTAACTCTTGATAGTTATATGATATGAATACAATTGTTAATATACAGGTCTCTGTTTCTGATCTGATGTGCAAGAGACTGTCTAGTTTAAAGCAAACAAGGCAACTGTGAATTGGCAGAGAAACTAAAGCACAGAAGTACAGAACTCAGAGCGAGTGTTGCAAGTCAGAAATCCTTTCTGCTGTTGAGTCAGAAACGCTTTGATACATTGTTCAAATTAAGTCTGTGCACAGTATTTATTGGTGGTTTTATCAGTTTTGTTCATCTGTAAATGTACTTCCTGATGCAATTAACTCGAAGCTGTTCAACAAAGTGTTAGAATGTCACTAAGGACAGACATTTCACAAGATGTATATCAAGTCCCAGTGACATGGTAATAACCATACAGATTTACTCCTGGCTTATTAATTAAAGTACCTTGGTCCACATTCTGATCACAATCCATGACACATTTCCAGTGAGTGGGAATACATTAGAAATAATACGACAACGGTTGAAAAGTCTGTAAAGGATAGTGAGAGCATTATTCTGTTTTACCTTGAGTCTTAGCCATTGATACAAAAAAAAGGATCTGTTTGCTGGCACGTGAACTAGGTGTCCTGTTTCCACACTTTCAGGCAGTGATGCTGTATAAATGCAAGTTGATTTTTTGTGATTTTTTGCTGTATGCAAAAATCTGTTTTGATGCTGATTTATTACTGAAGACCTCACAATGCTAGGAGGAAAAAATGCTTTCACTCCTACTCTATAAATTATGGTTTTACTCTCTAGTTATATTTATAATTATCTCTCTGCAAACTCCGGCCCTTAATAGGAGTATTGACGGGCAAACTGAAACAAGGCAGGTACTTTTAGTTGTCTGGCTTTGCATTGAAGACCTATTTTGAAGGGATCATGAAAGAATTGATGGCAATACGATAGGGGGAATTGTTGGTTGGTGTATCGATAGCCTAAAAGCGGAATCTTTTCAGGAAGGTAATTAGTGGATTAGAAAGACTGCCCAGTATATATGCCTGAGATGTAAAAGTGGTAACTCATAGGGGGAAAAAAACGTTTTGGACCACTAAAGGCTTTGTAATGGGGAGGGAGGGAAAGTGACAGGCCTAAGGATTGGGAGGATTATAGAATGCAACAAAAGGAGACTAAGAAAAAGGGAGCAAAATGAAAGAAAAGAATGCATCTTTAGATACTATCTAGGGAAATAGAAAAGTGCATCAGGAAAACAAATAACAAAGGCGACTATGGGCTTAACATTTGGCTACTCGACAATAGATGAAAAGGAGAGGATGGAATACATAAAAATAATGTTGTTTGTTGCTTGGCGCTTCACAATGGATCGTTGCTTTGGCCCCAACTTTTCACTCTATGTATAAATGACCTGGATTTGAGGAATTGGATCTGAAAGGGGGAACTATAACCAAGTTTGCAGATGACATCTCTGTTGGAGGTGTAGGGAATTGTGAGGAAGGCAGAAGGTTGCAAAAAGACATGTGAATTAAGTAAGCAGAATAATGGCAGCAGTAATCCAACAGAACACCTAGGAGGTGTGGCAACTGGAAGCGATTTGAGACGTCGTAACGACATGATAAGGCCCTATGTATCAAATACAGAAATTATTATCACTTATGAAATGAGCGAACACAAGGCAGATGCAAATAGCAATCAAAAGCTATTGAAATGCTGGGATTCATCAGAATTTATATAGTCATCACCTGATAGAATGATAGAGATATATAATGGGTTGAAATGGTGCTGCTTTTATGGAATATATTTCCCAATCCCACTAATAGTTCAACGTTTAAACATTGATAACTTAATCCTGATTTAAAATCAAACAGTGTTGGTCTCCTCCAACACCTGCACTCCTCTCTTTCCTCTGAGACCATCAGCCGCTTTGAGTGCTCTGTTGGATCTGATCAGTCAGTAGGATGCTAATGCTGTGTGGGCTTGGTTTTCCTGGTTTTCTCCTGTCACTAAATTTCTCTTTCCCCACCATTATATATTTAGAATTTAGAATTATCCCCACGATTCCCTCCCTCTCTCCCTTACACCCCTTTCTCTCCCCTCTTCCTCCCTGACCTTCCCCCCACCCCACCTTTCCCTCCCTCTCCCCCCTTACCCTCTTTTCCCCCTTTCTCCCCTGCCCCATTTCCGCAACTGTTTGTGGGACACTGCTGTGCGCAATTTGGCTCCCGCGTTTCGCCCACAAATATAAAGTCATCTGCGCAACATTGCCAGGCTCCGTAATTATCTTACCCCCCGCGCTGCCGAAACACTTGTGCATGCATACATCACCTCACGGCTGGACTACGGAAATTCTCTCCTAGTCGGCCTCCCCAGTTCCTCCATTCACAGGCTGCAGGCCATCCAAAACTCTGCAGCCCGTGTACTATCCCGCACCCGCCTCCGCGACCACATAACCCCCACCCTCGCCCGTCTCCACTGGCTCCCCATCCTCCAGAGGATCGAGTTTAAGATCCTCGTCCTCACCTACAAGGCCTTACACGGCCTTGCCCCATCCTACTTAACCGATCTACTCTCCCCCTACACGCCCACCCGGACCCTCCGTTCAACAGGACTTGGCCTGCTCCAAGCCCCCCGCCCGAACCGCCCCACCATCGGAGGCCGGGCCTTCAGTTTCTCTGCTCCCACCTTATGGAATGCCATCCCTCAATCCCTCCGTTTCGTCTCTTCCCTTTCCTCTTTCAAGGCCGGTTTGAAGACTTTCCTCTTCAATCGTGCCTTTTGTTCCACCCCGAACTCTTTTACCTCCCCTTCGTGTTTCACCCCTTCCCAAACACTCCCCTCCCAGCTCGGGTCACACGCCTCCTGTTCAGCGCCTTGGGACGTCCTCCCGACGTGAAAGGCGCTCTATAAATGTAAATTGTTGTTGTTGTTGTCAAGTTTCCTAGTCTTCCTCATCCTGTCCCGACCCCTCCCCCCCTGCTCTTGTCCCTACTTAACTGTACAGCGCCTTGGGACGTCCTCTCGACGTGAAAAGCACTATATAAATGTAAGTTTTGATTGATCGATTGAGTCTCTGATCTCATATTTGTGCTCCTGCATTCCTTGGCAGTCCCCATCTCAGTGTACTGTAATCCAACTTTTTCTTTCTCCTCTCTATTATCAAATTCAGTTTCATTATAGATTCACGCTTGGTGTCACCTTTCTCTCTCTCTCGTTCTCACTCTATGTTTCCCTCCCTCTCTCTATTTGTATCTTACATTACTGTATGTTTCTACCTATGTCTCAATTTTTTTCTGTATGTCTCTCTTTAGATGTCCTGTTTGTTTTTCTGTTTGCGTGGATTTCAATTTGTTTCATTGCGATTGCCACTTTATTGCTTTGTTCTCTTTATGCCTCTAGCATTCTTCCCTCATACAAAGAAGAGGCCTTGGCTTCTGTGATATCTGTGGAGTCCTGTAGCTCAGTGGTTAGAGTGCTCGCCTTACAAGTGTGAGACCTGTGATTCAAATCCAAGCAGGTCAAGGCGAAACCTTGGGCAAGTTTCCTTACTCCACACACGCCTAATAATAATTCCTCCAAAAAAAACAGACATGATGTGAAAGGAGCAGGGGCATTGTATTATAATGCAAAGCGACTGTAGGGTTTTGAACACAGTTGGAACGACCTCCCGACGTGAAAGGCGCTAGCTATACTATGTAATTAGTTGTTATTGATGTAGTTTCAGACACAATAGTTGAATGGCTGTAAATGTTCTTGGTCTAGGACCAAATATATAATAAAATGGCTTCCGTCTAAGCACCTCAGAAGCAGACAGAAAACACAATTTCTCCTCCAGGTTTTCCTGTCTGCATCAGATACCCAATATTCCAGTCAAACAATGCAATACTTACACTTACACGTGTGCCCCGAATAAAACAGTGACTGATTGGGGAAGAGAAAACAATTTATCTGGTACCAGTGCTCCTGGTCTGTCAAAAACACATTGTTAATCGTTGGCGTTAAAAAAAAATCCACGGTCACGACAGATAAATCTGGATTAAAGACCTTCTCTATAGGTTGCTGCTATTATGTGGTGGAATTTGAATGCCCTATCTCTGTGGAATAGATATGGTTCAGAGACAAAGCTGCTGTAGCTGATAGTCCTTTCAATAAATCGGAAGACCTCTGAAGATTAATTTGATGGGAGGATGCTCCCAGCCCCTTAACTGGTTTAATGTGGAACTGCTGTAGCTCCAGGTCTGGGGAGTGGAAGCGCTCCCAGCTTGTCCCTATGAATCTTTTATTCTAAACCGTAAGAGAAATTCTGTCATAATAATAGCAGCAATCGATAAAGAAGGTCTTTAATCCGTTGAATCCGTCTTATCTGTCGGGACCGATGATTTGGGGGAAACTTAGTAGGGGCGAATTTATAATTGAATCCAACCTGCTGGATTGAAAATGTTGATGTTTTTTCTTAACAAATGAAATATCATATCAAATTTGTTCTGAAATATTGCAATTTCCAATCCATTAACGTAGACCGACCAGCCAGGGTCATCGCTTGGGGGCAGTGGTCCTGAAGCCAGTTTGTGAAGATTTCAGCACCGCTATTTGTTGCTTTGCACACAAATATACAGTCAATTCACTTTACAGTATATTCTGTGACGCGCTTTGAGACGTCGATAAGATGTGAAAAGCTGCTATATCAAATGCAAGGATTATTATTATCATTATTATTATTATTGTGTCAAGTAATCGCCCACCATTGCCAGTTCTAGTGATTACCCCCTTGGACATCTTCCCGACGTGAAAGGTGCTCTATAAATGTAATTTTGTTGTTTGTATATCAAATGCAAGAACTGTTATTTTTATTATTATCCTCCCAAGGTGAAAGGCACTGTATCAATTATACTGTTCAGTAAATGGATGTTGTTGTTGTTAAAATTGTTAAGCGCTCTCAAGAAGAATGCTATATAAATGTAACTTGTTGTACATTCAAAAATGGCAATGTTACCACGGTTCTGTTTGCTGGCAACTCGCTCAACAGATCAGTAGGGTACTGAATAGTCTTTAAGTAATATTTTTTCTTCTTCAGGACATTATTAGGTAAAATGTAGTTACGAATAGTCGGGTATATGACCTTCTAATGCTTGAACGGAGAGGTGACAGACGACCGTGTAATCTCCATTATAACACGCCCACTGCACATTCTCTATAAAGAAACAGATTGTTAACTGAGTATTAAACATCCAGACTAGTTAGCAATAGTCCTCACTCTGCTCTCGTCAAGTGACAGACTCATTCAACTGACTGCATTGCAATGGTCACTCAAGTGTAAGTTAATGGTTACATAAAGGCTGAAAGCACAGGAATATAGTTTGAATGGACTGTTAAACAGTGGTAAGTTCGACCTGCTGAATGCATTATTCATTAAATCGAACCTCTGGGGATCCAAACATTTTTCTGATAAACCAGACCGTTTCCATTATAAATTTGCAGGATAATCCAAAAACCTTATACGTGTAGTGTGAAAAGTGTTCAATTAATCTGACACCATTCAGCAGATTCCCATTGTTTTGTGCCTGGTACAATGTAAGGGTTGCTCTTTTGACCATTTTACAGTCACTTCACAAAGAAAGTGTTGTGTACCTTCTGAATACTATAATCGAGCACTTGTATCAATTTTGATGCTGCTTTTCTAACATGGGTTGCAAAAGTTCAAAATGGAGTGAGGCAAGTACCAAGCCTCCACTGTTGTGGCATTGCCTGTGGATGTTCAGCAAATATGAACTACTATCCTGTGTTATGCTAAGAGTTATTTTTTTTGTGAAGGGAAACACAGAGTTTGGCACCTAAAATCCCTTAAGACTGCTGACTCATCGACATTGAAACCCATCAAAAGTTGAGACTGCACATTTAAAAAAAAATTGAAACACCAAAGTTCCTTTCTTGTGCTCGAAGCCAAATAATAGTTCCACGCATTTTGGAAGATGACCTTAATAACTGCGTTAATAATAGTAATATTCCTTGCATTTGATATAGCACTTTTCACATCTTATCGACGTCTCAAAGCGCTTCACACAATATACAGTACTGTAAAGTGAATTGACAGTATATTTGTGGGCAGATTGCATCAGCGAACAGCGCACAGCAGTGTCCCCACAAACAGTCGTGGATTGAAATGATCAATTTTATTACCGTGGTTTTTTTTTGAGGGATTATTATTAGGCGTGTGGAGTAAAGAAACATGCGCAAGGTTTTGCCCTGACCTGCCTGGATTCGAACACAGGTCTCCCAGCTTGTAAGGCGGGTGCTCTAACCACTGAGCTACAGGAGCCTCCACTTTGTTGTAGAATGGCAATAGTTCTGTTGGGCACTTTTATGAAAATGCAATGATGAGGTGACTTATATTGTTATACCGATACATTTACTTTCCTGTCAGTTGTGCCAATAACAAAAGGGATTCATTTATAAGCTGGAAAATGTGCCGCATCTGGAAATCAGCTCGATGAAATCCACTTTAAAGGGTTTGATTACTTTTACACTAAATGTCATTAGCGGTCATTTGGAAAATTGAGTCAATTCACACTGTTATGAGAGAGAGAGGCACTCAGTCTTCACAGTTTAGAAGCCAAATGTTTATGTGCCAAGATTCATCCAATTATTTTGCAATTGTCCCAATTTCCAAAGAACATATTCTCCACTTCACTGACAGCAGCTGCCTCCACTGTGGAGATAATACTGCATTAGATATGTCTCCTGTTACCCCAACTCTTGCACTGGAAGCAGGTGAAATGTACATTCGGATGCTAAAGATTTCTTTACAAAAAATCCTCGCACAATAATATCACATTGTTCTATGAAGAATGTGAACGCATTCTGGAGGATAATTTAGTGGATGGTTTGATTCCATTAGCTGGCGAGCAAAAACAGTTTACATTTATACCGTGCCCTTACGCATCAGGAGGATGTCTCAATTGACGGGAGCTCAAACTTGGGAGTAGGTCACCGACAGCCCGGTTGCAAAGATAGGCAAGTTTTGAAAGCGAAGGGAACAAGGTGGAGAGACTCCAGGATGGAGTTACAGAGGGTAGAGGCAGAAAGGTTGAAAGCTCGCTCACTGATTTAGGGCTCAGTCCAGGGCCTGCAGTTATGACTCTTTTCCAGCCCTTACAATGTTGGAGTTCCAAACGCAGTGATAAAACGCATTTCACGAATCAAGGAAAACGTTACTCAGTTAACTCAGTTATCAACACCGACTTGATCTTAATTGGCTGCCACGTTTCGCCCACAAATATACAGTCACTTCACTTTACAGTATATTCTGTGAAGCACTTTGAAACGTCTTAGACGACGTGAAAGCGCGATATCAAATGCATAGATTATTATACTGTATCATTATTATTAATGTGCTAACAGCTGGTCAGGTGGCCACATCCCTGCCATGACACTGGCTTCCCATACCTCCGCAACATTGCCCAGCTCCATCACTGTCTCACACAGCCGGCCGGCGAAACCCTCATGCATGCGTTCACAACATCCAGGCTTGACTATTGCAAACTCCTTGCTTGTCGGCCTCCCCGAGGAGATCATCCTGAACTCTGCAACCCTCTCCCACACTAGGCTCTGTGACCATATCGCTCCCACCCTTGTACAATTCCACAGTTCCTAGCACGCAGAGGATACAGTTCAAGAACCTAATCCTCACCTTCAAAGCCTTTATGGCCTCGATCCCCCCCTACCTCTGTGACCCCCTACCAACCTGCCTGCTCCCTCCACTTGGCAGGCTCTGGTCTGCTTAACATCCCTGCCTCATTCACCCTACAATTGGCGGATGGGGGGACCTTTAACCATTCTGCCCCCACCCTCCAGAACTCCATTCTACAGACCCTCTGCCTCGCCCCATCCCTGACCTACTTCAAGACCCACCTCAAGGCCCTCTTCTTTGACCATGCTTTCGATCAACCTCCTTCCCCACCATGGATAGATAGAGCCCCACTAACAAATAGCAAACATGGGGTTTGTGCTAATCGATTGAGTTCCCGATACTATTACGACACTGTCAAGAATTGAATCCATTAGACTCCTCAGGAACTAATCAATTTTTTCAAGGTTTATTCCAAATGTTACTGGCAGATATATTAAGTGGAATACTGTCTTCTCAGGCATTTAGAGCTGTTTCACCAAGTGAAAGATACTAATAAGTAAATGCAAGTTGTTGTTGGTATGGATTATAATTGTTTTATACAGAGTTCATTGGCTTTACTCTGCAGCTGTTTCGTCTGGAATGGGAGATGGGACTGTATTTTCCCTGCAGCAGGGGTTTAGAATTGAAGGCCTTAAAACTCAATTTATGTTGGCTGTTAGCTAAACGTTCGTATAACAGTACAGTCATATAAATGGGGTGTTGGTGTCCTCCATTGTTACACATTCACATGTAGCCATGGCAGGTTCTGTAGCACATACGGTACAATTAGTACAACTTTAGCTTTGAAGCTGGGTTTCTGTAAGAGGCAGGGAAAAACTACTGCAAATGAAGACTGATTTGGGCAGCTTGCCAATCTCCAAGCTCTCTACAATGCTCTACCTAAATAAGGGCAAATCTAGGGCAGGTAGAATTCCTCCCCCATTGTAAATGTGATCTAAGCTAAACTTCAAAGTCCTTCAAATATACGATGAGGAATCCCCAACTGGAAAACCGAGACTGAGTTTGAACATTTCATAAACTGTAACATGTTGACATGTTGCATCATAATATTTACATTTCACATAAACTTTTGTATGAAATATTCCCTTGCTCATTAGTGTTATTACTGTGCAAAGTATTCAGTGAAGGGATTATTTTCAGTTTTTTCTGTAAACCGCCATTAGGGCCATCTATCAGGCACTATAAATGAGAAAAATCGCTGAGAGGGAGCCTGGAACATACCACCTCGAGAATACTTACATTTCCAGTGTACCATTCATCTCACTGTGACAAGCTATTTGGTCCATTACAGCAAGAGTTCACTTCAAGTGTGCATAACCTCGAACAGAGGTCAGGAAGTCAACTAATGTTTTTCGTATATGGTCCATATCTGCCTTAAGCCTTTAATGTTCTAGTTTAGCTGCAAAGTGACATTATTATAAAAGGATAATACATCCTTATTATAAAAGGATGTATTGCCATTCACCATTGACTGCAGCCCTTTGTATATCGATCTTGTAAGTTTTATTCATCATGTCCAAATCTTCCTGCTTTGCTTTTGAAACATTCAAAATAAGAAGCAAGCAGAATTTCTTTTTTTTTTAAATAAAAAATCTTATATTTGTACTTGGGAAGCTCGATTCCTACAGCTGTTGACTGTGAAGCCATGAGAAACGTGAAATGTGAATGGAATCTTTAAGCAAATGTGTTGCGTGGATGAACATTAAGTTGACAAACACAACAGCCACTGGGGAATCTTTATGTTTTCTGGAGCACTATTTGTCAATTACAAACAGCCATTACCATGAAGTGACTAATTTAAAATTCACTTCTTGCATTTGTTAACCTTGTTTGCGTTAGCCTGGCTCAGATGGTCGCGCTCTCCTCTCCCGAGTCAAAAGATTGTGGTGGGTGCGGCAACAGTCAGCTTGCTTTGGTGAAATTAATGGGAACCTTAAATGAGAAATGGACCCAGGTACCAATTGCTATATTAGACCTTCATGGCATTAGAAACCACCATATGTTGCCAGTTCATTCATTAACAACACCAAACAAAGAAAATACATTTATGGAGCGCCTTTCACGTCAGGAGAAGGTCCCAAGGCGCTGAACAATCAAGGGTCGGGACCCGAACACGGGAGCAGGGGAGGTGGGAGGGGAGGGAGAGAGGTGGGAGGGCGGCAGAAGGCATGATCAAAAATGAGGATTAAGATTGTAAAGTACACAGAGTGAAAACACAGAGCTGATCTTATAGATCTAGTTGGCCTGGGCTTGACTACATGGCATAGAATCATATAAAATGATGTACTGGAAGAAGAACAAGCTATGTTTATACTTCACACATTGACCCATCCTTCTTATTCCATTCTCTTAACCCCTCTTATGCCTTCTCCCTCATGTATGCATCACGATTCCTCTTAAGTAGAGTCATCACAGTATCCTAGAGGTTTACAGCATAGAAGGAGATTATTCAGCCCATTGAGTTTCCACAGGCTCTCAGGCCAATATATTCATTCATTCCCACTGCTCCGTCTTGTCCCCACAACCCTTCACACCCTGTCAGTTTTTCTTGTGAAACCCACAATGGACTCGGCCTCTGCCATCTTATTTGGCAGGGCAAAAAAAAACAATTTTCTGGGTGCAAAAAAATTATCCTCAGAACATTGATGAATATATGTTTTGTGCAAGACACGGTATGTTCAGGAGATGACCGATCCACTCGTCAAGAAGGCTGGTAGATCCATCCATTTCCTTGAAAGGAAGATGAAAGAGACCTGCCCTTGCAGCAAAACAGTAAGAGAATTGCAGGCTCTCCCAGAATGATCCACTCTACCTACCTCAAAGTGCCATCACTCAACGCACTGGCAACCCTCAATTACCTGTAACCTGCAGGGTAGACAGCGCTGGCCAGAGTCTGGCTTCAGAGTCTGAATCATTGCTTCATTCCTGCTTCAAGCCATAATTGTGTGGCTGTTTTATTTTAATATTGGTGACCAAACTTCCACCACTTACACACCCTTGCTCGCTGGAAAACGGGTCTCTTCCGCCTGAGTCAGAAGGCATTTGTGAGTTTTTTATCCCCATCCTATTCGAAAGAATCAGTGTGAATTATTGAAACATACAAGATTCTTAAAGGGCTAGATAAAGTAGACACTGAGGGACTGTTTCCCCTGGTAGGAGAATCTATAACCAGGGGTCACAGTCTTAAAATTAATGGTCAGCCTTTTAAGAACCGAGTTGAGGAAACATTTCTTCACTCAGAGGGTAGTGAATTTATGGAATTCACTACCCCAGAAGGCTGTAGATGCTCAGTCCTTGAACATTTTCAAGGCTGAGACTGATAGATTTTTGAAAAATAGAGGGATTAGGGGATATGGGGATAGGGCAGGTAATTAGAGTTAGGTCAGAAGATCAGCCATGATCTTATTGGATGGCGGAGCAGGCTCAAAGGGCCGAATGGCCTACTCCTGCTCCTAATTCTTATGTTCTTATGTTTTTATGAAGGTGTTGGTAAAGTTGAGAGTCAGAGAGAAATAACTTCATAGTTATAGCGTGTCTGTCACGCCGTGCTTATCTCCAAGCCAAAGGTTGGGGGAGATGGCCATAGCCACAGAGGAAGATTTTCAAGAGTGAGTTGAAGACAGATAACAAAGGGGCAAGGTGGAGCGATTAAGGTAGAGCATTCCAGAGAAACGGCTGAAAGCATGGCCACTGATGGTGGAGAGGAAGGGATCAGGACCGTACAGAATGCCTGAGACAGCTGATTAGAGGCAGCAGTTAGTGGTTTGGGGAGTGAGCAGGTTGGAGAGGTAGGGAGGTACCAAGGCATGAACGGATTTGTACATGAGGGTGAGAAAGCTCGACAAATATATACAGTACAAGCAATTCTAAAGTGACAGATTTCTCCAACAGCTTGGCCTTTGAGTGGCACTCTGTCTTCTGCAATGGAAAATGGAAAGGAGAGAGAGTGATCTCCAGAGCAGATGTGAGACATAGCCTACCATGTTCACTGTGGCAAGTGAAACATTGAGAGACAGTGACAAATGGCAGAGTCGGTTGTGTTAAGCACTAAATGATCCCTTCCCGTCCTCACACACCACACCGGAGGATCGTGTCTAATGTGCTGGAATAGATGATTGCACTGTAGAAGCAAGGTGTGCAGATGCAAAATAGCAGCTGGAAGCACTGGCTCATAGGCCACCATTATCTGCTTGGATAGGCGTTAATTAGAGCGCAGAACAAATGGAAACTAAATAATGCATCAAAATCTTTACAGCTCTTTTTGAGCATTGGGAAAATTTACTCAGGGTTGTCAATTACCTGAGTAAAGGGAACAAATTCACAACCTGTGGAAAAGCCGGCACTTGTTACTGTCATTTTGTCATTTCAGTCGTTTTCTTCATTTTATGTTTGAGTTGGTGCTTTCGCCCGAAACATTCCCCTTGTGAAGGAGGTTTTCCTGATTTTCCACCTGGGCTGTTGGTCGACTGTCAGGACTGTCTAGTGGTGTCTTTTATTCTTTGTGTCCACAGTAGCAAGCTTCTGTTGGGATTCAATAATAATAGTCCTTGCACTTGATATTGGAGCTCCTGTGGCTCAGTGGTTAGAGCACTTGTCTTGCAAGCTGGGGAGACCAAGCTGGGGAGACCTGTGTTCGAATCCAGGCAGGTCAGGGCGAAACCTTGGGCAAGTTTCCTTACTCCACACGCCTAATAATAATCCCTCCAAAAAAAAACCACAATAATAAAATTGGTCACTTCAATCCACGACTGTGTGTGGGACACTGCTGTGCGCAATTGGCTGCCGCGATTCGCCCACAAATATACAGTCAATTCACTTTACAGTATATTCTGTGAAACTCTTTGGGACGTTGATAAGATGTGGAAAGCGCCATATCAAATGCAAGGATTATTATTATTATAGCGCCTTGTCACCTCTTCGAGACATGTCAAAGCGCTTCACAGGAATATACTGCAAAGTGATTTGACTGTATATTTTGTAGGTGAAACGTTGCAGCTAATTTCACACAACAATGTCTCCAAACAGTTGTGGATTGAGTGACCAATTTTTAAAAATTATTACTACTCCCAGAAAAGAGATCCACCAATTGTCTAACAACCAGATTCCTACCTACTGCTAGGTAAATAGATGTGCGTGGAGTCAGGGAAGCTGTCCTAAATTACCTGATAATTGAACCCAGGTCCTCTCACTTGTCCTTTGAGTACTCTAACCAATATGATACAGGATTTAGGAGGAAAATATGCTTCATAGTAGGTCAGATTGATTTCCTCCTCTTGCATAGAAAAATATGAAGCAGCCAGCCAGGACAGTCAAATGCTTGTTCCACCAGTTCATTAGATTTTGTCAGATATCCCAATATCCTGCCCTTACATCATATCGCTTCAATACCTTTATTATCTGTCTATCTCTTTCCTGGATATTTCTATTGACTTTACTGGTAGATCTTTCCGGAGAAAGCATTCACTGTCTCCACAACTTTGTATTGAAAGAATGTTTTCTAACCTCAGAACTCAATTTGGATTGTGAAGGCTCTTGTCGTGGAATTACAGTACTCGTTACTCAATCAAACCACAACCAACTTTCAATCACTTCCGTTGCTTTATCTTTCAGCTGGTGCATTCACCCGCGATATACACAGTTGCACAACTGGTCCAGGAATCGCTTGACTTGTGCTATACCAACATGATGTATATCTGGAATAAGAATCCTATAGATAAATCATTAATTTAACTCATGGCTGTTTTGTCGGACCTTGCTGTGTGCAATAAAGCTAATAATACGATCCCTACTTTTGGTATAGCGCCTTGCAAGTCAGAAAGTCATCCCAAAGTGCTTCACATGATGTACTGCGTAGTGCAGTGTCTGTGTTTTGTGGGTGTACGCAGCAGCCGATTTGCACACAGTAATGTCCCACAAACAACGCTGAAGTGAATGGCCGATTTATCTATAGGATTGTTAGCCCAGATGTACACCATGTTGAAATGCAGGAGTCAAGCGATTTATTTGGAGGATCATTGGCCAAGACATGGGGAGAAACTGCCTTGTCTTTAGGAATAGAGCCGTGGGATTTTTAACTTCCACCTGAATAGACAGAAAGGAGCTTGTTTTAAAATGTTATCCGAAGGTATGACACTTCCAACAATATAGCACAATTCAGCGCTGTATTGAAATGTCATCTTAGACTATATGAGTTCCAATCCTGGCATAGAGTTTTAACCAACAACCTTTACTGCGCTCAGTGGTGACCACCTCTTTGGGGGTGCCTATGGATATTTCCTTCCCACCCTCTCATGGCTGGGCACTCAACCCCTCCACGTTAAAGTTTTCTAGAGAACTAGTTCTATGTGAAAGATGCTATCTAAATCCATGATGCATTGTACTGCAATAGAAACGCAATAGAGATTTCTTCTATCATTTTAGAATAACATTGAAGGGAGTGAAAAAAGAAATCCGGATCGTCATCAGACAATGAGACAATCGGTGCCAAAAGTGACTGCTGGTGTTTTGCATTCACTGCCACCTGCTGCCCCCCATTTGCATAGTTCAAGAGCCTCGTTTGCATTAAATCTGTATAATTGCAATGAACATCTGATTCGATGTGATGGCCTTTCACTTGGCTGGGTGCTGAAATCCAGGAGATCCCAAATTGGGATGTGGACAGTTTTGTCGGAAACTACACAACAAAATACAGATTTACAATTGCATCAGGAGGACGTGTCAAGGTACTGGATAGTATAAGTTTACACCCACCCTAGGGGGGGGTGCAGGCCGAGGGGTGAGGTGGGGCTAAAGATGGTCGAAAGCAGAATCTTGAGATGGACCTTGAAGGAGGCGAAGGAAGGACCTAATCAGAGGGATTCCGGAGGGCGAGGGCAGATACACTAAAAGCCAATCACCGATGGTGGAGAAGGTAGGATAGGGAACATGAAACTCAGTCGGTGGCACTGTTCACCTCGCAGTTGGAAGCTTATGGGTTTAAGCCCTGAGTTGGGACTTTGAATTGACAGTCTAGGCTAACAGTACAATACAATACAGTGCTGGGAATATGCTGGATTGATCGAGGTGTCATCTCTGGAATGAGACATTAAAACCAAAGTCCCGTCTGCCAGCTCAGGTGAATGTTAAAGATCCCATGGCATCAATTGAAAAGAGAAGGAAATTTCTCACAGTTCCTAGTCACCAATCCCCCAGATAACACTGGTCATTCACTTCATGGCTGCTGTGGGACATTGCTGTTTGCAAATAGCTGCCAGGATTGCCTATGGAATACACAGTCAGTACATAGTTTACAGTGAATCTTGTGAAGTGCTTTGAGACATCATCGTGACGTAACAATTGATACTTCAAATGCAAAAATTAATCTACTGTATTGGGTGGATTTTATTTGTTTGCTGCTTCACTAGGTTAGAATGATTCTTCTGAATGGATTCCTTTATTCTGTTGTCTCTTCCTTGTGGAGTTTTTTTTTTCCTCTATCTTCGCAGACATCTGCTCAGTAACTTGTGATTTCTGCTTCAGCTGTCAGGGGTTTCTGCATTGTTCAGCAACCTGGAGATTCTGAGCTCTTTTAACTTTGCTTAACTCTTTAACCCCTTCCCAGGGCTGCTGACAAAATAACTTATTTCATTTCTTCTTCCTACCTTGACTGCTTTTAGATTGTTTTGTCCACCACTTCGTACCTCTTGTTGGCAGAAGCATCCCCGCGAATTGAAATGTACAAATCTCTGCTCCTGAAATCACTTCGCTTTAAAAAGATAGTATCCGAATCGACTCTGGGTGACTTTAGAACATTGCCGTAAGCCACTTACCACCGTAATGTTAATCTTACATTGAAAACTGTTATCTGATGTTAATGCTAAATCAGGATATAGGCATAAAAATCCTGACTGTAATTCCGTGTTTCCTTGTAAATTGATTTTGCAAGATAAAGAGCACAAGAAAAAGAATAATGTGAGCTCTGATTGAGGAGCTAACCTCAGTTTGGGCCAATGAGACAAATGCCCTCCTTCAGTGCAATCACAAGATTATACTGCAATTTGATTTGACTGTATATTTTGACTGTATATTTTCATCCTTTCACTTACACGTGAGAGACCTGGGTTCAATTTCTACGCCTAAGAATAATCCCTCAAAAAAAAGAACAATAATAAATTGGTCATTTCAATCCATGACTGTTTGTGGGACGCTGTGCACAATTGGCTGCTGCGTTTCGCCCACAAATATACAGTCAATTCACTTTACAGTATATTCTGTGAAGCGCTTTGACATGTCTAGAAGACCTAAAAAGCGTTATATCAAAGGCAAGGATTATTATTGATTACAGGTAGACCCCGCTTAACGAAGGGGGCAGGGACTTCAAAACTCTTCATAAAGCGAGAATTTAGTTACTGTGTTTCCGTATGTGAAAAAAATAAGTTTCGTTCCCAGCAGTGCCTAGCACTAACATTTACCAGCGAAGGCATAAGGTAGGTAGAACTGCTATTAAAGGCTCCAATACTTTAATTACAAGATGAAAAGATGAAAGATAAAAGAATACAAGATGAAAATGTTTGTTTTCATTACCTGAAGAGTATTTTATTTAGTAAAGTTTTAGTGCAATACAGTAACAAAACAAAAGTTCTCGTACTTCCCACAATAAGATGAGGTGAGGAGTAGGGAGGAGGTCTATGTTTTAATTGTTGCTGGAGGAGGAGGGGAAGGCTGGAGAATCGGGAGAATCTGGTGAGAAAGCAATATGTTCTGTATAGTCAAGGGATGTACTTGGAAATGGTTCTTCTCAGGTAACTTCTTCCAATTAATCCCTGTTTCATCAAAGTTGACAATTTGTTGCGGTGTCTAACCTCCCTCCTTAATGATTTTTCTAAGTTCATCTGGATAATGTTCGGCAGCAGCAACATCCGCACCAGCAGCTTCCCCGCACGTCTTGATAGAATGCAGCTTGTATCGCTTTCCAAAACGATCAAGCCGCCCGTGGCTAGCAGCAAAAGTCTCCGCTGGCTTTTTCCGAGTAGCATCATGTGGTTGCCTAGCTTAAGCTCCTCACGTACTGTCCGGGCCTTCTCTTGGATTATACTAGTGGAGAGGGGGCAATGGCGTTCGTTCTGGTCTTCCATCCATCTTCATTTCCAATGTAATGGACTTCCTTTTGTTCGATGGTGTTGGCGATGTTGTTAATGGGCGTTCAGGTGGCATACTGAAGTGAGTGTATGTAGCTTCGTCGACTGAGACCGAGTGTGTGTTGCGGGGGCCACCGAGAGACGAGAAGCGCACGAGATTTAAACGTTCGCTATCGCGAACGCAGCCTTCGCTAAGCGGATAGGAGGTACAAATACAAACCCTCGATATAGTGAAGTTTCGGTAGCCGGGCGTTCGGTGAACGGGGTCTACCTGTATTTATTTACGATTGGTCTGGTTGAAAATGTGAGCTCTGATGGAAGGTCACTGAGTCGTTTTCTCTCAAGACTGCAGAGCCCTACCATGAGTTCACTTCTCTCTCAATGGAGACCATTCTCATTATTCTCACTGCACAGTCTGAAACTCCGCACAGGCCCCTTAGTTTAAATGGAAACCGGAAATTGGCACAGCTTTGTGCAGAAATCATACAGTTTGAGTATGATTTCTGGGAATTGGAACTCAACCGACATATTAATATACTATAACATCCTCTGAGAAAAGGTAATGATTTGGATTTTGAGGGGGGGGGGGGGGGGGGAGTACAGAATAGAAATATTTTTTTTTACATGTGCATCATGTCACCAGCTTTCATGTAGAATGTCCCCTTTACAGGCTGTGTTCAAGAACTGAGTTTCACGTGATTTTGTTTCGAGTAATCCACGAGCATAGGCCTGATCCCCTCACCTCCCCACTGAGGTGCAAATTAAAAATGGCAGGCAACTGTGTGAGTTTGCCATAGCTTACATTATAGCAATATATCGCAGATAGCTCACGTTCACATTCATCTGCCCGTACTCTCCTGAATGCAAGGAAATCATTTTTAAAAAAATAATTAACAAGTAGCCTGACATTTGGAATAATAATATAAGCATCATCATCTTGCATCTGGTATAGCGCTTCATCATGTCGGAAAGACATCTCAAAGAGTTTCACAGGATTTACTGTGAAATGGAATGACCGTGTATTGTGTGCAAACGCGGCAGCACAATTGCGCGTGGCAATGTCCCGCAGATAGCCGTGAAACGATTTACCACTTTTAATTTCGGGGGGGCTTGTTGGCCAAGACATATGTTTATAAATATATATAAATGTAGAGCGCCTTTCATGCCCAAGAAGATGTCCCAAAGAGCTTCACACAGTTTCTGGAGACTAGAAAAGACTTCTGTAAATACCTACAGTGAAAGCACAATGTTGCACACTGTCTCATCGCTGAAATATTACGGTAATGTCAGTGTTTAAGTTAAAGTGTTAATGTTACATCATGTTAAAACAATTGTGGCGTACAACGCTTTCAAAGGCGTCGATAAATCCCGACTTCTGTGCCGATACTACAAAGGCTCTTTGAAAGAAAAATGAATAATACGGTTGAGTTTGTGTTTGGAAGAATATTTGCAGAGAGAGAACGTTTATAATTTCCAAACTTCCACTTTGATGTGTGTTTAAGGCTCTTTACGGAACAAATACAAGAGACAGACTGCAGGATACTAACGTGCTTAAAGAAAAGACAGTTAGTTGTAAAAGGAGCAGGTTACTTAAAGGGGGCTAAACATACTCGTGCCTACTTGTGACTCTAATGGAAATCTAATTGGACCGAATTGCTCTTGAACAAAGATCAGAGATGCAGCCTGTTTGCTCCAGTTGTAGTTTAATAATTATGTGGGGATCCACTAAACTCAGGGTTGGGGGAATGGGAGTTGATGCTCAATTAGAGGCAGAAGAAAGTAAAGTAGTTTGCATTGATTATAGATGAGCAGTGCAGCAAAGAAAAAGTTTCTTGCGTGCATGTTGCTTTAAGTAGAGAAACCATTCTGATGATGTCCGTAACATTCGCCCACAGTAATAAACACAATCAATCCATTTTACGATATTTCCCGTGAAGGGCTTTGAGACATCCCCACCCCCCTCCCCCATTGTGAAAGGCCAAATGTAAGGATTATTAATATTATTATCAATGTGATTTATTTATACGGATGGACTTCTTTCAATACTTTGTCTTTCCCTCCCTCGATCCACGTTAGCTTCCTCTCATCTCACCGAGCATCTGGGGCAAAAAATGCGGTCGTCAGGATCCAAAGGTCTGAGAGGCCATGCTATAATGCATTTTAATCATTCTTCATAGCTATTCCTTCAAAAATTGTGGAATCAGCTTTGCCAGTGAGTGAGTAATGATTGGAGCAAGGAATTACGACTAATTTTCTTCAGGCACAGAGGCTAATTCTAATACTCTGACAGACATAAACTAACTCAGCACAAGATGAACCTGAGAGCTTCTTGATTTTCATAGCCTGGTTCAACAATGTGCAGTGTATTTATAATGTACTTAGCTGGAATTAGAAATTCTGTTAGGCATGTAAAATATGACACTAGTTGTATTGCCTTACGTTTGCAGCAGCAATAAAGCGTGGTCCGAGTGTGATTTGTAGTGTCCTAGGTTTAGTGGTCTTGAAATAAGCAGTTATTCATGTCATCCAATAATCGGCTCAACTGGTATTTTTGGTTCACTGGTGCTCATCGTTTTATTGCTGAGTTAACTTATAATGCAATGTGCAGGAAAGCATTAACACTAATAGTGTCCATTTGGTAATTGAGCGATTAAAATCACCCACTGCTTCTTCCGCAACAGGCCGGTGCCTCAAATGATCTTTCTGTTTTATAGTACGCAGATGCACTCAATAGGGTTTAAGAGGTGTAAGGCTTTAAATTCCGCCTGACATTAGCCTTTACAACCAATTTAAGATTATGTGGAATTGAGGAAATGTTTTACTTGTACCTTATTATTTCTGTGGTTCTCAAAAACTTCCAAATCTACAGTAAACCTTAAGAATTTTCCATAAGTCTGTGCAGTCTTACATTTGAAAACAAATCAGTCCGATAGGCGAATTTTGATTCAACAGTGAAATAATTAGTGTTGGCTATGTATTTCCCTTACTGTAACCACCTCTGTAATCATTTAAAACACTTATGTGACGTTTATTGATACAAAGGCAGCCTAGGCACCACGCTGCTTATTCTCCAGTCTAATCAATAAAAAGGATGAGCCAAACATCAAAGTGTTCAATACCTTTCGGATTAAATTGAAAATCAAGTGCAGATCCTTCAGCAAAGGTGGTGAACTCCCCATGTTTCTGCACGAATGCATGAGATAAATGGAAGAGGGGATAAAAAAAAATCAGATGAAATAAGAAGTCCTCATGCGGGGAAAAAGTTTCACGATATCAGGATCGTTGTGCTCTTCGATGACTTAATGACAGTAGCACAGATTTAAAACAACTGCGGGGCACTTAGTCAATATTAGCACATAACTGTACCATTTATTTCACCCAGTTTTGGAGTTCTCTTGTGTACATTCTAAATCTGAGCAACGCTAAAGTTATTTTGATGCACCATTCCCAGTGTCAGGGAATCATGACACTGACAACAATGGGATTGAAAGGAGAGAATGCTAGCATCTTTCATTTAAACGAGTAGAGAGTAGCATTACCCTGGAGATTCAGACAGCTTCACCAAAGTTCTGGTTCGAAACGGAAGCCATCAATGTATTTTAGATTTAAAAAAACTTGATGCACAGATGAGGGAGTAGGGAACAGAAGGGAGGAAGATTGAGTATTTGTACTACTTGGGACAAATGGTCTATTTCTGTGCTGTAACGTTGTATGCAAAATAAATTGGTCATTCACATCACGGCTGGTTGTGAGATTTGCTTTCTGCAAATTGACTGCCCCAGCTACCTTCAGGAGGCACGACACTTGCCTGTTAGTTGCTTTGAAAAAGTACAACATTATACAGTACTTGGTGTACTCAATGCAAGGATAACCATTAATATCAAGTAGATAGCATTTTCCTCAAATGAATGGACGGGTGGAAACCTGAGCTGCTAAACCGTGCAGCTGACCTTCTTGTCTGTGGATCCTGTGACATTCAAGAATAGGAGATCTCGGTGTGATGCTTCATTGAAATTTACATGAAAGGCAGTTGCTTTCATGTCTTATCCGTTTCCAGTTTTCTTGTTGATTTTCTATCAAGCACCTCTACGTGGAGCACTGGCTGTATTGTACTTTTTTGACTGTATTTTTGATATCTGCTAAGTGACTGCCTGATTGATAGATTCTCTTTCATGTGCTGTTCCAATATTGCCCACTTCAAATTAAATATTGGATTTTTTTTAAATTGGTAAAAGTGAAGATGATGGCTGCATAGATTGAGCAGGGAAATCATCAAAGCCTCATTCTCCCGATACTGGGGCAGAATCAATTGTTGAACTATCACAGTGTTAGACGTACTGTATTCAGTGCAACAATTATTTCTAACTGGTTGGGACAGCGGGGAGAAGATATGTAACGGCAGTATGTAATAAACAACAAAACAAGGCTACAAAACAAATTCATATTGTATCGTCTATGCCTTATACGGCTGGATGTGCTTTTCAACACAGTCATTATGCTTGCCAGTCATGAGTTATGAAAAGCTTTGTGAAGCTTGTCATGATAATGTGCTCTACAAAAATGCATGTCTTTACTCATTACTCCAAGTGCATTGTCGTCGGCTGCCGTTTCCTGCAGAATCCTAGAATATATAGCACAGAAGAAGGCAATTCGGCCCATCATGTCTGTGCTGGATATTTCAAGAACGATCCTTTCAGTCTTATTTATCTACCTGTTCACCCAAACTGTTTATTCCTTTGTGGACATCTGTCTAGTTGCCTAGTTTGGAAGCTAATTTGCCTCAATAGGACATTCCATATTCTAACCACTCTTTGAGTGTTAAATAAAAATTATCCTAACCTCCCCTTTTGTTCATTTGCTAACTCTTAAATTGATGCTCTCTTCTCACTGATTCACTGACAGTGGAAATAATTTATTGGCTCATAATTTCAAAGGTCTAGATAAAGCTCACGGAATTTCACGTGCCACTGAGGTTATTCAGCAATGCTGGCACTGTTGCAATTTCATTTTTGGAATTTAATTACCCTTCTTATGTCCATTTTTTTAAGGTGCCCAAAGAAAAGAATGCCAGGACTCTGTTTTCTTTACGAAGTAAAAGTTTCTTCCCTGAGCCTTGTTGTGATAGCAGTGGAACTCAACCCGCACAGAAGGTTAATTCTATTGTTGCCTGTTCTGATCCTAATAGGATATTATGTTTGGCCCAGTGAGCAACACAGTGAGACCCCAGCAAGGAAAATGGCAGTGGCAAGAATAAAATGGCATTTTATTCTTCAGCTTCCCATGTGTGCGAATAGGCTTCAATTCCAACAATAAATCAGTGGAATTTGCAGCTTTTTTGTGAGCCGCGTTGCACAGAACTTTAAGTCGGACTGGAGATTGCATCTTTAAAACATTCAACTGTTTAAAATCTTTCTCTTGCCCCAAATAAAGTGTCTAATTCAGACATGATCAGTTCCAGTTACGTTGGTCTAGAAGAAGTGTAAAGCGCCATATCGTGCAAGGATTATTATTATTATTTATATAATAATAATAATCCTTGCATTTGATATAGCGCTTTTTACATCTTATCGACGTCCCAAGGCGCTTCACAGAATATACTGTAAAGTGAAATGACTGTATATTTGTGGGCAAATCTGTTTGTCCCAAATACAGTCGTGGATTGAAATGACCAATTTTATTATTGTGTTTTTTTGGAACGTATTATTATTATGTGATAGCCTCACTTTCCTCAGGTAGCAAGCCGTGTCTAGCCAGAGTAACACGGTGAATTCATTCCCCTCCCTTGCCTGAAGTGACGACGCTGAATGAGGAAGATAGAGACACTATGCTCTCAAATCATTTCATAACTGCATGTAAATAGTGGCTACACTCATTTGCTTAATTAGCCAGCCGTTTGACAGAATTGAGTTACCTCTGAACTTTCCCTAATCTCTCATATTTCCTTGCTTTGAAATAAAACAGAACCCCAGTGTGACCATTGAAAGTACATCGTATTCATAATGCCTTCGTTGTGCAAAATCCACAGGACAAGAATATTGAGAACTACTATTGTTTCTTTGGACTCAAGGCTTCAAGGAACACTCCACTGGCATTAGTAGCACTGGGTAAATGCGAGCAACTTCTCAAGAGATTGAAGTATGTTAGTAAATACAGAAATCCCCCAAACGCAAAAGAAGTTGGACAATATTCCAGATGTGCTTAATTTCTTTGTCACAGAGTCTTTTTGCATGGAACAGCAAAGGGATTTGCCCTGTGCTGCTCTTCACCACTGACATTTAACCCGTCACTTCAATACTTTACAGCCACGTCACCCACATGCTGTTGAAACGCAGCTAGCTGTGTGTCTGCCTTTCCCCTTTGAAAATTGAATCCTTAGCAAGTATTCTCTGCTTTTACGAGGTTTGCGAAGAGCGAATGACGCATCTTCCCATAAACTGTGCTGCACCAGATGTTAATCCTAATCTCAAATATGCCCTCTGTTTAAATGGACACAGAGTTCCTTTCAAAGTACGGAATCCTCTGATCTGTCCCAATGCTCCGCGTGCACATCGAAAGTAACAGATGCACAAACCAAGTAACTTGGCAAGTGTTTTGCTCTTGTTGGCCATCGATTCCTTTCAGAAACAACTCATTAAAAGAGCCAGCACAGACACGATAGACCGAATGGCCTTCTTCAGTGCCGTAAATCTCTACGGTTCCAGAGAATCAGAGAACAACCATCGCACAGAGCAATCTAACCCATCTGAGCACCCGCGCATATCATTTCATAAGGGAATTGGATAGATGAAAACGAAAAATTTGCAGTGGTGTTGGGAAAGGGCAGGGTAGTGGGAATGATTGGGTAGCTCTTCCAAAGTGGGCCAGATGCCCTCCTTCTGTGCTATAATATTCTATGATTCTATGATCATGCAAACTTACACCCTCTTGAGCACTCCGATAGCCTACCGCAACATGCCAAACGTATTGAAATGTTAAGTCCCTTATTATAAGTAACTGTGTGAAGCATTCGAGCAACATGCAACATACACTGCTTCACAAATCAACACAGCATGTGAAGCCTGTACAATTACGATTTGCTAAAACAAATAATTGGAAAAGGAAACAATTTTTCCTGCTGTTTCTCTGGAAGGCGAGGGCTCGTGCTGAGGTATTGGTGCACAGGTGCTGACAGCCCTCGGCTCATTGGCTGAATCATAAGAAAGCTTTGATTGAAATTTGCTGGCGTTGCAGCTCTTTGTTTGCCAACGTTGTTGGGGAGTATTTGGAGGCCATTCAATAGTGGTAGGTTTCAGAGCCAGACCTAATCAGGTCTCGGGAGATGATTCCCAGTTCTGCTCAGTCTCAGCTGGAGTGACTGTAGGAGCAGTAGAATCAGCCATAGCCTGGACAAGGGAAAGGAAAAATAAATCACGGTTCCCACCACTGATCCATGTTCAACATCTCCCACTGGAGGTGGATGTTGGGTGAGGTCAAGATCAGTCCTGGTGATGTTGTTACCTTCATTCGTGTGACCTGCCAGTTGAGGCTCATGTATGAATAATGGCCAGTGAGCAAGGGTAGTCTGGAAGAAAGAAAAAAAGGATCGCTTTGCGGAGGAGAAATAACTGGGCGGGCAAAGAGTGTTCAATCCTGTTATCCAATATCAGCACAGATGCAAATTCCAACATAGATCACTGAATGAGAGATCAAAAACATACAGGAACCCTGACTGGTTTCCACTCAAATCCCCCCTCGACATGGCACCCCCACCACTTGTGGTTCTAAGTGAATTCAGCGCAGACCAGGGATTGAACAAGAGACCTAACCTGTCCATATGGCTGAATACCACGTTGCGAAGTTCATCAGGGTTGCAGAGGGCAGTGTCAGGGTAGAGATCAGGAAATATTAGTATTTCTTTGCCCAATTACTGGATCATGTAACCAGGACAAATGGTTGTGCCCAGGACAGTAAAATAGCTTGGTGCTGTGATGGGAGGTGGGGGGGTTGGGTGTTCTGTATCCACTACGCCCCGAGGCTCTGGAACTCCCTTCCTCACTCCCTTCGCCTCGCCCACTCTCTTCCCAGTTTCAGGTCACAGTTGAAGACCTTTCTCTTCGACCGAGCTTTTGGTCACCTTCCTGCCCCTGCTCCTGGCTCGGACCCGGGATCCACCACTGCCAAGCGCTCTGAGACGCCGTCTGGCGTAGAGGGCGCTATATAAATCGAAGTTGTTGTTGTTGTTCTGTATGCATGAGAACAAAAATGCTGAAGAGATTTATTCAACCAAAGCTTTCTTGTGATTCAGCCAATGAGCCATTGGGGGAGGCAGACTATATGTTTTATAAACCTAAATACTGTTTACTAAAAGTGGCTGTAGTTCTCAAGTCACGCTGGTGACGCTTGGACTAAGCCATGTGTTGTGAGCTTGATGAAGTTTTGCCAGTTTGCCGTTTGATCCTGTGATGTGGTTGCTCTGTCTATATTCTGTTTATAGCTCAGTGTATTTACAGTGCCTGCTCTGTGTAGCATTCGAAAGACGCCTGGAACACCCTTGCCTGCTTTCAGTAATGATAGTGTCTAAACAGCACTGCCCAAAGCTCATGCGCACAGGACTGAGCCTGCGAAACACTGACACATTCCAGTGTCCAGTGTCATGCTGATCTGTTTACTGTGATCTCTTTTCCTGTTACCCTTTTGATGTGTCCTTTCTATAAGCAATATGACAACCAATGGACCATCTGCACAAAAGTTATACCCCAACATTCACCTTTAAGGTTAAAGACTGCATTGTGTTGTTTGAATTCGACATTGTGTTCGGAAAGTGTTTGTCCATATGTCTCTCCGAAAAATACTATTTCCTCATAAATCATGAACATGAGATTACTTGGTGAATTTTGAAAATCTTAATTCTTTCAGTTGTGAGTCAACAGGCGGATCGCTTTTCCGGGGATGATAATACCATTTAAAAAAAAATAGTAATTTGGTCACTCAATCCATGACTGTTTATGGGACACAGGCTGTGCACAATTTGCACCAAGCTCCACGACCACATCACTCCCTCCCTTCGCCTGGCTCCATTGGCTCCCCATCCCCCAGAGGATGGAATTCAAGATCCTTGTCCTCAAGGGAGAGATTGAGGAGGGGAGAGAGAGAGTTGGCAGGCTGGCAGAAGGCACGGTCAAAGAGGAGGGTATTGAGCCCGGCCTTGAAGGAGGCGAGGGAGGGAGTTCTAGAGGGTGGGTGCAGAAAGGCGAAATGACTTGCAATGGTTCACTTTTGTTAGTCGTGCCATTGGATCTTTACCAACCACATGACAGGCAGGCAGAACCAGTTTAACATCTCAAGGTATAAATCAGGAGATTAGCGGAGCATGTAGCAAAGGAAAGACACTAATTGTGGGTGATTTTAACCTGCACATAGACTGGGACAACCAAATTGGGAAAGGTAAGATAGAAGAGGGGTTTATAGAATGCACTAGAGATAATTTTCTAGATCAGTATGCCGAGGAGCCGAGCAGGGAACAAGCCATATTAGACCTTGTTTTGTGTAATGGAATGGGGCTGATCAGCAAACTGGAACTTAAGGCTCCTCTCGGGCAAAGTGATCATAATATGATGGAATTTAGCATTAAGTTAGAGAGGGAAGTAGTTAAGTCTGAAGCAAAAATCTTCGATTTAAATAGAGCCAACTTTGCTGGTATGAGAGAGGATTTAACCAGAATAAACTGGGAGACTAGACTTAAAGATTTGACACTAGACCTGCAATGGCAAACATTCAAGGAGATGGTGCAAAATTCCCAACGAGCACATATTCCTTTGAGGAATAAGAATGCCATGGGAAAGGTGGTTCAGCCGTGGTTAACTAGAGCAGTTAGGGAAAGTATCAAATCGAAAGAAAAAGCCTATAAAACAGCGACGGTGAGTAGAAAACCCGAGGATTGGGAGAACTTTAGGGAACAACAGAGGAGGACCAAAAAATTGATCAAAGGGGAGAAAATAGATTATGAGGGCAAACTAGCAAAGAACATGAAAACAGACTGCAAGAGTTTTTATAAATATATAAAGAGGAAAAGACTAGCGAGGGTGAATGTGGGTCTATTACAGGCAGAGACCGGAGGAGTTATAATAGGGGACAAAGACATGGCAGAGTCATTGAACAAGTATTTTTCTACAGTCTTCACCGTAGAAGACACTGGAAACATAACAAAAATAGAGGGGAATCAAGAAGACAATGCTAGCAAGCAACTTAGGGAGATTAATATTAGTAAAGAGATGGTTCTAGGTAAATTGTCGAGTCTTAAAACTGATAAATCCCCTGGACCTGATGGCCTGCATCCTAGAGCTTTAAAGGAGGTGGCTACTGAGATAGTGGATGGCATGTCTATAATCTTCCAAAATTCTGTGGATACTGGAAAAGTCCCCATTGATTGGAAGATTGCAATCGTAACTCCACTATTTAAGAAGGGTGGGAGAGAAAATATGGGAAACTATAGACCAGTTAGTCTGACGTCAGTTGTAGGGAAAATTATTGAGTCCTTAATAAAAGACGTCGTTATGGGATACCTTGAAGACCATAAAAAGATTAGGCAGAGTCAACATGGCTTTACAAAAGGGAAGTCATGCTTGACTAATCTTTTAGAATTTTTTGAGGATCCAGCAGGTTGGATAAGGGGGAACCAGTAGATGTGGTATATTTGGATTTTAGGAAGGCATTTGACAAGGTGCCACACAAAAAGCTGTTACTCAAGATTAAGGCCCACGGGATTAATGGGAAAATATTAACATGGATAGAAGAGTGGCTATCGGGTAGAAAGCAGAGAGTAGCGATAAACGGATCATTCTCAAATTGGCAGGATGTAACTAGTGGAGTGCCACAAGGATTCAGTGCTTGGGCCTCAGCTATTTACTATTTACATCAATGATCTAGATGAGAACATTGAGTGTAACGTGTCTAAATTCGCGGATGACACTAAACTAGGTAGCAGAGTGAGCTCTAAGGATGATGCAAAAAGATTGCAACAAGATATAGATAGGTTAGGGGAGTGGGCAAGTAGGTGGCAGATGGAATTCAATGTTAGCAAGTGTGAAATTATTCACCTAGGTAGCAAGAATAAAAGAATAGATTATTTTCTAGAGGGGGAAAAGTTAGATAGTATTAGTATTCAAAGGGATTTGGGTGTCCTTGTACACCAGTCCCAAAAAGTTAGTTTGCAGGTGCAGCAAGCAACTAAGAAGGCGAACGGCATGCTAGCATTTATTTCAAAAGGTTTAGAGTGTAAGAGTAGGGAAGTCTTGCTGCAACTGTATAGGGCTCTGGTGAGACCGTACCTAGAGTATTGTGTGCAGTCTTGGTCTCCTTATTTAAAAAAAGGACATACTTGCAGCGTAGATTCACTAGGTTAGTTCCTGGGATGAGGGGACTGACCTATGAGGATAGGTTGAATAAACTAGGGCTGTATTCTCTAGAGTAAAGAAGAATTAGGGGAGATCTTATTGAAACATATAAGATTCTTAAAGGGGTGGATAAAGTAGACACTGAGGGACTGTTTCCCTTGGTAGGAGAATCTATAACCAGGGGTCACTGTCTTAAAATGAAGGGTCTGCCTTTAAGAACAGAGTTGAGGAAACATTTCTTCACTCAGAAGGTAGTGAATTTATGGAATTCATTACCCCAGAAGGCTGTAGATGCTCAGTCCTTGAACATTTTCAAGGCTGAGACTGATAAATGTTTGAAAAATAGAGGATATGGGGATAGGGCAGGTAAGCAAAGTTAGGTGAGAAGATCAGCCATGATCTTGTTGAATGGCAGAGCAGGCTCGAAGGGCCGAATGGCCTATTCCTGCTCCTAATTCTTATGTTCTCATGTTCTTATGTTCTTATGTTCTCATCCAAAGGATGGCATCTCTGGCATAAGTCTGGCCCTGCATGGGAGTGTCAGTTTAAACAATGTGAGTGCAAAGTTCTGACATGGGTCCTGAATCCACATCCCTCTGACTCAGAGAATGCCATGGGTTTGGTTGCAGAATTATTTCAGGATTAGTGATTAGTTCCGTTATGTTTTGCTCTATTGGAATTAATTTAATATGTCCGATAGGAATGAGATTTAAGAAGTATTGCAGCCCTTGCAATAACCATTGTTTAGACAGGATTTTTGGAAGAGAATGTAGTGTGTCCTCTGTGAAACAATATGTTTCAACAACTTGCACTTATATATTATCCTTCACATAGGATAGGATCTTAAAGCATCTCTTCACAGAGATGATTGGTTGTACCCAGAGGGAGGAAACAAACACAAATTCAAAGGTGGGGACTGTAAAGAAGGTCTAAAGGCGTTTTTGAAGGTAGCATAAGAATGAGTTGTGGTTTAACAGTTTAGGGAAAGGCACAGTGAGTAGGGAATTGCCTCTGCAGGGAATCGTGGAGTAAGTGGGGATTGACACTATAGGGAAATGCAGCGTTGTCATGAACCTGTGGTGACAGGTGCCACATTCAGGAGTTCATGGGCTGGGTAAGGATTGACTGCTCATTTGCACGCTGAGGTTCTGTTACTGAGACTAAGAGATATAGAGCAAGAGTCTGGGCGGTGACCAGTTGGAAGCAGTTTAACTCCGCCAACTGCCTCATTCCAACAATACCACTGTGATTAACACAATAAAAGCCCATTTATCCGGCCCCCGCGGGGCCTGGCCAATGCCTGTTAAAGCACCTGCCGGATATTCAGGCGGCCCGCGGCCGAAAACCCACCCCCAAAACATTAAAGTTCTTTTAACACACACCATACATACCAGACTAAATAGTAACAAATAATAACAGAATATTATATTGGTACTTATTGTTAAAACTACTCTCTTGTGCTTCTCACCTTTACTAATTGAGGTTTATCGTCCAGCAATTATTTTTTAAATGGAGGACGCCAAGCGGGTGAAAAAAACGGCAGCGTGATTTTAAAGTCTCGCGACATTACTAGCGGCAAGCTGATAGCCATAGATAGCCCTTTACTAGCGGCAAACCAAAATACCGCACCTGCGCAACAATGTGGGTTATCGGCTAGCGTTATCGACTTGCCACTAGTATGACTTTAAAGTCATATGCGCTCCGTTTTTTTCACCCGCTTGGCGTGCTCCCATTTTAAAAAGAATTGCTGGACTATAAACCTCAACTGCAGCATCATGGACAGCATCTACTAGTAAAGGTGAGAAGCGCGAGAGAGTAGTTTTAACAATAAGTACCAATACAGTATTCTGTTATTATTTATGCATTTACAAATGCTCCACTGCTATTGTTCTGGATAAGTTCCGGTTTATCGAATGGGGAGTTTTTTTTGGCGTGCCGGTTATTCGGAAGTGCCGGTTCATAGAGTCACGGATAAACTGGCTTCTACTGTAAGAGTCCTTGCATTTTATGTACAGTACTGTCTGATGTTGTGAATATCAGGCACAAAGTTTCTAGGAAAAATAGTATTTGAGAACAAATGTGGCAGGTAATTTGCACACAGCCACAAAGTAAATAACCAATTTTATCTGGGTATTATTGAGCATGATAGAACCTGGTTTCGATGAGGAACAAGTCTCAAATTGCTTTGAGATATCTCAAAGACGTGATAAGACACAATAATCAAATCCAAGCATTATCATTATTATGGTTATTATTCTAAATGATATATGAACTCCATGACCTGAGACACTATGGCACACCTTAAAAATATTCAGTGCACGAACACATTGGAAGATGTTTCAACCCACTGTGCAGGCAGTGCACATTAAATCATTTTGTTTGAGAGCATGTGTGTGTGTGTGTATGTGTGCGCGTATTGAATGGCATAGTGTTTGCATTGTGCAGCCTGTCTCTGATTGTACAGCCTGAATATCCTTCTAAGAGTGTTTCCTCTAACTGCTGTGGCCTCTTCCTTTGGAAGAGGGAGGTGAGGATTACTGCGAAGGGAAAGAGCAGGGCTGCAGCTGACATACTCACATCCTCTCTTTTGTTCTGTCAGGAGCAATATTGTCGGAAAGTGCAACCTTTCCTCTGGGAAAAAAAACAGGAACCTTGCTCGAGTAAAATAGCAAATTGTGAAAGTGGAATGATTGCTGAGGATACCTATTAGCACAAAGATTAAGAAGATTACAATAGTTCTCATGAAGGCATTAAAAAATAAAGCTTTATAACACCTGCTCGTTGAATTATGAGCTACCTTGTATTTGATCTGCGGAGTAAGGCTCGGGCAATGCACATATACTAATAAGGATTAATAATAATATTAATACCATTGGGGGCCAGGCCTTCAGCCATTCTGCCCCCACCCTTCAGAACTCCATTCTACAGTCTCTTGGTCTCACCCTCTCCCTTCCCTCCTTCAAGACCCGTCTCAAGACCCTCCTCTTCGACGGTGCCTTTGGTCACCCTCCGTCTTCTACCCTCTACCCTCCCCAATTCTGATCCTCAGCTTGGGTCAAAAACACTGATTGTCCAGTGCCTTGGGACATAATAATAATAATCCTTGTATTTGGTATAGCGCTTTTCACATCTTATCGATGTCTCAAAGTGCTTCACTGTAAAGTGAATTGACTGTATATTTGTGGGCGAAACGCCCTGATGTACTTGATGTAAAAGGCACTATACATATGTCATTTGCTGAACGGTCAGGGATTAAGACGTGAGCAGAGGGGATTTTGAATCAGGGAGGGTGAAAAAGTAAGAATCAGCCGCACAAATAAAACCAGCGGATTTATCCTGCTGATTATTTGCAGCCTTTAAACACAAGACACATGAGAGTAGAGTTGTTTACTCAAGACTTAGAATATGGTTAACTCATTTGTTACATCATTGCTATCAGGGTCAAACCATTCCACTTTACACTCACCCATGGAATCCTTTGTGACATCCTCCTGATGCGCGAGGTGCTACATCTAAAGCAAGGATTATTATTATCACTATTAAATGGTTAAGAAGACTGCAGTAAGGGCTCATAGTCTTACATGCAAGGGAGGGAGATTGAGCATAGATTAGATTGAGCTCGTTTGCCAAAGGTGGAACAAGCTGCAGTCTCCAGGGTGGAGTGAATGATTTGTGAAGACAAATGTAATTGGGTGTATGTGAGATGGGGGTGATAGGATTTGAGGCACCAGGTGGGAGAGATCCTTTTCCAACTCTTTCGTCCTGTAATATCCCTATGTCGTATCTTGCAAACATTGTGTTATTTGTATTTGATGACATCTTAATCCATTTAACAGGCAATATAAGCAGTATCTGTGTACCCCCTATCCTCCCCCACCATCTCATCCACATAAACAAAAAACTTTGATCAAATTGAATGAAAAAGTGCCTCAAAGGTCATTTGTTAGAAGGATCATATACTTCTCTCAATAGCTACTCGTCAACATTGCAGAAAACAGTGGTGAATAAAAATCGGCCAGATTCCAGTGGTCTGAATTTGGTGCTTGAGTTACTGAAAATACAGCAATTAACACACAATCTACAGGCTGCTGTCAGTTAGAAAGTGCCACTTGGCTAAGAGACAGATATAAAATCATTCTGAACAACTAAGCGAAGAACTGTGCTTGCTTTCAGTAAAATTGACATTGAATCATGGAAAATTGGCTCAAAGACTGTGAGTTATTGTTAAAGTACAAGCCAAAACCAGACAGATCCCATCATAAAAGGGATGGGACGATAAAATGACAATACAAACCCAAACCAAATGGGTTCCAACAGGAAGCTGGGATTTCCTGCTGTTTTCAATAGATTAATCTAAGTTTTGCAAAGAGGCTAGCAAAGAGAACAAATTTCAAAAGTTGTGCCCTCATTAACCAATGATTTGTCCTGTTTCAATCCATGCTTGGCACACCTTCACAAGTATCCCTGGCCATGTCAGTTTAGCTCTATTATTTGCTGTTACGATAGTGAGCAATATATGCTTTTCTCAGCCTGTTCTGAAGGACTCGCCAGATCTGATCATTGCAGAAGCACTCAGAGGAACACTCTTAAGGTGAAGCTGTTTTGCTTCTGCTGATGGTTTCACTTTTATTTCCTAAAACGGAACGCATATTCAGTGTACTAGATTGTGGATATTTGTTTTGCAAAGTACAGAATGCCAACAAAGCCAGGGTTGCAGAGAAAGGGCACTGACCTGGAAGAGGAGGAAACGAGGCTCCGACAATCCAGTACTGGATAGTGGACACACTCCCTTAACTTAACATCAGCACAGAGTATCTATGTGGCTTCATCTTGAAGGAAACAGACATGAAGTCATTTAAACTTCTCTTTGGTCATCTGGTTGATCTGGTTTAACCTCACGACACATTGCCTTGACGTTGTGCTTTCCAAATAAACTTTGGTTTGGTGCTCATCCTAATTTTAAATAACACTAAACATTGTGATATTGTCTTGGATATGTCAGGCTTAAAAGTTGAATACTGCCAAACAGCCGTGTTTTGATCTCTGGAACAGTAAATTAGAGATTTTGTAAACAATCAGTAATGTATATACTGTACATAACCTGAAAAATTCTTCCAAACACAACTTACATTTACATAGGGAATTACCTTGTATTACGCAGTGAAGTAACTTTTCCCAGTGCCTGGTGAACAAACCTCAAATAAAAATCGGTCATTCGCTCCTTGACTGTTTGGAGACGTTGCTTTGTGCAAATTGCGCACATTTGCCCACCAAAAATACAATCACAAAACTTTATAGTAAATCCTGTGAAGCGCTTTGAGATGTCCTCCTGGTGTGAAAAGCGTTGTATCAAATGCAAGGATTATTATAAGGAAGTCTTGATGTCACTTTGTTTGGCAGTGTTCACCGTGGCACCTCTGCCTTTTCAGTGGCTGTGCCAAGATGCCACACAATGCACTTGCTGGCTGTGGCATTGGATTACTCAGTTATTTGGGCTGAATGAAACCATAAGTATCAAAGTACAGTATAGCCAATACGCAACTGATGCCATGATTATGAAGTAGACGTCCAATTTGTTGTGCAGCCAGCTTCTCAGCAGAGTTATTGAGAAAGATGCGAGGAAAAGGGATGTCCAGCACATGTGCAGGGCAGTTGATTTGTTAATTATCATCAGTTTATTACATTCAATGCCTGCGTTAATTGGTATCAAAGGTATTGCTAACATATAAAAGGTTAACAATATTCACTCAATGAGATCTACTTTCAGGGGTGTCGTGTGCATCCAATGCCAGGTGGGGATCCCTATTTGTGGCTGTGTGTCCCTATTAAGGAATCCTGTTTGAATCAGCCAGTTTAGATTCCTTTATCATGGATTTTTGTGCAGCTGCCTGTTTTTTGTCTCTTCGATTTCACCTGACCAACTTTCAACTCGATTCCCTTCCCTAAATTCAAAGAGAATGTTTTTTTACACATTCCATCAAATCGAAGACTTGTTATTCTGAAAGTTGAGTGCATTTGCACATCTTGAAACCAGAATATTCTGATGCCAAGCTTGGCACATAGCATACTTAGCTATGATGATACTCAAAGTTTGGTCGAGTTGGTTTCATTGTGTTGAGGTGGGAGTAATGTCTGGTGATTTCAAATGGGATCCCTTGAATAAGGAGTAACCATAATAATACATTTGGTAGATCACCTTTCATGTTAGGGTGACGTCTCAAAGTGCTTCACAGGATTAACATAGTGTAGTGAAGCTATATTGATGTCAGTGAAGTTGAAGACAGCAATGTCCTACAAATAGGGTCCTACATAGAGCCATGTAGTGAATGTCTAATCTGGAAGTACATCATGCTAACCTGTGAGAACGCCCTCTGACGCAACTACTTGTGGACAAAGTTTTCGCATCTGTGATGCACTTCCAGTATCTGAATATGGATCCCCTAACTAAAGGATTTTGTGTGAAAGTGCTGACTGTCAGTCTAAGTGCATCGAGATGCCACCTGGGGTGAATCAGCACACTCTATCAATGCAAGTTATTGATGTTATTGTAACTATCATAAAGAATAATAATGGGCTTTAAAAAACTGCTTCAAGGCTGCAAAACAATCTGGGGTTCAAATGCTGTCCTTGGCTTGAGATTTGCTCTCCTCCTCATTGACCTAACTGGACTCCCTCTGTGTGTTTCACACTTGCAACACACTGCAGGCAGGAGTTGGGCTATTGCCACCGATTTTCTCTTATGAGGATTGTACACAATATTTGGATGAGTTTCAAAAATGAAATATGTTTTAAACACAGTATTTTGCAAGTAAATTTCTGAGCTTTTATACTGCAATGCTTTGAAACAGAAGAGAAAAGGCATTTAGTTTGTTACATATTAATCAACTTTTTTTTTGCTTTAAATGAGTCCAATCTTCCTCAATCACATGGATGGAGGTCAGCAGAGAGCTACAATTATCCTGAGAATCTATGCAGCTGGAATCTGTTTGCTAACACTATCAGCCAACGCGTACAGACATTCAGTCTGTTTGTGCTCAGATGAGTGATGTAATGTAGGGGGCTATGTAATATCTTTCCATTAGTTGTCTTACCATATATTGAAGGTCAGACAGATGTATTTGCAGATGTGATGTTGCACATTTGTGCTGGAAAACTCAATGTCTGTAATTGTTTTCTTGCATAAGATGTGGTTTAACGTGTTGTCCACAGTCCAATAATCCCATTTGGCCACAGATATCTCAAGAGGCTTGTGGAAGTTTGCCCACTGATTTCTTAGCCAATGAAGCGCACACAGTTTCAATATTTGTGTTGTGCCTCCGTTGCAGTATATATGATGCAATTTACACTTGTAAAGCCTCGTTCATGTTTGGAGGACGCTTGAAAGTGCTTAAATGTAGGTGTTTCTAAGTATGGGTGTTTTCTATGTCCGATATTCACATTGTTTTCCATATTAACCTTGATTTGGCAATGCTTTGTGCAATTGCTTATGTACATTTTAACCAATTCCTGTTTCCCCTCTGTATTCTGCCCAGAATTATTTCAGATGTTTCAATCTCCATTTGCAGATGCGAGGTTCCCACACACAATTCATTTCAATATACACCAGCTGTCACACGAAGCATTCAAGCACATCATTGGTGGCTGAAATGTGATGTTGGATTTTTGGCTTTGTTTGAGTCTCTCGCTTTATTCCCTCGCAGCACAGATGTTTTTTTTATTTTTATTTCTATCAACCCTTTCTCGATTAGCTAATCAAATACTCCTTTTAGATTTGACAATAGGCAGACATCTGGCGCTATGCTTCAAATCTGTCCAAACCAGGCTATGTATGTATGCCATCTACACGAAGAAATTTCCCTGGGTCTGACTCTGCCTACTTTATTCTCAGAAGGTACTAAGCGCAGGTTGAGCAGGAACCAATGCTTGGGAATACGAGTGGATGTTGAGATAGTGCTGGAGTTGAACCATCTTAAATCACGCAGTTCACCTTTGGGAGCCCTGTCTAGCAAACATCCTGCTGTTTGTTTAATTGCTCTGTACATGTTAGCCTGTTTCTGTTTTCTTTCAGTACTCTACTCAGAAAGATTTCAAATGCTTCAGTATCCATTTGCAGATGGGTATTACAAACCTGTTATGGCTTGGGTTTGCGTGGTTGAAATACTTATTTGGTTTGACAGCTCAAAATCGTATTTTGGACTTGTAACTATCATAGGATTACCGTATGAAGAATTCTGGAAAAAAATTCTTACATCCAGTGTTTATGTGGGAGCTTAATTCTTTGTAAGAAAAGATGAAAAAATTAAGACTGGATTAAAAAAATTTTTCACAATTGTTATGCTGTCTTAGATTATGGTTAATATGGTCTGACAGACTAAGAATGGGTTGAATTTCAGGTTCCGGAGGTTCACATTTCGCACAAGTCTAAGCCACATGAGAAAACATTTCACTTGTTTTGTCACTTCACTCCTGTCAAAGATGGTCAGCGTGGACTACATTTGAACACATTCCAATAGTACATAGCAGCCATTACAACTGTCCTGATTGTATTATATGTTTGAGCAGATTAGGCCTTAATCTGAATCGGGATGCATGCCCAAATTCCTTTCCAACATGTATATTACCCACATACATCACTAACAGCTACTTTTGATTAATAATTGATAGTCCAATTGGCGTCATAGGAGCTCCTGTAGCTCAGTGGTTAGAGCACACAGTGAGACCTGTGTTCGAATCGAGGCAGGTCAGGGTGAAACCTTGGGCAAGTTTCCTTACTCTACATGCCTAATAATAATCCATCCAAAAACAACACAATAATAAAATTGGTCATTTCAATCCATGACTGTTTGTGGGACACTGCTGTGTGCAATTGGCTGCCACATTTCGCCCACAAATATACAGTCAATTCACTTTACAGTACATTCTGTGAAGCGCTTTGAGACATTGATAAGATGTGAAAAATGCTATATCTAACGCTATAAAAACCACCACTTCATCTCTTTCAACTCCTCTAACCCTTTCCCCTCTACCCCCAAACCTACCACCATCTTCTACTGCCCATGGAAGAAGATCCCCCCACAAACTCTCTCCGCTGCCTTGGAGTCCTTCAAACTCCTCTCCCTCTGGCCCACCTCCTGCACTTACCCATCCTCCGCTCAACTCATTCTGCTCAACAACACCCTCTCCACCACATTCAACATTCTTGCCCCCCTCACTCCCCGAACTGCCTCCTACTCCCGAACCTCACCCTGGTTCACCGCCCTCCTCCGTTCCCTCAGGGGCCAGGTGTGGGCTGTTGAACGCGCCTGGTTCAAATCCGGCCTCACTGTCCACCGGCATATCTGGCTGGACCTCACATCTTCCTACCACTCCGCCCTATCCTCCGCTAAACTGTCCTTCTACTCCAAGATAATCCTGGAGGCGAAGGACAACCCCCGGCTTCTCTTCTCCACCACCAACCACCACCTCCTTCCACCCCGCCTCGTCTCGCCTTGCAGATCCTCTCCTCCAACTCCCGCTGCGAGTAGATGCTGAATTTACTCGTGACCAAAATCGAGGGAATCTGTGGTCATGGCCCCCGCCTATCTCTCTGAACTGCTGTCTCCCTATCAGGCTGCCCGCACCCTTCCGTTCAGCAGACACAGGCCTGCTCCGCGTCCACCGTCCTAACCGCCCAACCATCGGCGGCCGGGCTTTCAGCCTCTCTGCTCCCACACTGGAACTCCATCCCGCAGCCCCTCCGCCTCGCCTCCTCCCTTTCCTAATTCAAGGCCGGTTTCAAGACCTTCCTCTAAGACCGCGCCTTCGGCTGCCCCACTGGCTCTTCCCCCTCTCCCCATCTCCTTCTCCTTCCCCCTACTTCGACCCTCCCCCATCCCCACCCCCAGCTCAGGTCCCAAGCAGACTGTTCAGCATTTTGGGACGTCCTCCCGACGTGAAAGGCGCTATATAAGTGCAATTTTGTTGTTGTTGTATTAAATGCAAGGATTATTATTATTATATATTATTATTATCATACAAGTGTTCCCATTAGTTAAAATGATCTCACAGCTTTACATCCAGTCTGGATATAGAAATTGTAAATTTGCTGGAACTTGTCATATATGGTGGTGCTATTGTGAAGAAGAGAAAGAAACTGATAAAAAAAAAGGGTTTAGGCAGATTAAATGAGTGGGTGCCAGACAGAGTTCATTCCAGCAATGTTTTAGGTGGTTAATTTTTTACATAAAATATAAAACAATACAATTTACGTGAGAGTTCTGTATAATCCTGGATACCAATCTGGCAGGGAGCAATGTATTCACGTATTCTAAACAGGGAAGAAAGGATGGGATTTATAGTAAACAAAGGGATTAAGGGTTCAAAATACATAGTGGTTAGAATCTAATTTGTGGGTGTACTGAGCAACCAAAAAGATGAGTTAAATAAAGGTTTAATTTTTAACACCAGCTAAAAAGACTAGTGAATTTGTGCTGCTGCAAGTGTTTTTTTGAGTGCTGGCAGACCTCATTAGAAGTATTGGGGGTGAAATCGGCAACTTTCCTTATGATAATTAACACACGGAATGCTTTATGAAACAATGTCAATTCCCAACCATTTTGTTTTAGTGCCCGACCTTAAGAAGGATATACAGTAATACTTTTGGAAGGCGTCCAGCGATGATTCATGAAATTAGTACTCGGAATGAAGAGTCTTATTTGCTGAGAGCCTGGGGTAAACTATCATTATATTCCCTCAGGTATTAAAGAGCAACTTGACCGAGCTTTTAAAATAATGACTGGAATTGGGGACGTTTCTTCTCTCCGGTAAATGACTCAAAACAAGGGTCAGCAACCTCAAATTCAGTTTAGAAGTGAGAAAAACAACACTTCGAGGCTTGTGCATTTGGCAATGCACTGCCCCAGAAAGCGGCAGTGGCAGAGTTGATGGTCAAATGGAGATAGATAGACACTTGGAGAGTAAGTATATTGAATGCATATATGGGGGGAAAATGCGGGGAAATTGGGTTAAAAGATTTGCTATGATCAAATGAAATGGCGAAACAAGCTTAACAGCTCGGCCTAAAAATTGACTGTCCATTTTAACATGCGTTGACTCACAACAGTTGAGATGAAGTGGTGACAGTACTTCAGTATCAAAAAAGAAATAAATCTAGCTTCTCACACCAAATCAATGGTGCATTACTTCGACCCCAGGCATTAGTGAAGCTTTTCACACCATTTGAATGTGGTCTTATAATGAACAGTCACCATGCAATACTGTAATATATATTCTCTAATTATATCCATCGGCAGTAAGATTAGTCATTAAAGGTGATAATTGTTAGCTTTTAAAACGCTGATGCTGGTGTTTGTATGACATCCTTCAAAGCCATTAGCATTTAACCAGGTCACTCAACTCATACGTCTGCTCTTACTCAATATCAAAGAAAGAAAGGAAATACAAATGGACTGATTCAAAAAAATATATAATAATAAAAGGGAAATAAAGGACTGGTGGCAAAGGTATCAAGCTGTTTTTTAATCTTTGCATGAAGCAGCCAGTGTTAGGCGTCTGCCAGTTCTTTCTGAATTCAGATTTAGCTTGAAATATCCCTGGGAATCAGAAAATAGCAGCAGTGTTAAATTAATTCTTCCTATTAGCTAAACTGACTCAAGAATAGAGTTGTGGTGTGCTAGTACTACACATTACTGCGAGTCTTTGAGACATGGTGATGCAGAGTTGCGACAGAATTTATCAGCTCATTCAACTGAATTTGTCAGCGAAGTCCTGCAACATTTCCTAAAAGAATATGCACAAAGACAGACATTTTTTTAAAAAAAGTCTACAATCTCCTAACTTTGGATTTAATTACTTTAAAAGAGAGTGGGGAATATGTGGAACGGATGGCTCAGGGAGGGAACAAAGCCAGATTGTGTCAACAAATTCCAAGAGGGAATTAGATAATTATCTGGTGAAAAGATCTGTTGAGGATTTGAAATATGTTGTGTGATTTTTGTTTCTTTTGGAATTGGCCACACGGGCTCAACCACATGCTGTGTTTTGGTGAGCTCAAAACAACAACTTGCGTTTATATATCACCTTCCAAGGGGGGATAGCATTTTAGATTTAGCTTGAAACGATCTTTAGAGAAATTGGTCCGTGTAGAAAATATGAACGAGAAACAAACAAATCGCTGAGGACGACTTTTATATTGAATAATAAAAAAAATCCAGGATATTCACATACCCAACAATTTGCCTGCCATCATTGTGTTAACATATCGAATCGCCCAGTTCTATCACTCACAAACGTTCGGGCTCACTAGCCTTATTCAATTAATCCTATAACCTGTGTGAGAGGGAAAGAGAGTGGAGCTCTCCCTGGAGCTCCATCCCGCAGTCCCTCCGCCTCGCCCCTTCCCTGGCCTCCTTCAAGTCCTGCCTCAAGACCCTCCTCTTTGATGATCCCATTGGTCACCCCAAATCACCGCCCTTCCCTCCCCATCCCCGACCCCAGCTTAGGTCTGAAACAATGACTGTCCAGCGCCTTGAGATGTCCTCCTGACGTAAAAGGCAGTGTAAAAGTATAATTGTGCTGTTGTTTTTGGAACCCCTGATAGTGTAGATCCCAGGGATTAGGAGGTGGCGATCGACAGTCTAGTACCCTCACACCTCCACCCACCCCAGAAACACAGAACACCAGTACCTCGAGATATCCCCTTTGGAAGGTGCATTGCATTGCTGCCGTACTTCCCGTCCATTTTCCTCCATAGTCTTCCAGTGCTCGCTGCTATTCCATCATCTACTTCACTCTCTGAAGTGTCTTACTCTGAGCAGTCCTGTGCTGTTGTACAGAGTTGGACTCATTGGTGGCAGGAGCCAATCAGTTTGACAGTGAGCCATCATTTACCTGGTTTCTCTTTCCCTTCCATCCTCTTCATTTGTGTCAATTTCCTTGTTAGGTGCACACATATACAGTCAATTCACTTTACAGTATATTCTGTGAAGCGTTTTGAGACATCTAGAAGACGTGAAAAGCGATACATCAAATGGAAGGATTATTATTTATTCTATCAGCATAATCTTCATTATCATTGCTGACAATTGTATTTGGATTTCATTTATAATGATTGCAATCTTTATAAAAAAAAGTAAAAATATTTATGTGTAATCAGTGTGGATTTGTTATATTTGGTAATGGTTGTGTGCTATCTGTTTTGGCATGGACACTGGAGAAAGAGAGAGAGAAGATGAAGATGAATAAACTTGGCCCGGTATCTGAAGGCGAACTCTGCGAATTTGATGGCTTAGAATCAGTGATTGATGCCTCAGCCTCTGGAGCACTTTTGCCTTCTGCCATCTTAGAGAGTATATTGGCATCTGTCCCTCACGCTGTACAGCAATTGCTCTAAATTGAAACCCACTCAGTGGCAAAGCTGACTCCAGCCCCTACCTTCCAACAAGATTGCCCAAGCCCTTCCTGCATTTTGACTGGTCCAATGTCCAGATGGAGATTTACTTGGGTAGAAACAGTATAGATGATAGCTTGACTCTCTATCAAGCTGCAGCTCAGACTGAAGACTAGTGAAACCAGATTCCTCAAGATGACATATAATCCTGTTATGATACCTTGGACCTCCCTGCATGTCTTGACTACACAACACCTTTGCATGCTGACAATCTCAACATGTAATGTTGCTTGAGCATCAGTCTTGCTTTCCTGCGTTGAACTTTTTAGCTCCGCGGTGCTGGTACAAGTGGTTCTTGTAACCCAGTGTCATCGATCTTATGATGCCCTTCATCATCTTCTCATCCCAAAGGGCGTTCCTGCTTCTGCCCCATCTGCTCATCGTGGTGGGTGAAGATGGTGGTGACTGTGTTTGCAGATGGGACTTCAGCTGTTGCCCTGTTTACTCTAGAGGTGCCTGTTTCATCAGCATATGATGCCCTTGAGAGTAAAGTATGGTACTGTATAGATATGGGCTCGGGAAACATATTTTCCCATTTGTCCAGCCGTACTTGTAAGCATTTCTACAATGTCCGCAATAATTTTTACACCAGATGGCGAACATTGAAATTTTTGTAACATTTTAATTTGTTTTAAAAAAAAGTTTTGTGGGGGGGAAAAAAAAATGCCATGAATTACAATTTCCATTTCAACAGACGTATCATCATCAGTGATACAATCAACAAAACCATTAAATCCCTAACTGTCTTCATTAAGATAATAATTCTTGCATTTTGTGTTTTTGGAAGAAAAATGCGCACATAGTAGGGATCCACAAACGGCCACTGTTCACAAACAGTAAACAGACATTTTTTATCTGGTAGATTATTGGCCAGGACAACGGGAGAAATGTATTTGCTTTTTGAATAGTGCTATGTGATCTTTAACATTCTGAACAGACAGACTGGACCTCAGATTAACGTCTAATCTGAAGGTCGACACCTTGAACAATGCAATGCTTCCCCAGTGCCCTATTTTCAGCCTAGATTGTGAGTTCAAAGACCTGAATCTTCTGACTCAGGAGTGAGAGTGCTACCAACTGAGCCAAGCCAAGAACTTTTCAAAGCAGCTGGTTGAGCAGGCTTCAAGTAGGATTCAAGGGCCTGTGGCTATGTTCCTTCTTGGTTGCTGGCATATGTTTAGTGGTGAAACATTTTCTCCTCTTCTGTAATTTCTTTGGTGTTACAGTATGTGAGCAGTTTTGCACATCTTGTTACTCACACTTGAAAGCTTTGCATTACCTTCCTGTCTATATGTTTCCAAGTCAGCGGTGTCACGTACAAAAATATAAACCTTTGTATTGCTTAGTGAGCTCCAGTTTAGCCTCGGTGAAGCTTGGCTTCCTGGTAGTTTTGAGGGCTGACGCGAAATTAACTCACAATCTTTTTCCCCCCTCTTGTTTTAATTCTGTAATTCATATCGTTCAGATGCCATGTGATTTCAATCACCCCTCCTTTCTGTGTTTTTTTTCTTCCTACAGTTTTATGCCCTCCTCCCTCCCACTCCTCTTCCCGAAAGCAATACTCAATTTTTCTAAGGGGATAATGATTCCCCTGATACTCATTGCTCTCCAGTGCATCGCCTAAATGGCCATTATTCATGTATGAGTCTTGACAGTGGATTTTGGCAGCCAGTTGGACCACTGGGGACATCACAATCAAACCTGGTCTTCACCCAACGTCTACACGCAAGCAGCTTTCAGTGGGCAATTTGTGGATAAGCAATAATGGGGTAGAAATTTTAACTGAGTCCAGGTTAACTTTTTTGTTTGAATCTCAGAGCATTGGCTAATTCTTAAATCCAGCTGTAATTTTGAAGCCGTTCTGTTTCTGTAAGTTCTTTTAAGACTACAGAAAGCTGGCTTCCAAGTCAGAATTCAACAATGTGCCAACATCTGGACACTCTGAAATGCTATGTAAATAGAGTAAATATCAAATTCCCCTCCCCTCCACTGACTTGTGAATCATTGTACAATTGGAAAATGCAGAGATGTCTACCTGAGGGAGGCAAGCTTTAAAACATGGGGATGTTGAACAAGTGTGTCTTTGCAACGATGGGATGAAAAATAAGCAGATTGTCTGCGTAACTGACCTATTAATGAAATTTGGAATTTTAAAAATATTTTATTGGATATAATACCATGCACCACTGAGGAATACATTGTATAGTACCAATGTTAAACATGATAATCAAAATGATAATATTCCTTCTGTTTGATATAGAGCATATCACATCAAGATAATATTAAGATGATGTCTCAAAGTGCTTCACAGGATTTACGACCGTATTTTGTAAGCAAACTGGGCAGTCAATTTAGGCCAGTAACGTCTGTCAAACAGTCATGAATTGAGTGAGCAATTTTATTTGGAGATCGTTGTTCAAGACACTGAGTGAACTCCCATCTCTTTTCAAATATGAGATCTTTAATATCCACTTAACAGATGGGACCATGGTTCAACGTTTCATCTGAAGGACAGCACCTCCGACACTGCAGCACTCTCCTGGTACTGTATTAGAGCCTGAGACAAGACTGTGTTAGTTCAAAGTCCTGACTCTGGGCTTGAATCCACGATCTTCCGACTCAGAGGTGAGAGTGCTATCAACTGAGGCAGGCAGACAAATGATGCTCTTGAGATGGCAAGCTGGAATTGGCAGATTTGTGCTTTGCATCAAATCATCTCCAAATCATCTCATCCGTCCAATATGGCTCAGGAGATGTGCCGTGGCAAAGGTGGGAGTGTAAGGGGCAAGGGGTAAGAGTAGATCAAAAATATTTCCCCTAACAAAATAGGTCCATGTAGCAACCGTCAATATGCATTTCTCAATCAGCGGGCATGCAGCCCTGAATTATTAGTGTTTTACAGAAGTGAAGATATAGATAACACAATCACTGGGGCCTTTATTCTGATACATTTTCCAGTTATACCTGAGCAGATGCACAAAGTGGATGTTAAATTCTAATTTTGTAGTGAATTATGATGGAGGGCAGTGAAATTATAACAAACATTTCAAGAGGAATAATGCACTGGGGATTTGGTAACCTTTCAACCTCTGGGATCTTGGTTGAAATCCAACCCAGGCAGATGGCTTATTTTTTTAGCCAGCTAGAGGAATATACAGTATAGATTAGTTCAAACCTGTTCTCAAACGTAACCTGTCTACATGTAGAGAATAAGACTTTATTTCCCCACGTACACAAAACTGGAGGAACTCAATATGGCTTCACTCCAGGAAAATACGAGCAGTTTATAGGAAGGTCTATGTTAATGGAGGGAGAAGAGTTTTGTGTGCAAGTTATTGGACAGGATTAGTGAGAAGCTTGATCCGAATGCTGAAAGACAAATTATTTTGCAGCTCAGTTGTTGTTATTCTTAGTGAGAGATTATATATCAAATTAGAAAATGCCATGTGCTTGAAATGCTAATTTATTCTTTTAAACATTTAGCTCCATTTGTTAATACAGCAATCAATTTAATATAGCATTATGGTTCGTTTTGCAAATCCAGTGAGGCTAAATTTAGGACTGAAGTGGGAACTGTGATAATGAAGGTACAAGGTGACTGGCTGTTGTATAATTGCTCTGCTCTATTATGCCGGCCTCAGTGCACTGTGTTTCAGTTCTATGCACTAGGGATGCCCTATGACTCAAATTACTGTCGAGTGCTGTGTGCTTGAGTGAGTGAAATTTACAGGGAACTAGCAGCTGCTTGCTGTGGCTGCCTACAAATCACTAACAAGAACATTTGCTTATCCTGTTAAAGGTGCATTACTGACCGTTTTAGGCTCAGGAGGCCAGCACTTTGACACGAGGAGTAAAGGGCAAGTGTCCATAATCTGTGATGGCATTGAATTAAGAGTATGTCTCAGTCTCTACAATATGCTAAAACTGCATAGAGATCAGTGCAATATCTTGAAACACAAGCTTGCTCAACTTGTTTAAAATGTAGCTCCTTTGAAAATGGACTGTTGTGAGACTGGGCTCACCATCAAGTTATCTAAAAGTTTGGCCGAGTAACAGTGCTTGCTCAGTGTGTATTTGTTTTAAGAAACCACAGCCAAATAAATGAGAGAATAGATAGCTACAGAAATACATGATACAAAGGTAGTCTTAGCAATACAAAGCACCACACAATAGCCCCAACAATATATAGCAACATTGATATAACCCCAACAATATATAACAGCACAGATACAGGCCAACACTACATTAGTTTTGATAGCTGGATGCGTGACGTATATGGAAATCCATTGTCATGCTTGATAATATCAAAGCCCAAGGCCATTAAGAGCACTATCTGCCAAGATTCTGCTCCCTGCCCAGCTAGGACCTTCCTACACATTAGGGTTTGAGCTTGCAGGGTTAACAGGAACCATGTGGGAAGAATATGATCCCATTGACCAATCTGCTCCTTCGTGTTCTGTTTTAAGTGGTCTAAGACACTACTCCCCCCATGAAGGGCGCCATATTCAATGCATGTTGTTGTTGATGAACCAGGCTGGCTTATCCTTCATCAACTGTGCTTTAGATACTGCAGAACATCTGCCTCAGGAGCTGGATGACCGAGACCACCATGGAGGATCGACTCAATTCCTACATTGTGAAGTGAGGAAGTGCATGTACTCACAAACAATATGTAACCAACCACAGAAGGAAAGCTTGTGACCAAGGATAGATGTGGGATAGATACAAACTAGTCCTTGAACTCGCTCTTACTGAAGCTAATGTTTTTTTTGGAGGATAAAAGCAATAATGGTTGTTACAATTGATACAGCCTTTTGAGAAGACATCTCAACACACTTCATAGGATTTACTGTACAGTGTAGTGACTATCTAGTTGGTAAATAAAGCAGCCAATTTGCAGACTGCTACAATTAGTCAATACCAATAATCCCTGTATTAAGAACTATTTGGAAATTCCTGCTCATGATCCACAGAGAAAGCAAAAACGAGAACGATGGAATATTCCCAAACTATTCATGTAGCCCTAACAGTGAGGGTTCATACTTGTGACCATTAACATGGAATCCCAACCCCCCTCTGTCACGATACACAATTGAACATCTTGAAGTACACATGTGTGTTGCAAGGTTATAAGGGATATGATTTGCACAGGCTGGGCCCCCTATATTATTGTACTTATTGTACTTTGTGTGCCTACAACTGGATGACCTTCGGTGGTTGATTTTAAGTGTTGATTCATTGATCCAAAAATCGAGCAAGAAAGAAAAGAAATAAAGCAGTGAGAGAGAGAGAGCAGATAAGGTTAGTATTGAAATATTTCTAATCTCTATCATCAAGGAATCCAAGCCTGTTTTGGGACGAACCTCAAAGTAGTTTAGGACATTGCAGGTCCACACTATTCAGCCCTCACCTATTTTCTCTCCATAACATTCCTCCCAGACAGGCACTATAATGCGCTCCCCTTTTCATACAAACAGATATGTCTGTGATTATGCGCTACTCTCAGTAGTTTGGTTTAGATAACTCTTAAGCATGTCAGCGGCAATCCATGTGTGTCAGAAAACTGACTGATCAAAACAAAAATTCGGCACCAGCTTTTCAGAAAATACCATGCCCTTTGGAATATTTTTTTTATTAGTCTATGTATATTCCTATATCCACCAGTGACGTTTCCAGCCAGATATTTATTCTGTTTTATCAAGAAATTAATGAACAGCATCAAATCTCGTGAGGCTGTTCCACATATCCACATTTTCCTCTATGTGGAAATAAAATCCTTCTAATCTCAGCTCGCTTGAGGCTTGTTAATTTTAAACCTGTGCTCTCTGGTTCTGCTCTGACAGTCTAAGTCAAATAGTCTGCTTGCATCTTCATCATGAATGCCTTTCAGCATTTTTTAAGGCTTGAAGCACATTTCCCCTTCGATCTTTATTTGCCTGTGAAAATCAGTTAAGCCTCTCTTCACAATTTAATGCCTTTAAGATCTGGAACCATTCTTTTTGATATGCAACACTTCTCCGATGTATGAAACCCAATGACCAACTGGTGACTATACTCGTGCTGGGGTGAGGTGTGGGGGGTGTACATTGCGTACATTGGTTTCCACGTGAAGTGTTTGGCAAAGGAATATTGGAATAGAATCAATTATTTTTCAAGATCCTGGTAGACTGGATCCTGAGCTAGTTGAATCTACTATTCATCAGGGCACTCCTTCTGTCAGATGACCCAGCTCATCAATGGCCAATCACTGGCCGAAGTGTTCTTCCCATTTCAACTCTTATTAACGCTGCAAGCCAAAGTCCTTGCAGGTCGTGAGGACCCAAGATGGATAAGCAGCAGGAAGCTTGCAGTCACTGCTCTCAATAGCAAGCTATGTTGTTTTAGCTGTTTAAACTCCAGTTGCGCACCAATACATGCTGCGTGGAGTCAAATCCTTGGCTCTAGCTAACGTTCACCTCATACTTCACAGAATTATGTAAGCAGAGTGCATCCCTCCGGAAAGCATGAACATATTCCACTCCAGACATGGGCTATTCCATGCTTGGGTGGTATACATATCTGGAACCCTCAGTTATGCATACATGTGTCCACGTGTCAGAAATGCGGCCGATATAAACAAGAGAGAGGTTGCACCTTTCTGCTGTCTTATCACATCAAAATGTTTCAAAGTTATTACAAGTCAGCACTGCCTAGTATCGGTTTTATAGGCAAACGCAATAGAGATGTGTGCACAAAACTGTCCCACGAACAGCCCGAAGGTGAGGTGAATGACCAATTTATCTGGTTGAACAAGCATGTCTTTTCAAATAGTGAAATGCGATCTTTAAGATCCAGTTAAAGAACACGCAGAAGGTATATTCTCATCTGAAAGGCAGCACTCTTAACAATGCAGGGCTCCCCAGTTATCGCGCTGGGGAAAGTAAGCTTTTGGATATTACTAATCTAGAAATACATTTGCACCATGTCTGTATGTGGGCATGGTCTGAAAGCTCCTCACTTGATTGTGTACTATGACAAAAATATATATATATATAATTTTTGATAAATTATATAAATTATAAATAATTTTTAAAAATATATAACGTATGGACTTTATATAATCTGTCCTTCTTTACAACATCCTTGCTCTTGCTTCTACAGTATTACTCTCCTCTCCCCAGCTGGATACCACCCAAGCAAGTATCATTTCAGCTTCACCTTTAGAGGAGGGCTTGTTGTGGTATTTTTCTGTCTAATAATGGGTTAGGACGTCCTCCTGACGTGCCAGGCGCTATACAAATGTAATTTTGTTGTTGAATAAAAGGAAAGGTTTAGCAACAGACTAAAAGTAATCTTTAGCTCCAACTAAACGCCAATTCCAAATTGCGCTAGTATTTGGCATAAATAAATTTTCTTGTGTTTACAATGGCACTATTGGGCTCTGACATGCCAGTGTTTTATAATACTACCATTCATTATGCTCAGGGACATTGTAAATACTTTCAGTGTCAATATTTACATGACTCTAACCTGCGAAGTGTGGAAGCAGCTCTAAATGACTCAATTAAAGGGGAAGGTATCTTGTTGATATGCCCTATTATAAAGGTGCAGAAAGCTGGATTTGTATGAAATTCTGTCAGAAGCATTCCAGGTCATGCAGATAGAGGTTCCAACTGAGAACACAGGAAAATTCTTTTCACATCCGACCCACTGGAAATGCAGTGACTTATTAACAACTTCTACAGGGAATCATTAATAAGAAATTCCATTAAATATATTGTATTTTAGACTCCGGAGAGGGAAATATATCTACTAATGCATTTGCCCTTCCTTGAACCTTTGTTTTATCCTTTTAGAGGAACCTTAAAGGAGCTATTTTGATCTGAATCCATGTTCGTTGAGACCATAATGTCCCTCTCTGGTTAGAGTGCTGAAGCTAATTCCTCACAGTTAATAAGTGCGCCCCGAGTCTGCACATTGCATCTCTTAATATTACTATCACGACGCCAAGAGGCTTTCCATGTCAGACACAGTGCAGAGGACAGAGCAAGAAATAGATCCCTAGTTTGGGGGTGAGATAAACTATGAAGATCCAACCAAACTGACAATTTAGTCCGTATTTTGTTTGCCTTGTGCATTGCTGCTTCAAGCTGTCGGTCATGGATCATAATGAATATTGAGTTAACAAACCCCAAGACTTTGTTCACTTCCTTCAGTGCAGAACTCCACGGTCTTGCAAGCAAAGATTATTGATAAATTTATCCATCTATATATATATACACACACATATATATATATATACTATATAAGGAACAGGAGGGGTCCTAGCACCTATTCCTGAAGCACCCTAATCAAAACTTCCTGTCATTCATTTCAACCTAGCTTCCCTTGCAATTCCCTCAGCTTCCTTCCCCTTAGCCAATTGACCATCCTTTGTTTCCTGCTATTAATTTAATTTACTATCCGATGCTTGGAGTGTCCTTGGAGTGCAGAGCAATGGTTCAGCCGCATTGAATTTTTTTTCTATGCATCCGCTGATGGAATGGTATATTTGATGCTAGATCTCCAAAACACAGAGAGATATGTAATATTTATTATAATCTTCATAATCCTTGGAATTGATGTAGTGCCTTTCATATGAAGATACAATTTCAAACTCTTACTGTAAAGCCTTTTTACTGTGAAATGCAGTAATAAAGTAACTGGGTTATTTGCAGGTAACTATGGCAGCTAATTTGTGCACAACAATGTCCCACATAAAGCTATGAAGGCAAAGGTTATTTTATTTGGGGGGGGGAAATTGTTGATCAGGACATTAGAAGAAATTCCTCTGTTTTCAAATGGTGCTATGGAATCTTTATCATCTATGGGAACAGATAGACAAGACCTCGATTGAACATTTCACCCTGGATTCGATTCCAAACAGGGCAAAACCTTGGGCAAGTTTGCTTACGCCACATGCCTGATAATAATCCCTCAACAAAAACGATAATAAATCGGTCGTTTCAATCCACAATTGTTTGCGAGAAACTGCTGGGTGCAATTGGCTGCCATGTTTCACCTGCAAAAATACATTCAATTCGCTTAACGGTATATTCTGTGAAACGCTTCGAGAACGTTTAGAAGACGTGAAAACCGCTACATCAAATGCAAGGATTATTATTACTATTAAGGCAGCACCTTCAACAATGCAGCACACCCTCAGGACTGCAATGGGATGTCAGGGTAGACCGTGAGTTCAAAGCCCCAAATTGTGGCTAGAACTCACAATCTTTTGACTCAGACACAAGTGTGTTACCAACTGAACACTTGGCCAATAATTCACTTCCACTGATTCCTTGACTGCTTCACTTTGCTGGAAACAAACATTCAACTCTCCCCTCCTAAAAAAATCTTATAGGACAGACATCTAATCATTGTACACCATGCCATTCGACAAGATCATCTGTGGTAATAACAGCCACCCATCTCCATGGTTTGTTTTGATTGTATGGGTTTAAACAGGGTGGTAAAAATGATCAAAGGCATTGAAACCAATTGTTGGGTGAGGGTAGTGGATCTGAAATCATTTCAGTCAGGCAGCAATGCCTGAATTGCAATGTGGCAGCTTACCCAGGATTATATTAAACACACTCAGTCCAGGCCTTTCACTGGTCAGTGTAATAAGAATCAATTTATGCTCAGTCATGGGAATGAAAGCAGCTTACCCCTCTGTACTCATGCATAGCCAGGTAGCATTTGCTGAGGGTTAGTAAGCACGTAGTCCAAATGTGCTCTGTATATCAATTCACATTGAATTACATTATTGTAGATGGAGCATTAGGTAGAATGCATACTTTTTCAATAGATAAAGTCACAGATCATTTTAGGAATATAAAGTCCAAAATGTCCATGCTTTTCTTCGACAGTCATCCATTTTTACTCTTGCAATTAGTGTTATTGCTCTTTTCTCTATCTTCTCTGACAGAACTGTGTGTTTCTGTATTCTGGTGTCTAAACCTAATTCCTCTACTTCAAGTGTGGCTTGACCAGTGCATTATAGCCTTGTATAACAGCTGAAGACTTGCTTTCTTCCTATTCTTCCTATTCTGCAGCAATATTGTGACATTTCTGATCTGTTTGAGTTCCTCAGGGCATTGTCCAGTTATTGGGATGGGAAGGATTGCTTTTACTGTTACTGTCCAGAATCTGCCTTCTGTAAACACATTTAAACTCGCGTGTTTAATAATAATAATCCTTGCATTTGTGGAGCTCCTGTAGTTCAGTGGTTAGAGCACTCACCTTACAAGTGTGAGACCACTGTTCGAATCCAGGCAGGTCAGTGCGAAACCTTGGGCAAGTTTCCTTACTCCACACTCCTAATAATAATCCGTCAAAAAAAAACACAATAATAAAAATTGGTCATTTCAATCCATGACTGTTTGTGGGACACTGCTGTGCGCAATTGGCTGCTGCGTTTCACCCACAAATGTACAGTCAATTCACTTTACAGTATATTCTGTGAAGAGCTTTGAGACCCATAGGAGACATGAAAAGCACTACATTTCCTTTGTGCAATATTTTACATTCATCGGTGTTCAATTTTATTTACTATATGTCCACCGAATCGTAGAACCGATCTTTTATCAAAATCTGTAAAAAAAAATTGTGACTTTATAGATGATGCTTTTTACTGTCAGTAATAATACTTGTATTTGATAAAGAACCTTTGATGCCTGAAGGGCATCTCTAAGCGACGTAAAATAATCCTATTGAAAAGATTCCGTTTTGGGAATCAACCAGGTGTCCCATTTGAGCCGCTGTTAAAACAGGTTATGTCGCCATAGTGATGTGAAAATGTTTCATCTGGTTGTCCACAAATCTGATGAGCCGTTCCTCCTTATCCTGCTCTTGTATCCTTTCTCAAATAACCTCACCAGAAACTCTCAAATTATTTTTTGCATTTCCACCTTGATAAGGAGCTTGCTTTCATTAAGTTACTGCCTGTACGTATGGTCATGAGAAAACAGGGCAGTGTTTTGTGATGAAATGAGGGCTCAGCCATATTTCAGCAGTTTTCTTTAGTCCCCTATCCAGCAGATTTTATTTTCTTACTAACAGAGGAAGCTTCACACTTCACCTCACCATTAATCTCAAACGTGTCTAAAACCTCTTAAAAACTTTTGAACTGTTTGATGTGACTTATACGTTACCAACAGCCAAATAGTGGAGAATCCAACTGTTTTATGTGCGTCCTCCGCTGTGTAAATGTATTCCACTGGGTTACTGGAGCGTGAAGCCTCATGTTAGCTCCAGTTCTGCCCTGAAGTGTTACATTAGGAAAGCTAACATAAGAAATGCGGGACAAAAAAAGACCAAGGTCCATTTAGTTTGTCTTCCACCTTCCTGGCTGTCGCATGCACATATTTCTCAAACTACCTATAATAATATATAATAATAATCCTTGCATTTGATATAGCGCTTTCCACATCTTATCGACGTCCCAAAGCGCTTCACAGAATATACTGTAAAGTGAATTGACTGTATATTTGTGGGCGAATCGCGGCAGCCAATTGCACACGGCAGTGTCCCACAAACAATCATGGATTGAAATGACCAGTTGTATTATTGTGTTTTCTTGGGGATGAATTATTGTTAGGCGTGTGGAGTAAAGAAACTTGCCCAAGGTTTCGCCCTGACTTGCCTGGATTCGAATACAGGTCTTCCCAGCTTGCAAGACAAGTGCTCTAACCACTAAGCCACAGGAGTTTCTGTACTACACCCTATAATGTTATTTCCTAAAAAATAATCTAATCTGTGTTTGACAGAATCAACACTTCCTGCTTCAACCGTCTCCCTAGAGAGCCCGTTCCACAAGTCTCATCATTTATAAAATGTATTTGAAGTAATATATAGTTTTGGGAGATGTACGTTTGAGAATCATGAAACAAACTTGTTTTTTTTACTGGCATCTGAAATCACTAAAGAGCTAACTGAAGTGAGTCTGAAATCCGAGGAAGGAGGAGGATTGCCTCCTACCCACTCACCCCACTTTCAAAATTCATCTCAAAGCACCTCTTTGACCACGCTTTCAGTCAGTCATCTTTTCCCTCCTCACCCCCTCAACTCTTGGGCCCAGCCAGAATTTTCAAGCGCTTTGGAACGTCCCCCTGACATGAAAGGCGATATGATATGCAAGTCTAAATTACATTGTATCATTTGCTTTATTTTGAAGTATGGATGTGTTGGTGCTTTAAACGTTTAAACTAGGTAAGTTGTCATTGATGTTTCATGTGCCACTTGTAACCCAGCACATCTATCAACCAAACTTCTCATTATATTCTATCACGTTAAACATGTTGAACTATCGTTAACACTTGAACGTAGCAGCGGAGGCTTAGTGCTTTCTGGACATTTTATCAAACAGCAAACCATTCTCTGCTTGGTGATGTGCACCAGCTTTTAGATTGTATAATGCTGGAGGCTCATGATTGCTACAAATATTGATAACTACAAAATGCTAATACTCATGTTATTTGACATCCAGTTACAGCCAGAGCAGCGATGAAACATAGAATTACACAACTGCACATAATCAAGGAGAGGTTTTGTATGAGATGGGAATGAACACTTTCAAAGTAAAATGTGCTGTAGTTGCAGATGGGTCCAGCTTTCCCAGTAACAATCTGTCCAAAGCCGTTTCTTGATGGTGTTTAACGCAAAATATTTTGGCTCCAATATAATTAAAAATGAAGAAATATGAATATACCCCTCCGTCTCACGGACAGAGAGTAGAGATCTGAACAGCACAAAAAATTACATTTATACAGTGCCTTTCAAATTGGAATAATGTCCCAAGGTGCTGTACAGTCGAGGGTTTGCACGTGAGTGCGATTTTGGACAATAATATTTGGAGTTACAATGTTTACTGGTGGTTGGGTATTCAACCTCTCTGCTCCCACCCTCTAGAACTCAATCCCACATTCCGTTTGCCTCGCTCACTCCCTCGCCTTGTTCAAAGCACACCTCGAGACCTTCCTTTGGCCATCCTCTTTGTCCTGTCCAGCTCACAGGGTGACCTGTCCAGCTCTTTGGGCCATCCTCCTGACTTGAAAGGCGCTATACAAATATAATTTAGTATCGTATTGCTGTTCCCAAATTGTGGGAGGGGAAAGTGTTTCAAGACATTTGTACTTTAATATCTTACCTCTTCGGAGAATAGGTAGGTTTTACCGTGCTACTACTGTCTTTTGTGTTGAATTTGATATCAAACATCATATTTTTCCAAACCAAACGAACCAATACTACTGTAAATGGTAAAGGGAATGGCAACTCAATCATTGTATCACTATATGCTCACTAAAAACTTTAAATAATGAGACATTTCATGGGAACCAGTACATACAGTTCAACAAAATTGCAGACACGGCAATTCAAAGTCAGTTTAAAATGTTGTGTGTTCAGTGTCTAGCACGTGGTGATAAAGTGACTCGAGTTTTCATTCTCTTTTCCATTTACTATGGTTTTATAGATTTGGTTTGAGTTAAAGAATGCCAACACGCATTTAACCTCAAATTTTAATTGATTCCCAATGCCCCAGTTTATACTGAAGTCCAGAAGGTCGAACGGTGTGACACAGATTGCCGCAACAGGGCACTGTGACTGCACACGTTCGCACCAGTCAATTTGGGATTGATTTCAGTCGAAGCGCTGAAAATGTCGCAACACCAGGGCAGTAATAGAGGAAATGCACAATGTCGCAGCCTTCGTGAACAATGTATGGATTCCGTGTTCCTACGACACCTTGGTATTTCTTGATAGGGGAGGGGGAGAAGGGAGCCGATAAATGACCCGGGAACACTGGTGCTGGTGGAAGCTATTACAGCAGCTGGGGTACATTATTTTCCATTTGAAACCATGACCTGGAGTTGTTTTCAAAAGGAGTCTTAAGACTTCAATGGATGCCAGTTTGGCGATCAAACCACCACCCGCCCCCCCCCCCCCCCTATAGTTGCATTGACTCAACATGAAAACTGTGTGAAATTGACACTAAGTGCAGTCTGCCTAGGGCATATTTTCATTAGAATAATTTGTTATTCAGGGGAACTAAACATTTTTTTAATCAATAATTATTCAGATAAATCAATCGCTTCAGAAACTAGTGCTTAAGAGTATTGTGTTTAGTCAGGCGGGATGTCCAATACACTTGGAAACCCATCATCCAAACTAATCAGATTTCCATATATGCCACCTACACATGGAAATTACCCAGTGTCTGCAATGGAATGCACACTGTCTCTTCCTGGAAGGACATGCTCTGCTTACCTAGTTTTAGAATGTGTGAGGCATAGGTTGGCAAGAGCCGGGTTTGCAATGATACTCCCCCACGTTGGGAAGCTGCCTGCTGCTTGTCCAGCAAAAAAACAGTTTAGAGCCTGCAGGGTTAACGAAAACCTAGTGGGGAATAACCCCTGCCTCTCTCTGTCTGCCCCTACAAGTTCTACTGATGAGCGAGACTGGCTGGTCTGTCATCAGCAGTGCCCCGAGGATGTACGCCATGTTGCTTAAATGCCATTCTAAGTGGGGAATGGGTAAGAATATTTATTTCGTTAATCTCTCTTTTTTTAAACAACAAAGCTTTCGCAATTCCACCCTCCTCAGGCTGCAGATAATCCAGAACTCTGCGGTCCGTGTCCTCTACCGTTCCAAACTCCGTGAACCCCATCTCCCTCCATCCTCGCTCAACTCCACTGGCTCCCCATCATCCAGAGGATCCAATTCAAGATCCTGGTCCTCACATTTGTGTCCCTACAAATGTGTCCCTACATCTGTGACCTCCTATCCCCCTTACCAACCTGCCTGCCCTCTCCACTCAGCAGGCTCTGGCCTGCTCCACGTCCCCCGCCCCACCATTGGCAGGCGATCCTTCGGCCACTCTGCCCCCAACCTCTGGAACTCCATCCCCGCAGTCCCTCCGCCTCGCCCCCTCCCTGGCCTCTTTCAAGTCCCGCCTCAAGACTCTCCTCTTCGATGGACCCATCGGCAACTCCTAATCTTCCCTCCCACCCTTTCCCCCACCCCCTCCCCCCCAAGTCCTAAGCTCAGGTCTGAAGCAGTAACTGTCCAGCGCCTTGGGAAGTCCTCCTTGGGTGAAAGGCACTATACAAGTGTAATTTTATTGTTGTTGTTGTTGCAATAAACGTGGACCAAAATGATTACATTGATTTCACGTATGAGTGCCATACACCTTGTTGCCTATGCAAATACATTTCCATTGAACAATTTTTGAAAATGATTTGGGTGTGAACATAGCTGCTGAGCAGAAACCTGAATTTTTTTTGTCATCATACCGCTGAGAAAATTGGCATATTTCCAACCCAATACCAAAGGAGACTCGTCATTGTGATAGTACGCGCCCTTGTTACAGCGCCATTGAATCTCTGTTGTGTGATACAGGCAGTTCGAACGGGTGGCACACTTTCCAACACTAGGATCCGTGAAGCAGGACGCTTTACACAGACCCCCAGACAGATTGAAAATGCAGCTGTCTGCTCACCAGCCAATTTTCTGATCTGTCACCCTCTGATGCTGTTAGCACTGTGTCAAGCTGAAAACAGTGTGAAATTTAATCAATAGTGCTTCACTTTCTGCTGGCTGAAGGGCTGAGATGAAAGTGAAGACTGGCTACTCAATAGCACTGTGTGAAACCCGGGAACATGCTGTCAAGGCATGTGTGTGTCTGTCCTACACGCTGCATACATACCAATTCAACTGATTTGCATTCCTTTTTAGATTTTTTTTTGTCCCAACTCTTCACGTGTTTGAATTACTTTGGATTATTTTTCTACACAATGTGCAAATTGATTATACGTATTGCGTTTTATAGAGTAAATGACCTGTCTTGTATTTATATAAAACGGACCACATGTTGTTTTGTAGGAAGAATTGGTCAGCGGTCTACCTGAAGGCATTTTTGCATTGATAGTAATACTTGTTTGTTAAGGAGTTGTCACCTTCCCCACTGCCCCCCAAAAAGGAAACATGCCAGGCTGCTGTTGGACCTTTATTATACATGCCTTGACAGCATGTTCCCGGGTTTCACACAGTGCTATTGAGTAGCCAGTCTTCACTTTCATCTCAGCCCTTCACACGTTTATTATTTCTCTTATCCTATAAAAGCTTTTGGGGAAATTGCTCGAAAGACTCAGGAGCTTGGTGCCAATAAACAAACGCAGCCTTTAATTCCTAATTACTGGTTGCTGTTTCACTGTTTCAGAAGTATATCATATCATCTGTATATATGCAATCTAGGTGGAGATTATTCTGAACTCGGCTGCTCGAGGCCTCTCCCGCAGCAGGCTCTGGAAACCTATTACCTCCGTTCTTGCCCGGCTTCACTGGCTCCCCTTTCTTCAGAGAATTGAGTACAGCACCTTCATTCTTGCCTTCAATGCACTCCATAGACTATGTCTTCCCCAACACCTCTCTGACCTCATAACCCCATATCAGCCTGTCTGCTCCCTCCGCTCAGTGGACAATGGCCTGTTTCAGTTCCACCACCCTTCCTTGCTTCACCATTGGCAATCGGGCATTCAGTATCTCTGCCCCACACTCTGGAACTCTTATCCCGCAATCCCTTCACCTCACCCATCTCTTGTCTCCTTCAAGTCATGTCTAAAGACCTTCTTATGTCTCTTCGGCCACTCTCCCACACCTTCTCTCCTTCTGACTTCAATTCCCAGCCCAGGTCCCAAATTCCTGACTGTCCAGCGTCCTGGGGTGTCCTTCCGACATGAAAGGGCGCTATACACGTGTAAGTTGTTGTTACCTAAAGATCGTGAATTTATCACCTAAAATGCAATATTTCAGATTTAAGCTTTGATTTTTAATGGATAACTTGTGCCTCAATGTTTTCAGTTACATTTGATTTTTAACCTGTGAAGGCAAGTCAACAGAGCTGAGCATTATTTCTATAGCATTATATATTTTAAAAATTCAATGGTACGCTGGTATGCAACAACTTGCATTTACACAGCTCCCTTCACAAGCGTCTTGGAGCACTTCAATATATTACATAAATACAGATTAGTTGCTGTGTTTGCCTGTAGAGTATAACCTTCACTTCATTTCTGATCAATACTATTCCATAATGAGCTTTTGAGACATTTATTTGCATGAAATATGCAATCTAAATGATTCATATTATCATAGAGTCAAAGAGGGGTTAGAGAGAGAGAAGGGATAGGTGCTCTTGCATAATGGTGATATGACAGAAAAAATATACTTCTATAATAAACGTTAGCAACAAATTTCAACACATTACTGTATTATCAAAGAGGCCAAATAACCTCAGGCTGATGAAGTCACAACTGAGTAGTTCATAATTTTCTGATAATGGCATGTTTATTCCACAGTCTATAATCTTTGCAAACAGTATAACAATGTTTTTGATTGTAATTATAAGGTGGACTCATCCAAGGGTTGTTCTCTGGGTCTGATCACTGCCTCTTCCCTCTCTGCAAGACCTTGTGTCTGCATTATTTTTTTTACGTTCTTTTACGCGCATTTCCCCGTCCCAGTTTTCAGAGGCTCCGAAGAAAGGCTGTATATCTCGCTCCTAAATTTCTGACAATATTAATCTTGAATTAATCTCCAGCAGACACCTTCACTCGTAACCTCTCCGTGATATATTAAGGTTTATCAGGGTTGTGCTGTGGGGAAATGCACAGCTCTGAATGCATTGTGTCTTTTTCTACCGTGGCACAGTCACCTGAAATTCCTGTGTGCAACCAACCTACCAACCACCCAACCAACCAATCCACCAACCACCAATCAACCGAACCAACACACCAACCCACCAACCAACCCAACCAACCACCTTTCACATCGAGAGGACGTCCCAAAGCGCTGTACAGTTAGGTAGGGACAATAGCAGGGGTGAGGGGGAGGGGTAGGATGAAGAAGAGTAGGACAATTTGTGGGCGAAACGCGGCAGCCAAATTGCAATCCAAAGGTCTGACAGCTGGGTTATCCTTGCTGGACATACAGTGCATTGAGTGTTCACAATTGTGAACAATTAGACTCGAGCAGTATCCCAATACACCTTATGGGGGACCTCAAGCCTTGGCTCTGCAGACCCCCCTATCTTGCTGCCTTGGAGTTGATTCATCCTCAGGGGGGGGCCTGCTTATCTACATCCCCAATGGAGAATATTTTTCGACTCTTCTTATTCATTTTATCAACCTTTAAAGGATGAAATGTTGAATGGACTCACTTGGATTCAAACTCAGAAACTTATGATCCTATGTCCAGTGCTCCTCTAAATGACCAACCTAGGATTAACCCGCTCGGGTCCGAAACACTGACTGTCTAGCGCCTTGGGACGTCCTCCCAACATGAAAGGCGTATTACAAATGTAGTTTTGTTGTTGTTAAATCCACAAGCCCAACTCACCCAAACTACAGTAAAGGTTTTAGCAGTGAGAGTTGATAGGACATATAAGTAGGTAATGCACAATTACCAACAAGGAAATTTAAGGAATAAGGATTTATCTCTGCACAACCACTGAAATCAAATTTTATTTTTGAAAGTTTTTTTTTAGATTTTGTGTTGATTTGAGGATTAAATAAATATATTATAACATGTTTCAGATGCGGTTTACGTTAATAAAGTGTTTTATTTGACCCCATAAAGTATTTTATTTGTGGCTTGAGTGTAAAAGTAAACTTGATGCTTTATTTTAAATACCACTGACCAATTTCTACCCCTCCCTTCTTATGAAGGCATTTGACTCTGGGTTCCTTTATTAAGATGCATGTCTCTGTGAACCAGTTATCTCTGGTGGCTTGCTCAAATGGTCATTCATATTGGGGATCAAACCTGTGCTCGTTCAGACTCAGCTGCCCACTTGATAACTGGCTGGGCCTTGGAGAGAACTGCTATGTTGTTTTTATTATTGAATTCAGTCCACTACAAACTGACATTGTTTATGTATTGCCTTCAAGCGATGTCATTGAAGCAGTTTACATGACATTGTTGGATACCAATTCACGCTGTTTCTGTTTTTTAAAATTGGGATATTTTAAAGATTATTTACCACTTTCTGCTGTTCAGCTCTCTTGTTGAAGGGCTCCTGATGTAATGTAAATTGTATTGTGCTGTATTGTTCAGTTTAGTGCATTTGGCATTTGCTCCTTGTTATTTGGGGTATTTATGTGGATTGAAGACATACAGCATCATCCTCGTTCACTGTACCTTGCTAGGTTTTCCAAGAATAGTTCATCTCGGATTGTTGCCTGGCTAGAAAATCCTATTTATTCCTGTTTGTTTCCATGATTTAAATGTTTGGACTGCTTCTGATAGAATCAGGATAAGAATGCACAGAAAGCCAGTCACTATCTGAAAGATGGGGTCTAATCTACCATCAGAATCAGAGCTAAACTGCATTTAGATAGAAACAGAGGTTCAGACCAAAATAGCAAAGATATGTGGAGGAAACAAACCATACTAATCACCCCAGATACAAAGAGGGGAAGCTAATTGATCATTAATAAATGGGAATTGTTGGAAAAGGAGTAAAAGGGGATGCAATGTAAGCAAAGTTGAGTGAGGCATCAGGGAAAGAAAGTGTGAAATTTCAGTACAGCTTAGTAAAATTCATAAATAATAATAATATTCAGACAAGGGAAAAGAAAAATATGGAATGCTGGAAATCTACAGGAAAAACAGAAAATGCAGGATCTGGAAGAGAGTGCCTCAGAGCATTAAAGAGAAACATTTCCCCTTTCCCTCCCACACGCACTCCGCTCAAATAATGTACACAGATGTTAAAGTCAGAAGCTCCTTGGATGAATCAGGAGATTTATCCAGTGAACCATGTGGACTGGAAAAGCCCTGTGTTGAGTTAGTTGATCTCTCAGCTGGGATGGTGCTCGAGGCACCACAATTGCCTCAAATAGCCAACCAAGGTTTGAGAGAGATTATCAGATAGAGCTCCTCTTTCATGATCTCTACCTGGAGACCTCAGCTGTCAGTCTCACATAAATGGAGACATGATGAGAACAGGACCAAAGTCAAACAACCTTCCGACAATCCTGGTCAAGGGCTTATATGTGAATAATGACCATTTGGTCTAATTTATCCAGGAATTGATACTGAACTTCTACCTGAACTTGTATTGAATAGTAGAAATAGAGGACACAGTCTATGATTGAAAGGGGGGTAAATTCTGAAAAAAATCTTCGGAAACACTACTTCAGTGAATGAGCAATAATCTTATGGAGCAGGTTCCCTAGGGAGACTGGCCTCCTTCTTTGCTGTTTAATTCTATGGTTTGAATTAAAACAATGCACACTAGTAAAGGCTATGGTAAGACCAGTTTTGATTTGATCTCTTCTGCATTGGCTTCTTGCATTGGGAAATGTAGAAAATCCTATGAGTTGCATGAGCTGCCCATCTACTTTGATGTTGATTAGCACCTCCTCTGTGCATAGCTAAGCGCCATGGTAGCAGTACAAGTCCAAGCCCAAAATACCTGACCCATTGTCTCCCCTCTGGGCCTATGGCTGAGTCGCTGTGAACTGAGTACCAGCTCCCAATCATTTTAACTGATGTATCCAGACCTCCAAAGCTCATATCCTCTCCTGCCTCAGGCTCTCCATTGGAGGTATGATCGGATGTATTGAATACCATGTCCAAAAAAAATCTTGCCATTTTGATGATACGCAGGAGCATTTCATCACTTTGCCAAGGTTGCTACATTTCATAACATGTGGATTTTCTTCTGGGCATACTTCTTCTCTTCCTTTTATCAAGTGACTCACATTCTTCCACATCCTAGGAAACCTTTGTGGTATTAAAATATTGAGACGATGTTTCACTTGTGCAGTTGAGTTCAAAGCTCCAATGATGCCAAGCAAAGTCATAACAACAGCTATTTTATGCATCTTTTGTGTTGAGGGGGAAAAAAAATGGAATAAAACGTCATTACTGTTATCATGATTTGGTTGTGAGTGAATTTTCACATTAGTATTTCGCTATTATATTAAGTGGTGCCATTTGGTTATCACAAAACATGTCAATTTAGACAATTCATCTGCGAATACTAGTAACTAAATCATCACTTTTAGTTCACATCCCTATACGTGAAGTAAAAACCTACTTGCTCAGTGCTTAAGGTCAAATAAGATCTAGAGGGAGTTCCTTTTTGCTTTTGTCAAATGATTGACCTAGAAATGTTATAGAATAATGTTTTATCTGTTCTTAAATAATGCTTCTTATAAATACAGTCAGGGAGTTTCCTCCTGCACTAAAGCTCTCCAGTTACAACTGCTACATGTTTCTGAGTACATCAGTTTGTTGACCGTACCCGAAACTTAAAATATATTTTTCTTCCATTGGCCTCTCAGCGTGGGGTTGGTATCGGCACTAGGAGTATCTAGTGGGAATCTACACACTGCATTACCAATGCATTACCAATATGGACCACCTTATTAAGCACCATTACCAATAAGGACTATCCATCGTTTGACACTTTGGCACCATTTGAAAAGGGAAAAGGAGTTTCTCCCAGTGTCCTGGCCACCAAATCATCCAAATATTTTTTTAAATGGGTCACTCACTTCATGGCTGTTTGTGGGACAGTGCTGTCACAATTGGTAACCACGTTCGCCCGCTGAGTACACAGTGAATACACTTACTGTATATCTAAAAAAGAATGATCACTGGTTGCATTAGATGGGAAGTTTCTGAATAGAGGTGGTTACTTTAACAGGTTTAACTACTGTATGAACTTTGGGTGTGTATTTTGAACAAAAGCTGCTCCTGCCAGCCTTTATTCCCCGCTTTACCTTTTGATGTGGGAGTATAACAGAATCCAAATCGTCTGTGGCTTCTTTAAAACAATTTCTCTATTTTCTCTTGAGAATACTGTGACAGAAGTCCATTTTATTTGCCTGTCGTATTGATTGAAGATTCTGCAGTAATGTGCACGTTGTCACATTAATAGATTATTAAGAGTGGCCGGTTTTGACCCGTCGTTTGTCACTGAATGGATTTTTATTTACAGGAGCTACCAAAACAGCTTTAAATGCTCGGCCCAGTTGGAGAATGAAAAATGTCTTCCTTTGTCAGAACATTTCCTGGCTTTTATACTTCCAGTAGAATTTCTCATTTAAACCAAACCGTTGCTTGGGTGCCCAGTGATTAGTTTGGGAAAATTCTTGTCGCTTCAGATTTGAGCAAATTGTTGTGCTTTTCGTTGCGGGTGGTGAGGGGGCTGGGGAAGAGTCTCAAAGCGCTTCAGTGGATTAAGTATAAAGTGTTGTGACTTTTTTTTACACAAACGCGGCAGCAATTTGCACACAGCCATGTCCTACAAAATAACACAACAACATCTTATATAGCACCCTCCACACAAAGCAAAGCCTCAGAGCAGCTAACAGTGGCAGAGCCAGAGGGTGGCAGATGACCATAACCATGGTCCAAAGGAAGGTTTTTCAGAACAGGTTTTGGAAAAGGGGAAGAGAGGAAGCAAGGTGGAGGGATTGAGGGAGTTTTGGGACAAGCCTTCAGCCACACTGCCCCTAAACTCTGGAATTCCATCTCGCAATCGCTCCACCTCGCCCCCTCCCTAGCCTCTTTCAAGTCCCGCCTCAAAACCCTCCTCTTCGTTGGTGCCTTCGGTCACCACTTTTCCCTTCATCCGCCCCAATCACGGCCCCAGCTTGAGTCAGAAACATTGACTGTCCAGCGATTTCGGACTTCCTCCCAATGTGAAAGGCTGTTGTTGTTGGTGGTGTTGGCTGTTGCCAGACAACTTGATAGAACATCATAATACCTGGCGTTTTTTGTTTGTCATCCACATACATGTGGAAGTTTACCCCGTGTCTGCGGATGACGTCTCCAATAGGGAGTATACAGATGAGGAAAAGAAGTGGACCAAGGAAGGAGAAACCATTTGGCGAGATGAAGCGGGGGCGCTTGGTTCAATAGGACTCGAACCACGCCAGTGTGGTCCCACTGGTCCCAATGTAGATGAGGGAGGAGATCCGTTGGAGGAGGATGGCATGGTCAACTGTGTCAAACACGGCAGAGAGAGATGAGTGGGGATGCCTGTTATCAGGAGACGAATGGTTAATTTAACTGGAGATTTGTTGTCCAGAACACTGGGAGAAACCACCCCTCTCTTTTCGAATTGTGCATTCACCGTCCACATAAACAGGCACAAATTAGATCTTAGTTTAACGTCTCAACTGGAGAACGAGAGATTCTCAGTACTCAATGCAATTAATGAGGCCCTTTTTCAACTGGTTCCACCTATTATATAATTGGGTAAGGCAATTTGTATTGAACAAATACTTGCACTTTGCAGATAGTATTGTTACGTTGCTGCCAGGCAAACCCATTTCCCTCTCTGGGAATTGGAAGGAGGGACAGAGCCGGGTTGCGGTCTGTGGAAGAGCTGTAGTAGCATACATTTGCTTTCTCTCGAGCCCGATGTACTGGGTGTGTATTTAAAGTTACATTCTTAATTGTATCCTTGATTCAATTAAAGCGAGGCGTGGAAACTGAGACCTCGTTGATATCTATCCAGCTTTTCCAGATGCCTCCTCCCAAAGCACCAGGCCTACTTCAAACATCACCATGGAAATAAAATCAATAATTTAAAAAGACTTTTCAAAGCTAAAGAAGTGATGGGTAATACTAGGGAGTTACAGGGGGTGCAAACAACGATCTTTGAAGAATGCAATCAACGATAACATGCTCCCCTTAAAAAAAAACCTCGGTCTTGCCTCTTCTCCCACCACCCCAAATTTGATAGGCTTTCAGCCATTCTGCTCCCCCGCTATCCGGAACTCCACCTCCCTAGAAACCCTGCAACTCACTCTTTGTGACCTCTTTCAAGACATGACTTAAAGCTGACTGTGCTGTCAGTCATCATTCCACTCCCTGCCCCACTCAGCTCATGCAATTTGGGTACAAACTGTTCATTAACCAGAGCCTTGAACATTGTGAAAGGCACTATATCCATGCAATTTATAATAAATCCTAAAAATCCATGTGTTTGATATAGCGCTTTTCATGTCCTCTAGACTCTCAAGGTGCTTCACAGAATATACTGTTAAGTGAATCGATTGTATATTTGTGAGTGAAACAAGGCAGCCAATTGCACATAGCAGTGACCCACGATTGAAGTGACCAAATTATTATTGTTTTATTCGTTTTATTTTGTTGTTGTTGTTGTTGTACACAAACATGGCATTCAATTTTTGCTAACATTGTTCCACAAACAATGAGATAAAGAATTAAATTATTGTACCGTACGCTAGCATTGATTCAGCACAATACTCACATCAAATTGATGCTAAGGGCTTTGTATCAATGTGGCATTGATCTGACTTTCAGCCCTGTTTCTGAAACAACTAAAGTACATTTCTAGAGTGCCTTTTACATCAGGAGGACATCCCAAGGCTCTGGAAATCCAGGAGGTGGTTTTTTAATGAAATCTGTAGGGACGTCCTCCCGACATGAAAGGCGCTATACAAATGTAATGTTGTTGTTGTAGTGTAATCCATTATTGCTGTTGACAATTGCAACAAACCTTTCAACGAGAACGATGAATGTAAAAGTTTTTGTATGGTCCATTAATATTATAAGTCATGATCAAAGAGAAGCAATGGCTTTTTGGGGTGAAACATTGCCAGCAGAATGTGCAACAACAACAACAACAAAAAAATTAGGCAATCCTTTCAACGATTTATCAAGGACGTCAATAAATTTTGCTACTTGTTGGTGAGCCCATAAATATAGGAAAGCCAGCAGTAGATCTAAAAAGGGGTTTGGTGGGAGCTTGTTCACATAGTGTGGTGAGAATGTGGAAGTCACTGACAGAAGTTACTGTTGAAGTACTGTAATAAGAATCAATGTACAGTATTTAAGAGAAATGTTGATGCATACAAGAGAGATAAGGGAATGGAGGAGAGGAAAGGGAGGGGTAGTGGCTACCATTGAGTATAATAATCCTTGCATTTTTATATCCCGTGAAGCACTTTGAGATGTCTTCTCACCATGGTAAGGTGCTAACGCAAGTATTATTTTGTATAAACACCAGTTGAGCTGAATAGCTTATTTCTGTCCCTGTGTAATTTTATGTATGAGCCGAAACTCCCTGAATCACTGCGAGTGGAGCCTGAAGGTATTTTCTACCCTTTCATTATTATGGAAAGCAATACAACATTTTTGCTGGGCCCATGTTGCCTTGATTATTGGTGATACTGAATTGTAGTTTGTTGTTGTAACCGCAACGCATGCGAATAACAGTCCTGATTGTACATGAGGTTGGAGTGAATTCATTGGGACGATTTGGAAACATGCTCTGAAATAAGATTGTGAATTTGCTATTTCTCTTCTCTTCGTTCTTCAGGGTACGTTGTCATTTCGTTTGCGGTATTGTAGTGTGCCACTCAACATAAATGCTTTATACCAGCTTTATTTAAAAATATTTTTTACAGAGCATTGAGCAGTCTGTGACACATGCAGTATGAGTGTGAGGTTGCAGTCAAAGAGAGAGCATAGAGGAGTTCTTCTGCTGCCAGTACCTAAGGTTACATGTGACGGTGAATGTAAACTATCAGCAAGAGGTTGCTTTTCCCTGACTTTTAACAAGGGAGCAAAATGTGCCTGTCAAAAATGTGGCACTTGATGAATGTCAAAGACGAACCTGTTAAGCAAATTTTCGCTTATCATTGTAAGAAGAGATGCTGCCGAGGCTGACACTGTAGTGGGTCACGTTGCCTTGTCATAGGTTCTGTCTGTCAGCTGAGATATCAAACTGAGATCTCATCTGCCTATTCAAGTGGATGAAAAAAGATATTTGTAAAGGGAAGGGTGTTTCCTGATGCCCCCCGGACAACAATCCTCCAAATTACTTACTTACTCGTGGCTATTTGTGGGTCATTGTTAATGCAAACGGTCACTTCATCCGAGAACAAACGTCAATAAGCATTTTGAGTCAGCAGTCTTACCCACAAGCAGTCGTGAATTGAAAATGACCAATTTATGACCAGTTTGTTTTTTCGAGGGACTATTATTAGGCATGTGGATTGAGGAAACTTGTCCAAGGTTTCAACCTGTCTAGAATCGACCCCAGGTCTCTCGCTTGCAAGACAAATGCTCTAACCACTGAGCTACAGGACTCCTTTAAGTATCTAGTTTTGGCGAATAAGGTGGGGGCAAGTAGAGCAGGTTTCTGTAGGTGAGCACCTAGGGAATAGTGATCACACTATCATTAGGTTTGGTGTAATTATGGAAAGGGGAAGGGAACACTCAGAGGTGAAGACACTCAACTGGAAGAAGGCTAATTTCAGTGAGCTAAAGCGGGACCTAACCAAGGTGGACTAGAAAGAAAGATTGGCAGGTAAAATGGTTAACAAGCAGTGGGCAGTCTTCAAGGAAGAGATAATTCGGGCACAGGTTAGAAACATTCCAACAAAGGTAAAACGTAAAGTATCCAATCTCCCTGGATGACTAGGGCAATTGGGGTGAAAATAAAGCAAAAAAAAGGAGGCTTATGATAAGTGTCAGGCCCAGAATACAGAATTCAACCAATCGGAATATAGGAAGTGCAGGAGAGAACTAAAAAAGGAAGTTAGAGGGGCAAAAAGAATGCATGAGAAACAATTAGCAGGTAACATTAAAGGGAATCCTAAGGTATTTTACAAACATATTAAGGGTAAAAGATTGGTCTAGGGTAGGGTGGGGACAATAAGGGACCAAGGAGGAAATCGTATTGTGGAGGCAGAGGGCATGGCTGATGTACTGAATGACTACTTTGCCTCTATCTTCACAAGAGAAGAAGATGCAGCCAATGCTACACTATTGGAGGAGAGTGTAGTAGAAATGGATAAGATAAGCATAAGCAGAGAGGAAGTACTAAAAAGGTTGACAGCACTCAAGGTAGATAAGTCACCCAGTCCGGATGGGATGCATCCTAGGTTACTAAGGGAAGTACGGGAGCAAATAGTAGATACTCTGGCCACAATCTTTCACCCCTTGGACACAGGGGTTGTGCCAGAGGACTGGAGGGTTGCTAATGTTACTCCCCTGTACAAAAAGAGGCAGAAGGACAAACCTGGGAACTGCAAGCCAGTCAGTCTAACGTCAGTAGTGGGCAAACTTCTAGAGTCTATCATCAGGGACAAGATAGATCTTCACTTAGAAAAATATAGGCTGATAAAGGACAGCCAGCATGGATTTGTTAAAGGCAAATCTTGCCTTACAAATCTGATAGAATTTTTCAACGATGTAACAGAATGGGTGGATGAGGGCAGCGCAGTTGATGTAGTTTACATGGACTTTCAAAAAGCATTTGACAAAGTGCCGCATGAGAGGCTTATTAGGAAAATAGAGGCCCACAGCTTTAAAGGGACAGTGGTAGCGTGGATCCACAACTGGCTGCGAGACAGAAAGCAGAGAGTTGTGGTGAGTGGCTAGTTTTCAGACTGGAGGGAAGTGTGCAGTGGCGTCCTCCAGGGATCAGTTTTGGGACCACTGCTCTTTTTAATGTACATTAATGATTTGTATTTGGGTTTAGGGAATACAGTTTCCAAATTTGCCGATGATACTAAGTTAGGGAGAATAGTAAATAGTGAGGAGGATAGTAGCCATCTGCAAGAGGACATAGATAAAATGGTAAAGTGGGCAGACACATGGCAGATGAGGTTTAATACAGAGAAGTGTGAGGTAATACACTTTGGGAGAAGAAATGAGGGAGGCAATATACAACAACAACAACAGCTTCAATTTATATAGCGCCCTCCATGCCGGACGGCGTCTCAGAGCGCTTTACAATAGCGGATCTCGGGACCGAACCATGGGCAGAGGCAGAAAGGTGACCAAAAGCGCAGTCGAAAAGAAAGGTCTTCAACTGTGACCTGAAACTGGGAAGAGAGGGGGTGGGGCAAAGGGAGTGAGGAAGGGAATTCCAGAGCCTCGGGGCGTAGTGGCTGAAGGCCCGGCCGCTGAAGGTGGAGCGAAGGATTCGGGGGGGGCATGGAGGAGGCCAGACCCAGAGGAGCGAAGGCAAATATAGGCTAGATAGTACAATTTTAAACGGTGTGAAGGAACAGAGAGACCTGGGGATTTGTGTTAGTGACTCTTTGAAAGTAGCAGGACAGGTGGACAAAGCTGTTAAGAAGGCATATGGAATACTAGGCTTTATAAATAAAGGTATAGAATACAAAAGTCAGGAAGTGCTGGTTAACCTCTATAAGACTTTGGTTAGGCCTCAACTAGAGTACTGTGTACAATTCTGGTCACCACACTTTAGGAAGGATATTAAGGCATTGGAAAGGGTGCAGAGGAGATTTACTAGGATGGTACCAATAATGAGGAACTTCAGCTACAAGGAAAGGCTAGATAGGCTAGGCTTATTCTCTCTAGAACAAAGAAGATTGCGAGGAGACCTAATAGAGATTTATAAGATTATGAGAGGTTTTGACAGGGTGAATAGGGAAAGACTGTTTCCACTGGTGGGCGAATCAGTGACTCGTGGTCACAGATTTAAAATAGTTTCAAAATGAAGCAGAGGGGAGCTGAGGAGAAATGTTTTCACTCAGCGGATTGTTCGAATCTGGAATGCATTGCCTGAAAAGGTGGTGGAGGCAGATTCCATAACAGCTTTTAAAAGGGAACTAGATCTTTGTTTAGGAAGAGCAGGTCTGTTAGGTTATGGGGAGAAAGCTGTGCAGTGGGATTGAGTTGCTCTGTTCAAAGAGCCGGCACAGACTAGATGGGCCGAATGGCCTCCTTTTGTGCCGTATAATACTATGATTCTATGAAGTAGGGTTGGTGAAAATCTAAATTTTTTCAGACTTTCAACAGATAATATTGACAATTATTTTTGACATTAGCTTGGGCAGTTGGATGATACAAACCCTTTTACATTTTGGTTGAATAATTTGATGAGGATTGAGGATCAAACAAGACACCTAGGTTCCTGAATGGCTTGGTGAGGTTGAGCGTGCAAACATGGAGGTTGATGCTGCCATCTGCAAGCAGTATGTCAGGACAGCAGTGGTCCTGGGGTGGAGGGTAGAGGTAGAAAGATAGATTTGGGTGTCATCCACATACATATGGAAGTTGACCCCATGTCGGCGGATGATGTCGCCAAGGGGCAACATGTAGATATTGAAAAGTGGGGGGCCAAGGACAGTACTAGATTATATGGAGACAATTTATTTGGCGTACTACTTTTAAGAGCTTCCACAGAAGTATTAAAAAACGCAGACATTTAGAACTGCTTTTAGTCACGGTTGAGTTGGAAGGGAGTTTGTGCGAGCTGATTCATTGCTTGCAGGTTCAGACTTGCTGCTGGATTCGGGGCAAACTGTTTGTTAACGCAGTGCATAAATCTTTATCTGACACACAGCTTGTGTGTCTTACTCTCAGCCCCCCTGAGCTCTCCAAATATTAGAAACACTGCCCTTCTGCTATGATCTAAACAGCAAATGAAATGTTTTAAAGATCAAGAAATGGAGAGGATTTCCTCAGGTTAAAGGATAAACAATGCTGTTGAAGTATGTTATCATTGCAACATGATGGGGAAGCCTGCAGAACAGGTCCTTGGAATCTGAAAATATTCGGGAATCCCTTCCTCCTTTTGACTTCGCCAGTCGATGTGTCTTCATCATGGCAAAAGAGAAACGGACTGAGGCTCGTGGGAACAATCCGTGTAATGATCATTTTAATTATTGAGTAAAACTCAACGGGGAAATTTTAACTTGTGTTTAGAAATGACCGCCCGAGCTTAATGCAGGATGAAAGAGAGGCACCGCAACAGGAGAGGGAATTCAGAATGCAATCTGTCAGTGCTGACGGTTTTTACTACATGCTGCACGCAGCTGTCAAGGTAATGACAGGTCTGGAGCAGCAGGATAATTGGGTACTTGAAGAAGATTCATAAGGCAAAATGCTTCAGTGCAATGTGTTTTACCCCAAGGCTGAAATATTCAAAGCTTCAGGAAGAGTTAAAAGCCCCCTTTTTTTCTAATTTTGCGGAAAATGCCACACTCACGGGGATGTTGCGGGGAACGTGTTTTTATTGATACAGGACAAAATTACATCTGCGTAGCGTCTTTCACGCTGCGACGCATCATTTTTACAAGCGTCCGCTGATCACTTTCACCTCTCGCCGTTTCCGGCTGAGACCATGTTTATAAAAACTGTGGACCTGTTAGATGGGACATTTAAAATAGTTTCAAAACGAAGCAGAGGGGAGCTGAGGAGAAATTTTTTCGCTCAGCGTGTTGTTCGAATCTGGAATGCATTGCCTGAAAAGGTGGTGGAGGCAGATTCGATAACAGCTTTTAAAAGAGAATTAGATTTTTATTTAGGGAGAACAGGTTTGTTAGGTTATGGGGAGAGAGCTGAGCAGCGGGATTGAGTTGCTCTTTTCAAAGAGCCGGCACAGACTAGTTGGGCTGAATGGTCTCCTTTTGTGCCGTAAAATTCTATGATTCTATGTTTCTATGATTTGATTGGTGTTGTTTTGTTGGTGTAGACTGCTTAACTGTCAGATTTTCTCATGGGCTCCCCTGCTACTCAGAACACCTCTTCCATCACTCACTCCTGCCCTCTTCATTGGCTAAATAACATATCCAGTGAAATCACGACACTGAGTCTTTGTGAATATGCACTATAATTTGCTTTGAAACCTTCGGGAGGGGAAGTCAGGTTGTTAATTGATTATGGGCTGTAAATGATGTACTGAACAATACCTAAATTATAATGGCTGATGTAATTTTGGGAGTTAATGGAAAACAAGCTTTAATTGTACACCCTAAATTCCATCCACGTCCTCATGCATGAAAATATGGCATCATTCGCCCAGCACAAGAGTTCCGACTCCCTTTTCCTCCTTCATCATGACAGGGTTATAGGGAAAGATGGCTCAATGGGACAAGAAGAATTGCTCTTTAAGAGAGCCAACACAGACATGAGGAGCCGAATGGCCTTTTTCAGTGCTGTAAATATCTATGTTTCTATCTGCGCTGGACCAGGTTGCCTATGAGTCCAAAAAGATCTCTATGGCTCAATACGCAACCTGCCAGGGCCAGTTACCCTTGGGAACTAAGCCTCGTCTCCTTACCACACTCTTATCCCATGATCTTTACACTTCTGTTTCTCGTTGATGATGGCATTTATATGTGACACATCCACACGGCAATTATCACCTTGTTGAACCGGAATCGTAGTCTTGTTCCGAACACAGCTTGTGTGAGTAGTTAGGATCTGATTGTCAGATTTTGATCCTGTGAGAGCCGCACACTTCAGGTGCAATTTACGCACAGAGTTGAATGTCATCCAACTGTATCTCTTGGCCTCCATCCTTGACTCCAGGACCACTGCTGCCCTGACACAATGTCTGTCAGACATCATGTCCTGGATGAGAGCTAACTTTCTACAGTTGAATGTCATCAAGACCAAGGACCTCCTGATTGGTTCCCGTCAGTGCTTCCACACCTGAGGCACTGACAGCATCACCATTCCAAGGATGCACTTTACTGAGCCAGTTCGGAACCTCAGTATCTTGTTTGACCCTCAACTATCATTTCTACCCCATATCCAGGCCAACATCGCTCGGCTCCACCACAGTCTCACACCGCAGACTGCCAAAAACCTCATCCACACATTCGTAACATCCAGGCTTGACTTCGCAAACTCCTTGCTTGTCGGCCTACCCAACTCCTCTCTTCATAGACTACAGATCATCCAGAACTCTGCAGCCCGTGTCCTCTCCCGCACCAGGCTCAGTGACTCTATCTCCCCCATCCTCACCTGACTCCACTGGCTTCCTATCCCAGAGGATACAGGTCTTGGTCCTCACTTCAAAGCCCCTTACCAACCTGCCGCTCCCTCCTCTCAAAAAGCTCTGACCTGCTTCACATCCCTCACCTGCTCCACCATTGGCAGACAGGTCTTCAACCACTCTGCCCCCACCCTCTGGAACTCCATCCCGCAGTCCCTCCACCTCCCTTCCCCCTTACTTTCCTCAAGATCCTCCTTCGACCATACATCTAATCACCCTCCTTACTCCCACCCTTTTCACTCTCCCCAATTCCAACCCTCAGCTCAGGTCCAAAACACTGATTGTCCAACACCTTGGGACATTCTCCCGATGTGAAAGGCACAACTGTAATTGTTTTCTTATACTTTACTGTGATGCTCTTTCTCTTCAGATTTTGCTGCCCTCCCCACCTCCTTAACCTCCACACCCTCCATGTGAATTCCTTGACCCGCAACCAAGGCCACCCCCTCACTCTCTTCATTACACAAAGCCTTAAAATCTCTGAGGTCTCTCTGGCTCAGCGTCAGGCTCTGCCACTGTTAAGTGCTCTGAGATGCTAAAGAGTTGTACTTCCATTAAAAAGAGATCTAAAAAACATGCTTCTCACTTTCCGAGACAAATTAAGCAATTCTTAAAATGTGAACGTGAGTGGAATATCTGGTGATGAAAGGGATCCTTGACAGCAAAACACACGACCCATCTACTGACTCAGCCTTTCCCCAGAGGGCATTCAATTCTAAGTTCCCATTTAAACAAGTTAAATTAAAGTTGTTAAGTGTGTCTCCACTGCTGTAGATTTGCTTTCTGACTAAGGTAGTTCTGAGACATCTGTAGTGGTTGGCAGACTATAATATACTCCCAACAGAGTAACGGTTCCCTGTTAAAACAGTTTTAAGACCATCAAATTGCTGAGATTGAAAGGAAGACGGCAAAGGAGAAAATGTTGACCAAACTAGAGGGGAAAGTGTGACTCTTAAAAAAAACTTAATGGCAAATTAAAGCTGTGACTAAAAACATGTATTAGTACAACTACAGCTAACATTCCAGATTATGCCTGCACAAAAGATTAGTGTATTTTGGAATATGCAAAGAATTTCTTCCTCTGATGTAACTGATCCATTTTGGAACAAGCATTACAGTGTGTTACAATAGAACCGAGCAGGCAATCGCTTAATGTAACTGCACCTCTGAGATAACATCAGTGTGCGTAAATTACACCTCTATTATAACAGCAATGTGTGAAATATCACGCTGCTTGGTGGGTGTAGCAACATTGTACATACCGACCACCATTTACAATGAAATGAGTTATTGATCTATGAGGTTCTATATGGGTTAATACCTATTTGTAAAGAAACAAACCTCACTGTTTTTCCATCCGTATGTAGCTTGTAAACCGTGAGCACCTTCGCCTTGACCCCTTGCCCCGGACATTGAGATGCACTGAGGTAGACATTGCATTTAACAGAAGAACGTGACATCAAGTAAACATATATGGACTGATTGTATGCTTGCAATCAGGGCGTCTGGAAAGCTATTTTTATATACATGCTATGTGCTGGAAGATTGAGTGTGTCTTTGAGTCTTAAATATCAGGTCGAATACAAGGACCGAACAGTGCTTTTAGACTTCTGACTGAGGTGGGAATCTGAATTCTATTTGACTCAAACAATTGTTCTTCTGCTTTTTCTCTCCTCCACATAATTCTGAAATACAATGAAAAGAATAAACGTTCTCTCACGAGGACTTGAAGGAAGCTTTCTGTTACAATAGTGGCAGAATACAATTTGTCAGAAAAATCCACTCAATTGTTTAGACTTGATGGGAGCCCGAAACTTTGAACAATCTTGTCAGTCAGTAAATTATGGCAAAATACATTCTAGGTTGATAACGCAAGTTGAGAAGCGATGCATTTGGTGAAAGTGAGAAGTTTTTTTTATAGTAAAAAAGCATTTGACGGGTTTCATTTCAACAACAAATAAAATTCCACTTATATAGCGCTTTTCACATCGGGAGGACATCCCAAAGCACTGAACAGTCAGGTTGGGACCCGAGCAGTGGGGTGGGAGAGGGTCGGTGTAGGGGGAAGGAGAGGGGGAAGAGTTAGTGGGGGAGCCGAGGGTACGGTCGAATAGGAAGGTCTTGAGACCGGCCTTGAAGGAGGAAAGGGAGGAAGCGAGGCGGAGGGGCTAAAGGATGGAGTTCCACATTTCAACCATTGTGTATTAAATGACAATCGAAATGAATTCATTTGTTTCACTTTAAGAACCAATGTATTCATTTTGGTGTCGATATATTCAAGAAGGGGCCAGATTCAAAATCAAAATCAGAATAACATTTTTTAAATGAGTCCAGTTTCCTGGCCTCAATTAATCTTCCTGGCTTCATTAATTACTCTCTGTGCAAAGAGAAATTTCCTTTCTATTTGTCTCTCATCAAAAATTTGGATTTATATAGCGCCATCCACGCCAGACGGTGTTTCAGAGCGCTTCACAAAGTGGGGCCCGGGGCTGAGCCAGGGTGAGGGGGAAAAAGGTGACCAAAAGCGCGGTCGAAAAGAAAAGTCTTCAGGCGCGACCTGAAAATAAGAAAGGTGGGGGTGAAGTTGAGGGAGGGAGTTGCAGACTTCGGGGTGTCGTGGCTGAAAGCACGACTGCCAACGTTGGAATGGAGGATTCGGGAACAAGGAGGAGGCCAGACCCAGTAGCGCGGAGGCAGCGGGTGCTGTTGTGAGGAGAGAGGAAGTCAAAGAAGTAGGGGGAGTGCAAAGGAGCGGAGGGATTTGAACACAAGAGTGAGGATCTTGAAATCGATCCGCTCTGAGACAGCGAGCCAATGAAGTCTGGCATGGACTGGGATAATCGAGGAGCGAAGTTTGGTGCGGGTGAGAATGCGGGCTTGTTTTCTCCAAAAGCTCTAACATTTTATCTCATGCTCTATGACTTGACTATCTGTCTCTTTCAGACTCTAAGCTCAAGCTACTCAACAGGATCAACACTTGCCTTTTACTTTACCAATTTAAAGTCCAGTTCCATGCATATGTGCAAAGTTGTTAAGGAAACAAATTAGCTGCAACAGCCAGAAAAAATAGTGTCCCTGGTAACCTCACGGGGATGCACACAACTTGACTTGACAGTGAGAGAAGCATAGTCTCCCCTGCCTGCTGTGAAGGGACACCAAGTCTACCTAGCCATGTTAGCAAATGTTGTGCTTCCTAAGTAGACTGATTTTCCCTTCTTATGGATAATTATTCCAAAGTAGCCATCATTTTGACTAAGCTAGCTATTTTGCACTGCTGTATTTTGTGGGTAGCTTTATTTACCAGTACAGTACTCACTAGAAGCTGATTCAGACTGCCCTAGCTCATTTCATATCCTGCAGAACCATTACAGCCAGTAGAGAGAAGAGGCTTTCATCCCTTTCTCTGACATGATTAGAACCTCCAGTCGGAATAAGTGGTGAAAGCCCGGTGTGTTAACCGCAGTCCACTGTGTGACAAGAACTTGCCTCTTCGATGTAGCATCACAGGTCATTCAAACTGGAAATGTTACATGTTCTCAGTACGCGATGATCTGTGATTTTCTTTTCAACGATCGCCTTGTAACGAATTGACCATTGTCGGTGACGTTTTACACTATGGTTCACGTGGCTGCCAACTGTAACAAGAAATGGGTCACTGAAGTACTTTTCAGACACTTTTCTCCTTTTTTAAAAAAAAAGAATATTTGATACGAAACAATGATAGAAGAACTAAAAAGGGAGGATGAGGTTCATGTTCACAGGATTCAAGTTTTCCACTGAGGAAGATATTGTGCACAAACGGGTGTTTTTATAATCATTTTACACAAAGTCGTTCGTATAACCATGCACTTTTTCAGGGGATCACAGTAATGAAGCAAATAGATTGATGTTGCTATCTATTTATTGTGTTTTATGTATTTTTAAAATATATATACAGTAAAAGCACGTTTATCTGGCACCCGATCAACTGTAACTTCCATTCCAAAAAAAAGGTCCGCATTCGATTAACCAGAATTTATCCAGAAAAATGCATTAAATTTTATTATTATTATTATTTTGGGGGGGGTTTTCGGTCAAATATCCGGCAGGCGCTTTAACCGTCATTGGCCAGGTCCCGACGGTGCCGGATAAACAGGCTTCTACTGTACTCACAACTCTGAAATCAACGGGTTCTAGCATTGTACAGTAAAGCTGTGAGGAAAGGAAGTGTTTATGGCATTGGCTTCCTCGCATGATCAACAGTCATAGTTTATGCAAACAACCAGGAATAGGAACAACAGGAATTCTGATTTTAATACAGTATTAGGTCCTCAAGTTCCAGATTCCCCTATAAAAGGGAAGATTTGTTTCTTGTTTAGTTTGTTAAATCCCTGTATTATTTTAAAGAACTCATTTAGATTACCCACTTAAGGGCCCCCAATCATGCGTTTTGTGCATAGTTTGCAAATGCCATAATTTTTCCAGGTTCGAGTGCCTTCAAGGTATAAAGTATGTAAGCCATGAATCATGTACTATTAACAATGACAGTACTTGGTTAATCCACACTTTATCAAGTACACTGAAATTACAGGAGATAGTACTACTATAATAATCCTTGCATTCAATCTCACTTTATCAAGTCACTGAGGCATCTCAAATGCTTCATGAGATTTTACCTTGAGGTGCAGTCACTTGTGTATTTGTAAGTGAGTGCCAATAACAGCCAATAAACTTACAACGATGCCCAACGACCATGAAGTGAATGACTCATTTTAACTGGGGCTTGTTGACCAAGCCTGTGGGAAAACTTCCATCATAGTTTCTAATAATACCATGGAATTTTTAACATCCACCTAAGCAGGCAGAGAGGGTCTCTGTTTAAGACAGCATCTCTAACAATGTAACATTCCCTCAGCCTTGCACTGGAGTATCAGATAAATAATAATCCTTGCATTTGACACAGCGCTTTTCACATCATATCGACATCCCAAAGTGCTTCACAGAGTATACTGTAAAGTGAATTTACTGTATATATTTGTGGGCAAATCACGGCAGCCAATTGCGCACAGCAGTGTCCCCCACAAACAGTCGTGGATTGAAATGACCAATTTTATTATTGTGGTTTTTTTTTGGAGGGATTATTATTCGGCGTGTGGAGTAAGGAAACTTGCCCAAGGTTTCCTTGCCCTGACCTGCCTGGTTTCGAACACAGGTCTCCCCAGCTTGCAAGACAAGCGCTCTAACCACTGAGCCACAGGAGCTCCACAGATGAGCCGTGATCAGTTCCTAATGTCATAAGGACAGCAGGTTCAAAGCAAATCTTTTACCAGTACTGTGGAATGCTCGCTTTGCAATGAAGCACACCTGTGATAGTTTATTAAACATGAGTTATGTCTACAAACGACGCTCAGCATGCTCCTGCTCCTGATGAGAGTGTTTAGAATTTCACTTTCCTTAGCAAACCGGAGCGGAATCCGAACATGGGCTGCAGCATGTATGTGTATATATGTAATTTTGTGGAGCTCCTGTGGCTCAGTGGTTAGAGCACTTGTCTTGCAAGCTGGGGAGACCAAGCGGGGGAGACCTATGTTCGAATCCAGGCTAGTCAGGGCAAGGAAACCTTGGGCAAGTTTCCTTACTCCACACGCCTAATAATAATCCCTCCCAAAAAAAACCACAATAATAAAATTGGTCATTTCAATCCACGACTGTTTGTGGGACACTGCTGTGCGCAATTGGCTGCCGCGATTCACCCACGAATATATAGAGTCAATTCACTTTACAGTATATTCTGTGAAGCGCTTTGGGACGTCGATAAGATTTGGAAAGCGCTATATCAAATGCAAGGATTATTATTATTTATTATTATTATTATATGTTTTGACAGTCATGTGCCGTATAAACCTCTTTAGGAACATCAATAATATATTAAGTACGGGAGAGACCCACAATGAACAGTATCATCTTTACGAAGATATCGTGCAGTACATCAATTACCCCCTTCACCCTTGGCCCACTTTTCGTCTCCTGAAGGCAATGCCTTTCTCTGCTTTACAGCTTCAAAAGCAAAGAGTGGCTCTCCCAAATAAGCGTTTTTCATGGATCGCCTTAGGCCACGGGTATCAGGCGATGATCAAAGTTAAACTGTGAGGAAGTTAGGACCAAGCCATCCTGTCCTCTTCCGATATCCATGCAGAGGCATATTTCAGCGGGAGTCATTGAAGGGATCAACAACAACAACAACAACAAAATGACACTTGTACAGTGCCTTTCAAGTCAAGAGGACGTCACAAAGGTGCTGGACAGTCATTGTTTCAGACCCGAGCCGGGGACAGGGAGGGTGGAGGGAAAGGAGGGGGATTTGGAGTGGCCAGTGGGGCTGTCGAAGAGGATCGCGAGAGAGTGGGCATACTAAAAGCCTGCTCTGCCTACCCCTCCCTCACCTAGAGGTCACGGAGGCCCATTTTGTAGCATGCCAACTTCTTCGTCAGCTGGGACCTGATAACTCAACTCTCAACACACAGACTGAGACATCTCGATGCAACCTCCTCGTCTCCTTTGAAAACAACTGAATGATAAGAAAGTTCCTGTAAAATATCACTGACATCATGATATTGGTTTGCTCCCCCCACAGAATAGTCAGTCAATTCACTTTACAGTACTGTATATTCTGTGAAATGCTTTGAGATGTCTCGAAGACATGCTAAGGCGCTATAAATCAAATGCAATGATTATTATTCTGTTCCATTCTCTGTTGCAAAAGGAAAGTTTGTGTGTTGTTCAGATAACTCACTCCTGCATGGTACAAAGTTATTCAGCTCGACAGTTTAATCTGATTTTGATGTTTTATTGAGACAAACCGATAAATAAGCCAGGCTGCGTTGTGTAGTAAACTTTTAATGCTACGTAAAACTGCTAAAGTAGTACTGATTGAGTAAAAGGTGGATTGAACAACACTAATAGGGTCGCTGTACTAGTTTGTTGCTCTTATTTCCCCAATAAAGTAGGTTGGCACTGAGCTGCCCCCACAAAGAGTTGGGTAATTTCGCCCACAGACATATAATATGCTTCCTCCTACCCCGACCCCTCCCCACCGCTCTGGTCACTACCTCTCTTCCTCCCTTTCTTCCCTCTTTTCTTCTCCCTACCTTAACCCCTCCCCCCCCCCCCGCTCTGATCCCTACATTGGGATTTTGTCGTATTCTTTGAGACGTCGACAAGATGTGGAAAGTGCCATACAAATGTAAGGATTATTATTATTGATGTATTACATTGACAGCAGGCAAGCAAACTCTAGGAAACAATGGAAGGGGCTTTGCCTCAGGTCGGCGACAAGTTCTTTTGCCTGGTAAATGCTACACGAAGAGGGGACCAGGAAGAAGGCAAAGAGAAAATTAGATTTGAATTGCAAAATAGATTAGAAAACAACAACCACAACAACAGCTTCCATTTATATAGTGCCCTCCATAGCGTCCCAGAGTGCTTGAAGCTGAAAGGCACTATAGAAGTCATCCAATTGCATTTCTTATTATATTTTATTATGGCCCATGATTTTACAGTGTAGGTTTGCTGAAAATATTTTGTAACTTTATTTCTGAATGTGACTGAAATTGCGTGTTCACATGCGCACTGTTTGCTCACTGACTGACTTACCCTCCCACTTCCAATGCTATTTCCAGCTAACGATGGTACTTGCCCGGTTGTGTTTCGAAGCCCAATTGGAGAGGTGAAAACGGTGCAAAAGTGCAAGTTACAAAAAGAAAAATATTTGACAACTATTGTACTGCAGTAGTCAACTACACCAATACCATTAGCAGTCAGTGAATAGGGCATAAGAGGACTTTTTACAATATGTTTGCAGCATCTCATGATATTAAATCAGATCAAAACACTTCAACGCAATTAAAATGGAAAGCCTCAAGTGTTATCAAATATTAGCAAATATTTATTCTGCACAGAGTGGTGGACATGGGGAACAGCCTGTTATGTTAATTATTTGCTCCAGAAAAGAACAGATAAGGCATCTGTTTGCAAACTATGAAAGATACAGTGTGAGAATGAAATTACTCACAAGAATGAAAATACTCCATGAGACCTAACGATTTTGGTGGTGCATGGGGAGGGTGATGAGGTAGAGGGAAATTGTTAGCCAGCCAAAGGAAGCTAAGGATAGAAAATTGATGCTGGTCCTTGGACAAAAATATTTACCGTATATCTTTTTTTAAAAACTTTCGATTGATTGCCTTTGGGTGCAGATATATTTACTGAACGTTTCCCCTAAAGATAGAGTGGGTGAAATGAAGTCCAATGAGAGGTTAGGTTTTACATGTTCTTCAAAGAAATGGTGCTGACAAAGCAAATGATCCTTTCTCGTTCTGAAGTCAGCTGGTGGCAGTCGTTTGATGTGGTACCTCTTTGGTCGTCATAAACAGGACCAAGGTTGCGTCTGAGCCTATTGATTTTGTCTCGTGAAACAATTCCATTACAGTATTTTTAACATTCAAGCGGAGTCAAGTTGCATTAGAAAATAAATTATTTTGTGTTCTCGGGAAATAATAAGCTACCGTGAATGAATGCAATTGTTTTAATTACCCTTTTTATCAAAGTATTTCACCCGCCGCTGAAAGTTTATCAGCAGTAATGTATTGATAGCGATGGCATGCTCTCAGTTTCATTCGAACTCATCAGGGAAAACAAATGGTTCCATTTAAAACCAGGATGAAAATTCAGCCGGAATGCCCTTTTGAATTATTGTGCCACATCTGGTTAGCTTGCAGTGAATTGAAATTGCTTATTAAATGAAAAGTAGTTCATAAATTAACTGAGGGAGCTGTGTGGTGCCTGAGCAAGCCAGAATGTCCCACTGGAATTAAAAATGGGTTATCTGATTGATGAGAAAGATAACTCAAATTATAGGTGACTGAACAAGGAAGCATGGTAATGCGTTTCCTGCACATTTCTTTCTCTTAACCTGTAAGAGTAAGATTCTCGTGACCTTTGCTATCTGTGGAATGAGATGGATTCGGGGAAAAAACAATCCTTTCTAGATTGCTAACAGCATTGGTGTATTGGTTCAAGCATTCGCCCCACAAGCGAGGGGACCCAGGTTTGATTTCCTGGTTGGGACAAAACCTTTGGCAAGTTTCCTTACTCCACACACCTCTGTTTACCTAGCAACAAATGGGAACCCAGTTCATGGTTCATTTCCAGGGGGTAATAATCCCTCCAAAATAAATCGGTCACTCAATCCATGACCGTTTGTGTTTCGCTGCTGTGTGCAACTGGCTGCTGTGCCTCGCCCACAAAAATAAAGTCAATCCGCTTAGTAATGTATTCTGCGAAGCAGTTTGAGATGTTTTAACAACTTATTAAGGCACTGCATCAGATGCAAGGATTCGACTTGCTATCGTTACGTGGTTTTCTTTAGCTTTGAATTCTTGCTCATAAAGGGTCCAGGGTGCTTTTGCCCTCTCGTGTGTTTGTGTGATTCAGAGGCGATTGAGCACCTCACCCAGCCCACAGCTTGCAACCTTTCCAGAACTTGTCTATTATGTAAGTGCTTCTCCCAGAGGGAAGTCCAAAATATTGAAAATCTATTCAACACCATTCCATGCATGAAATCTGCATGGAATGAATGGTGTTGAATAGATTTCAGCTGTTTTGAGAATTAATGGGGTCCCGGGGAGGATGAACCGGTCTTGATCCACACAATTAGGTATAAAAAAGGTTCCTTTGATAAATGGATCTGCCTCTCATTCGTCCAGTAAATTTGAGTTTGCTTTGAATGTGCAACCTCTCTAGGGTTAGAAAGTTTATTGAAAAGAATCTGGACGCTTGTTTTTAATCTGTTCTTATTTCTCCATTACGTATATCTGGAGAGAGAAAAATAGATCAAATCTCAGTTCCCTTATGCACAAGAATATAAATAATAATAATAATAATAATCCTTAAGTTTACATAGCGCTTTCCATGTCTTATCAACGTCTCAAAGCGCTTCACAGAATACAACAACGTCCCAACGTGACCAGAGCAGGGGTGGAAGTGGGTCGTGTTTGGGTGAAGGAAAGTAGGAAAATTGACTGTATATTTAGGGTAGCCTTTCTATCATAATACAGTTGTTTACGCGTTGTCATAGATCCTATTACAATATTCTCAAACCCCAATAAGTGACCTGACTTTCCATTTCCTCGATCAATCTCAAGTTGCCACATTTCTGGGCAATGGGTGTGAATTCAGAAACGAAGCCAGAGAACACTGGACATTTTGTAGCTGTTAGTCTAACACACTCACCTCCCAAAACAATGATCTTCGTAGCCACTTCTCCCGTGGATTGCTGCAGTTGGCCATCTTGCATTGTTAGTGTTAGATTTCTTATTGCCAAGATCCAGTGCTCATTGAGGGGAGGAAGGCTCAAGTGAGTTGCTTAGTTGAGTGTGACCTGTTTGTCAGGAATTATTTGATTAGTTACGCATATTACAAGGGGATGGGGAGGGGGTGAATCCTCATGAAAACATAAACAAAACACAAAATACCACAGATGCTGGGAATCTGAAAACAAAAACAAAAGTTGTTGGGGAAACTCAGCAGGTCAAGCAGCATCCATGGAGAAAGGAAAAAAAGTTCTGACGAAGGGTTGTAGACCCAAAACGTTGACTCTTTTTCCTTTCTCCATGGATGCTGCCTGACCTGCTGAGTTTCCCCAGCAACTTTTGTTTTTGTTCTCATGAAAACATATACAGGTACCCCTCCCCAACCGTGGGGGATACGTTCCTGAAAACCTCCGCGGTTAGTAAAACGCAGGGCCCTATGGGAAACATGGGGACAGGGAGAGTAAGTTTGCTTGTCCTTGAACTAAACACAAAAAAAATTGTGTTATTTACCTAAATCCTAATGATGATGATGATGATGATGATGATGATGATGATGGGGGAGGCGGTTGTTACGTGCTGTTACATGGAGGAGGGGCCCTGCGCACCCTCTTCCTCCGCCTCCTCCTCCAGATCATAAATCACCGACGCGTGTGAGGGGGGGGGTTGGGAGAAGGTTGGTGTGATGGGTGACATGGAGGCGTGGGGGGGTGTAGAGAAGGTGGTGTGATGGGTGGATGAGGAGAAGCGACATCGTGGCCGGTTGATGCAACCGGGTCCTAGCGCCAAACGCTAGTGTTGGTGTTAAAACCCGTGGAAACGCAAAATTCACTGCCACGGTTGGCAAAGGTTGTCGCAGAGAGGAAACCGTGGATACGTGAAATTCGCGGTAGAAAAGACCGCGGTTGGGGCGGGGGGACCTGCACAGATGCACAGGATATCGTTGCCTCATGGATTGTATCTCACAGCAAATTGGATAGTCGATGTTTCATGCCCCCAACAGTTTTGATGGAGTTGATCACTCTTGCAGCAGCTTGCTTGATCTATCGAACAACAATTGCACAGCATGCCTATGCAGAATGAGATGTGGCTTGTGGAATTTGTACTCTTATTGTAAAACAGGATTACATTGTGGATCCAGATAGTATAGTGCTAATGATAATGAATTGTTTTGGCAGGGAGCTTTTCGTAGTTTCATGTCTCTGAGCTCCAGATGCTCTATTCTTCTTTCAGTAGTTTACATGATTTGTGCTTGAACTGCACACTGTTCGTCCTCCTGTCTGGATAAATCAGAATTGCTTCAGGAATAAGAAATGCAATCGTTTCAGGGAGGGAGGTGTAAGAGAGGGAGGGTGGGGTGGGGTGGTGTAAGGGTGTGTTCTGAATGATTTTAACATTTCACAAAGTACCTTAAGGCAAGTCGGACACCCAGATTGTGAACACACATACAAAATGTGTGGTTTCCATGCACTCTGAACTCCTTTCAATCTCCGAAGGCTGAAAAGCCGCATTTTTCTTCATCTGTCAGCTCCAGAGAGTAATTCTGCCCCTAGGATACTACTCCTTGCTTGGTGTTTGCACAGAATTTTTTTCCCCCCTTTTGTTGCACATCATTAAACCTTCAGCAGAAACTTTTTCTTCAGCTCCCATTCATTGAAAGTTGTTCTCAGCTGCTTAACACACATATGATACGATAATCTGGGGATTTTCCCTTGTTACAAAAGTGAAGGCCTCAGGCCCCTACTGCAATGATTCTTGAAGCATAAGAGAGAAAGAACTTGGAATCTTGTAGAGCCTTATCACGTCCGTGTCTTAAAGACTTTTTTTTAACAGTAATTTAATATCAAGTGCAATGACTGATTTGTAGACAAACGGCAGAGTATACAGCAGATACCACAATAGCAAATAGGTGATTGACCAAATGTTTATATTATATATAATCCATGATATTCCTTGCATTTGATATAGCGCCTTATCACATCTTTGAGATGTCCCAAAGCTCTTCTCAGAATATACTGTAAAGTGAATTGACTGTATATTCTGTGGCCAGCTCATAGCACCTTGGGACGTACTACTGACGTGAAAGGCGCTATTCAAATGTACTTTTGTTGTACTTAATAGGAAGAAACCCCATCCTCTTTTGAAGTATAGTAGTGTTATGGTATCAATGCAAAACTGACATAAGTATCGAATCATAGAATTACCCCTATCCTTTGCTGCAAGTATTTCCTTCTAGTTTACTTGCAAGGTCATTTGACTCAAGCCCAGCTTATTTAAGGTACGGTCCTTATTTAACAAGGATTATTAATTAAATAATGATTAGTATTTTTGCAGTAGTTTGCATTAATGCCTGATTAATGATTGGGTGAGCTACTTGTCTACGAGTCAACAGCAATGCAATATTTCACAGCAGCAGCTTGTGATAGCTGATTAACATTAATGACAATTCACAACCCATACAGTACGTGGCTCTCAGACCTTGTGTCGCACTTCTGGGAATTTTCGTAAATGAGCCATTTTGCAAACATTGAAATTTAGATGGCATATTGGAAGTCACAGTTAATACCGACTCTACCATTTCCAAATGTCGGGGAACGAACCATTACAATCAGAAACTGTGGCAAGGCTACTTAGAAAGTTTAAACCCCAAACCTGAAATTTTGTGTGCGACAAATATGGATGTTTAGAAGGGAGTGTTAAGGGAGTGATGCGAATGTTGTCCTCTATAAGTGTGGGTTAGATTTGTATGTTACAGTGGGCCATTAGCAGCAGAAAAAAGTGAAGTTTTTGATAACACCTCCTTCCATTACATCATCAAGATCCATCTCAGAATCTGGACGTTTGGTTGGCTTTCCCCTTCCCTCCCCAAACCTTGTTCATGTGCCCAGTCAGCAGTGCTGTTAAATGCTTTGTGACATCCCCTTGACTAGAAAGACAGCGTACAATTGTAAATTTGTACTGTATTATCATCAATGGCTGTGAATATCCTCATTGCGAAGGAAATTTACATTTCTCAAATCTATTATTAAGGAATGCCAAGAGCTCGTGGGATTTGCTTCTCAATGTTGCCTAAAGACATGCTTATTTTTTGGTTTAAGTGAGAAGAATGTCAAAACATGTATCACGGTGCCTACAATGTCTGTGATTTGAATCATCAATACAAAGATTGACCCACTTTAAGAAGAAACATTTTTGGGGACAGATTTCTATGCCCACATTTCTCATCTGAGAAACGGCAAAAAGGCAACACAGCAAACAGCTAATTTATATCCACAACTCATGTGCCTTGGTTAGCAATTGATGTGGTTTCACTCAAACTATGACTTTTTAGTTGGTTAAACTCCCACAGACACACTCTCTAAGCTGCGCCAAATATTCTCTGGAATTGGGTAAGCAGGATGCCATTCTAGACCCATGTGTAGGTGAAGCTCTACCTGGATTAGATACTCTTAAACTCTGTGATGGATCTCTGTGTGTCAGGCACCTGGCTGACCCAAAATAAAATGTTGTGCAGTACAGTACACATAAATAGGTTATGTTTCTCGATGCAATTGCAATGACAAAGAATGTAACTTGCAATTATGAATTGCTGAGGCTTTAAGTGCTTTGAGACATTCCCCAGACGTCAAAGGTGCTGTATAAATGTAAATTTGTGTTGTATTATTTGTAAATGTGTATTCATCCCGTTGAAACACACTGAATATCATCATCGTGTTGTTAAGCAGCCATTGCAGGGCAATGCTCATCAGTTTTCTACAGTGTTTGGAAATGAACAGAAGCTATTTATTTCTAATAAAGGTTTAAGGTTTCCATTCTTTGAGTATTACTTATTTTGGAATGTTACAAATTGCTTTTTTATAATGCGTACATTCAATTTGATTCTCAACAGCACAGTAGCCTTGCCGAGCACTGCACTCGACTGAAAGCAAAACAAGAGCTAGTCTTTTAAGATTGCCTTATCAAATTATTGCTGCAGTTTGATGACTTAAGTTGTCATCCTTATTATCAATAATAAATAAAAGTGATCCTTGGATTTGATATGGTGTTTTTCACTTGAACGCGGTGGCTGCAAGTGCTTCACAGGATTTGCAATAAAGTGTATTTTGTCGGTGAATGCAGCAGCCAATTTGTGTACAGCATTAGCCCACAAACAGCCTTGATGTGATATTATTATGGACGGGCTATAAAAGTTTTATTGTTGCATTAAAAGCAAACCTTATCAAATGTGCTATACTGTACATAGCAGTGAAAATCAGTTCTCTTTGTTGTTCCACAGCTGTCTTGTTTACTCCAATACGATGATAGGCATTTTTTTTCTGTACAATAAAGTGATAGGAATGTTCATGAGGCAATAGAACCTCAACAGCTGTTTTAATAGTTATTTGGAAATAAATCCATATGGTATAGAATGATGTGCTTGTGGAACTGAACCAATTTCTGTCCATTTTTTTTTACAAGAGTGAGTTCCGTCGAGGACCCCAAAAATTGCAGCAAAAATACTGCGCTGATGAGGGTTGTCAACAAATTTAATTACCTTTTTTTAAGAAAATATTTATAAAGGAATAATTGTGTGTTCTATAAATCTTGTCATCATTGACCGGGAGATATTTCCGATTGCAGCTGTATTAATTTAAAATAATTGAATCAAATCTGTATGCAGAAATGCAGCAAAACATGTTGAATTGATTCAGAAGGTTTGATTTTCTTGGCCACAAATATTCCAAGTGAAATAGTTAGTGCTCCAAATGTGACAATAAGAGAAACCTTGCTCCATTTGTGGGATAACTGAATCAAGACACAGGCATGTTTTCACTGTAAAAGGGAATATCACCGAATCAAGAGTGAGTCCCGTTTTATTAATAATAATCCTTGCGTTTGATATAGCGCTATTCGTGTCTTCTAGACGTCTCAAAGCGCTTCGGTGAATATACTGTAAAGTGAATTGACTGTATTCGTGGGTGAAACGCAGCAGCCAATTGCACACAATGGTGCCCCACAAACAGTCGTGCAATGAGTGACCAAATTATTATTAGGCGTGTGGAGGAAGGAAACTTGCCCAACCTTTATATCCTGCCGGGAATGGAACTCAGGTCTCTCGCTTGTGAGGGGAGTGCTCTAACCACTCAGCTGCAGCACTCCACAAGACATTTACTGGCATAGATTGCATTATGTTCCTGTTTGTTAAAAGGAACTCGTTGAAAGCTGGTTAGTGCGCTGATTAGAGTTGTCAACAAATTTAATTACCCTTTTTTTTAGAAAATATTTATTTTGAAAACAAATAGAAAATATTTATTTTCTAAAAAATAGAAAACTTGGAAAACTGCTCTGGACAAGTTCTGAAGCCATTTGCAATGCAGCGTTTCGCAATTTAAAAGCTTTTGCTGCATTGTTGGCGTTACATTAAATTTGGTTCTTTAGATGCAACATTAAACCATGGCCCTGTGGCACAATTCAAAAGAGAAGAACATTTAATCTGGTATCTTGGCCCAAATCTCCCTGTCAAAGAGTATGTGTAAACCTTGTGCAAAGTGGGGGCAGTGCACGTGTGTGTGCATGTTTGTGTGTAAACCACAAAGCTTAATACACGATGAATTTGTGCGTGCGTGCTGTGTGCGCGGATTCCTGTGGCTCAGTGGTTAGACCACTTGCCTTGCAAGCAATGTTTGATTCCAGGCAGGGTAAAACCCTGAGCAAGTTTGGGACACTGCTGCACGCAATAGGCTGCCACGTTTCGCCCGCACATATACCAGTCACCATACAGTATATTCTGTGAAGCACTTTGAGGCATCTAGAAGACGTGAAAAGCACTACATAAAATGCAAGGAGTGCTGTTGTTAAAATCGATCATTCACTTCATGGCTGTTTGTTGAACACGGTCGTTTGCCGTGTTTACCTACAAAATTCGCAGTCACTACACGTTACAGTCAATCCTGTAATGCATTTTGCAATAGCCTCCCGATGTGACAGACAATACATCAAACACAAGGTTTTCCTGAAACTTATTTCTACACTATTTCAAGTGTCCCTTTTCCATGAGAAAGTGTAGTGTTAAGTGTGATACGTTTCATGAAGATGAATGTGGAACCCAATTTGTCCCAGTATTGTCTCACAGACAGCCAGGTGAATGACCAATTAATTTGGAGATTTCTTGATGGGATACCAGGAGAAGCCCCCTTCTGTTTTCCCATGGTGTAGTGGGATTTTAAGTTCCATCTGCAGAGCCGGCCGGCAGATAGACCTTGGCTTAATATCTCATCAAGAAGATGGTACTTCATACAAGTAGGTGCGTCCCAGGAATACACTGCATGTTAGCATGTTGTGGAGCTCCTGCAACTCAGTGGTTAGAGCACTTGTCTTGCAAGCTGGGGAGACCTGTGTTCAAATCCAAGCAGGTCAGGGAGAAACCTTGGGCAAGTTTCCTTACTCCACACGCCTAATAATAATCCGTCCAAAAAAACCACAATAATAAAATTGGTCATTTCAATCCATGACTGTGTGTGGGACGCTGCTGTGCGCAATTGGCTGCCACGATTCGCCCACAAATATATACAGTCAATTCACTTTACAGTGTATTCTGTGAAGCACTTTGGGACGTCGATAAGATGTGGAAAGCGCGATATCAAATGCAAGGATCATTATTATTATTATTATTAGCCTAGTCTATGACCTAAAGTCTTGATATAGGGTTTGAACGCACAGCCCTCTGACCTAGCAAGGGCTACCAATTGATCTCGCCTGACAAAAATATGATACCTGGCGCTTTCCTTCCAGGGTTGTCAGAAATTAAAATAAGCTTGAAGCCCAAAGTCAATCAACCACTAGCCCAAAGTATGATGAATTTTTTTTTAAATGGTCGTGGGGTTGTGGAGCCTGTCGATTGCAGTTTACTTTCAGGTTGGAGTATTAATAGAACTTGATAAACTTCCAGTCCGAGGTCTTTTAGTTTTTATTTAGTGTGATAGATTACGTTCATCTGTTTCATTGCCTTGTGCAGTCACTGAAAGGATTTAAATTAAATTGTAAATTTATTACAACCTGTATCTTTTCCCATCACTTTCCTGTAACTATTCTCTTGATGATGCAAATCAAACTCAATCAGTGCACCACTTCATAATACAACTACAGAATTCGCTCGTGCATTCTGATATTCCGAGATGCGTAGGGAAGGTTGGATTCAGGTCAGTTTATTAAACTAGTAATTCTGTGTATAGGCAATACAATATTGCTAAATGGAATGCGCTTGAATGTTTCATTCTTGCTTTCATTTGAAGGGATGTCAGAAATTTATGGTAACCAGCCACTAAGGCAATTTTAGCTTTTTGTATATTTGATTCATCAAGATTTTTTGTTTAACACATTGCATTTCAATCAAAGTCAACAATGTTTAGTCCTTCTGGTCGTGAAATTGCATTTTCTTCAAAGGACGGTACTTATGGTTGAGTTCTGTGAAGGCTCTTGTCGACAGATAGACCGTATATATTTAAAATCTTCTTTGTACATTAAACATATACTGCCTCCCAATTAGAATTGGCATCTTTGTCACTGAAATGTGATAACAAACATGGATCAGTCACTCACCGCTTCGATTTTCAGCATAAAGAGGCAGGAGATCTTCTCAGAAACTTTCTCAGGTTCTAAAGTAGATTTAATGCCCAGAACAAAATGTATCTCCAATCAATTGGAACACGTAAAACCGACGAGGTGACTCAGTTCTGTTGTCTTATTAATTTTATTTTACGGATTTGATTTCCCTGCGTTACTTGCATTAAACCTGAAACCTCTTCTTCACAACACTGATTGTATTTAGTCATGGGAGTGGGGTGTCTCGATCACTTTCGGTTCGCAGAGATCAAGCCCAGCATGAAATGGACCTGTAAAAGTTTTTTTTTAACTCATTTAATATCCCCTCTATCATTACGAAAACACCCAGTATTGCAGTTGACAATTGAAAGGAAATGAGCGCAGCTGTTCGAAAACTTTGGAACTAACAGAAATAATCTTGTCCCATTTATTGTCGACCTGTTTGTTTTGGAAGGAGCTTCTTGTTGTAATGCACACACGGATTTCGTTTAATTGGCTTTGATGGGAATGTTATTTTTTTTGTCCAATGCTTTGGCCCTAGTCGGACGCACATCTATAGATGAGGCGACAACCTGTCCCAAATCCTCGTTCAGCTGTTTGGAGGCTTGCCATCAAAGACACTACGCCCTTGATTCCTCCGTTTCCTCTTCCTGCTGACATCTGAGAGATGTCCAGCAGGGCTTGGGTGAGGAAGTCAAAATTATGGGAATCGAATCCACATTTTCCACTTTTGTACAACAAATGCTTTGGTGCCAAAGCTTTGAAAATGAATGACTCTCTTTGCCGATTACATTTGACCTTGAATATAATGGAACGAAGGGAGGCATCTGATTCTTGGGGAAAGTATCTGGAGAGCATCGGTTAGGAATTACAATCAAATCCATCCGATGAGACATCCAGAAACAACAAAGTCCTTCAATTGCACAAGCCGGTTCACTCAATTTCTTAATGCTTCCCATACATCCCCACAGAGAGTGAGGAATTAGGGCCACACCAAAAAAAAATACTGGAAGTCACATCACAGCGAGGGAACAATAAAAAAGGAAAAGAAAAGTGCCTCGGAAATGCGCGCTTTAAGCCAATGATGGTTTTAGTAAAGCAATTAAACAATAAAGGGAGTGTGTAAGAAAACAAAACACAAAATTCCCCAATGCAGAATGAGGACGAAAATCTGGAATTCTACCAATCGATGAATTCCATCCCATATCAGTCATCGACATTTATTTAACTGACATTCACATGGCCAGCAAAAATCATTATTGACCTAAAACGTTGGTCATTGGTATAATTGGACCTAAAATCTGGTATTTAATCATAACCACCAGGGAAATGTTTTTAGCATGTCTTAACCTTTGATGCTATTGATATCAAACAATTAAAGTGACTAATCAGTCTCTGCCTTTCGTGATCAGATGTGTCTGCTGTGATGCATATCAGTTTCTGTCTGTGCCTAAACAGACTGCGTGTTATGGCCGTTGAAAATCAACTCGCAAGATGACATTATGGACTTTTATTTATCATTATAGAGTAGTTCAAATCTGATTTCTTTGGCTTTCTTTGCAACCAGACAATGTTATCGGTGAACTAGTTCTACTGGTATTCAAAAATCAGTGAGGTACATATTTCAAATTATTGGTGTCACCATTTGTCCCTCGTAGCTTGAATGTAAAGGTGAATTTTTATTTATTTTTAAAAGTACGTGTTTTTCAGGGAAATATTTCACAAGTTCTATTTTCATAAATAGAGGTCCTGCCTACTTGAAGTAATAATGAGGGAACAAAACGATCTGTTGTTAATTTTACTACTACTAATAGCAATCCTTGCATTTGATACAGTGCTTCTCACGTCTTCTAGACGTCTTAAAGTGCTTCACAGACTATCCTGTGAAGTGAATTGACTGGTTAGTTATGGGCAAAACATGGCAGCCAATTTCACCCAACTGTGTCCCACAGGCAGTCGTGGATTGAAGTGACCGATCTATGATTGTTTAATAGATTAAATTCTGGGGTTCAATTAGATGTAACTGTCTTCAGGACTATAGCAGGAGGCAACACATCTGAACACTTGAATTAAAATCATGGAAAGAATAATAAACAATGTGCATTAATTCATTATTACTCTTCCATGGAGGCCTATACCTCTGTGGTTCGAGCACTCGCCTTGCAAGCGAGAGATCTGGGTTTGAATCCAGGCAGGGTGAAACCATGGGCAAGTTTCTTTACTCCACACACCTGATAATAATCCCTCAAAAACAAAACCATAATAAACTGATCGTTTCAATCCACAACTGCTGTGCGCAATTGGCTGCCACATTTTGCCCACAAAATATGCAGTCAATTCACTTGACAGTGTATTCTATGAAGCGCTTTGAGACCTCTAGAAGATGTGAGAAGCGCTATATCAAATGGAAGGATTTATTATTACTATTATTAGTCCTACTGTTCTGCACCTGGGATCATTCTCACCTTCCTGTGTTTAAAGATTCTGCTTACAATTTCCTCCGCTCCGTGGTTGAATTCCCTCATCTCTTCCAGTCCATGTGCCTGCACAAAATAACATTGTTCTGTCCTCTCCTAATGTATGTAAGAGAGGGAAAGACTCCTTAGTGCGTGAAATCGATGCAGTTGCTGATGAAACCGCTTTACAGCATCAATATATGTTGCGCAGAACTCATGCCATTGATGTGGAAAAGTTAAATGGAACAGGAAACATAAAAAATGTGTACGTGATCTAGGGATGTCCATTAGAAAAGATAGAAAATCCGAAAATTATATGTGATCACACAGGCATTTTTACCATATCTTGTTCCATTTAACCTTATATTCCCAGACATCGCTTGTATTGGGATGTCTTTCTCTAGAGCATTAGATTAAAACAAAAAAAGTTAGTGAAACCATTGTGTAAAGATCGTTTGTAAATCTGCATTGGAATAGTGGTTGGATTTTGTTTGGACACCCAACCTTCAAATAGGACACAGATATATATTTTTAAAGTTATAGAGAAAGATAGTCAGAGTGAATCTGTGAAATGTTATCCATACTTGATGCAATGCTCCCTATCATATCTATTAAGTGCCTTAAGACATTCATCCTACATGAAAGCACTATAGTTATACAAGTAAGGATGCCAGACTGTCCAGGATGCACCATTTAGAATGTAAGACTGGTTTCTGTTTTGGAGTTTTGCTGTGTTTTACATGGTGTGTAGAAAACAAATGAACTCAATGAGCAAGGCTTGACTTTTTTTGTTCCTTTTTATATATATATATCTATATATATTTCAAATGTGTTTTTCAACTGTTATAGGCTTCTTTATGTTTGGTGGCTGGGAACTCTGTTTTTTTTTATTGTACCTGCCGTCAGCATTCTTCATGCCTGTGTCCTGTAAATGAAAAATCTCCTATTCCCACGCCACATGAATTGATAGCAATCTGTAAAAAACTAGATGTTAGAATTTTTTTTCTTCTCAAAGCATTTGATATCTCAAATGTTGAACCTGTACTATTGCAGCAAATTACCCAATTTAAATCAGAACAAATCTGCAGAAACATGACTTGGGTGAACGCGTTGTAAACATATAGAACGGGTTCCCTAGGGAGACAGTGGAAGCAGAAAGTGTTAATTCTTTCAAGAACAAATCAGATAGATTTCTGTTAGGAAATGTTATCTCAAGATATAGTATATAGTTTGGGGACATGATATATGCATGCGACTGCCAGCATGGTAAAAAAAAACGAACTGGATGGACCTTGGTCTTCCTTCGCCTAGCAAATTCTTATGTTCAAAGCAAACAACACTGAGTGTCACTTATTTTAAGCATCTGCACATTCATCCTATTTGTGGTACTTAATAAAAGTTTAAATAAGTTACAGCCTAAAACATTTACAAGTACGCCAGCAGAGGTGATGTTGCGCCCCTATACAAATGTAATATATTACACAAAACAAAAACAAAAGTTGCTGGGGAAACACAGCATCTATGAAGAAAGGAAAAGGAGTCAACGTTTCGGGTCCACAACCCTTCGTCAGGACTGAGGCTTGTTTGGAGGGAGAGGTTTTTTTAAGAATGTTAAAGGGGGGAGAGGCAGAACATGGACATGGAAGGCAAAGGAGATGAAGAAGGCAACAAAAAAGGAAAAAAAGAGTGTATTGACTGATGGATTGTATATTACACATTTGACATTAGTTTGGTGCTTAATAATCCTTGCATTTTGATACACAGTAGCGCTTTTCACATCTTATCGACGTCTCAAAGTGCTTCGCAGAATATACTGTAAAGTGAATTTGACTATATTTGTAGGCAAAACTTTAAACTAGGGCCCGGCGATATATCGATATATCGCTAAAACCCGATATAATTTTCATATCGATACGCCGATATAAACATTTCAAAAATATCAATATATCAAAAAGTCGATATATCGAGGTAAAAAATCGGAATGCCGCACACTGAACTACAAGACCCAGAATGCTCATCTCTATACACAATGCACAGACCGAGGTGCAAAGCCGCCATATTGTATTCACAGTCCTCGAATACAATATACAGGTATGCAAGGGGTGGGTGGGGAAGAGAAGGCTGAGGGGTAGAGGGGGAGAGAGACGGCTGTGTGGGGGGGTGAGGGGGAGAGACATGGCTGGGGGGGGGGGGAGAGAGACAGCTTGGGGGAGTGGGGGTGGGGAGAGAGACGGCTTGGGGGGGGGGGGGGGGGATGGGGAGAGAGACGGCTGTGGGGGAGTAGTGGGGGGGAGAGAGAGAGACGGCGGGGGGTTGGGGGGGAAAGAGACGGCTGTGGGGGGTGGGGGGGAGAGACATGGTGGAGGGGGCGTGGGGGGGAGAGGGATGGTGGGTGGGGGTGGGGGGAGAGAGACGGCTGGGCGGGGTGGTGGGGGGTGGTGGAGGGGCTTTTCCTCCAGCCCCCCCCACTGTAGTCACATGCGGCGTTCCCCAGGGCTCTGTCCTTGGCCCCCTGCTCTTCACCCTCTACACTTTACCCCATCCGCAGACATGAGGTAAATTTCCACATGTAAGCGGATGACACCCAACTCTACCTCTCCGCGTCTACCCTCGATTCCAGGACCACTGGCGTTCTGACTGCATGTCTGTCTGACATCGAGTCCTGGATGAGGGCAAATTTCCTACAGCTCAACGTCAACAAGATGGAGGCCCTCCTGATTGGATCACGTCAGGCGCCTCCGCACCTCATGGGCTGACAACATCAGCGTTCAAGGCTGCTCTCTCCACCTCTCGAAGCCAATCTAGGCATCTTGTTCGACCCCAAGCTATCTTTCCTCCCCCACGTCCGCTCCCTGACCGGCACAGCCTTCCATCACCTCCGTAATATTGCCAGACTCCGCCACTACCTCACCCCCCACGCCGCCGAACTCTCATCCACACCTTTATCACTTCCAGGCTCAACTACAGGAACTCTCCTCGTCGGCCTCCCCTGCTCCTCCCTTCACAGGCTGTAGATCATTCAGAACTCTGCAGCTCGTTTACTCTCCCGTACCAGGATTCGCGACCACATCACTCCCACCCTCGCCCGTCTCCACTGACTCCCCGTCTCCCAGAGGATCTAATTCAAGATCTTCGTCCCCACTTTCAAGGCCATTCACGGACTTGCCCCCACCTATCTCTCTGACCTACTGTCTCCCTATCAGCCGCCCGCACCCTCCGTTCAGCAGACTCAGGCCTGCTCTGCGTCCACCGCCCTAACCAGCCAACCGTCGGCGGCCGGGCTTTCTGCCTTTCTGCTCCCACACTGTGGAACTCCATCTCACAGTCCCTCCACCTCGCTTCCTCCCTTTCCTCCTTCAAGGCCGATCTCAAGACCTTCCTCTGCCCCCCCACTAACTCTTCCCCCACTCCTTCCCCCTCCCCCTCCCCTTTTTTTCTACCATAACTTGAAAAATGGTATTACTTTTAGTATTCATGTAGGCTTTGGTGATGGATGGGATTGCTGGCAAGTAATCTGCTGGTAGATTTTCAATTGCTTTACTCAGACCAAATGCTTCAAATGGGAACAGCAAGAAAATGTAGTAAATAAGAGCAGAACCTATCATTAAGTCTTTGCATATTATGTACCTCACACTGCAATCGCGGAAACATTAGATGATCTCAGTAATAACTGAGAAGTTATACAAATAGAAAAAAGTAAACTGCATTAGACAGATGTTTCTGCATATGTAGGAGCTGAAATAATTTATTCATAGTACGATGGTTTATGAGAGTAAATAGATACAGCAAATGTAAGCAACGTGAAGACATAATACAAAATACTACTTCTCAGAGAATGGAAACACTACCTTTGCACGGAATTCTACCTTTGTTTAATGTTGTAGATTTTTTTGAAGCTTCCAAAAGAAGTCCTAGGTTCAAAGAAGAAACTCTGGATTGTTACCTTGTGTGGTTACATTTTTATTTTTTATTTTAAAAGACAGCAGCATTTTCTTTTTCTTTAGCACTTGATAAAAAGGATGGACAAGTGAGAAAACCCGAGAGAATTGAATGAAAAAAATCCCATCGCCCCATTTCACCTTATCTCATTTCGCCCACAAATATACAGTCGATTCATTTTACAGTATATTCTGTGAAGTGCTTTGAGACGTCGATAAGATGTGAAAAGTGCTCTATCAAATGCAAGGATTATTATTAATGTTATATTATCCTTCCAGATTAGGCCCCCCTACCTGCCTCAATCATCCTGCTAACCATTTCTAGTTGCTGAGTGATTACCTTCTGTTTAAAGAAATACATCACAATGTCAGTCTAAAAACTTGCCTGTCACAATCCTGAATATGTGCTTCCTGCATCGGAATATCTGAAAACCCTGGTCTGACATTACAACAACAACAATTTGATGTAATTTGATTTATATAGCGCCCTCCACGCTGGACAGGCATCTCAGAGTGCTTTACTGAGATGCCTTGTTTTGAGGTGGAAGAAATTCTCATTACCCCAAGGTTTCTCTGGTGATGATGCCCTGCTGGGATTGTCCAGCAAAAAGAGTGGTTTCCATGAGATGCAAAAAAACAGATAAATGCTAAAAATCTGCAAGCATCTTATGATACAATCACTACGTTTGATACAGCTTCTCACCAAGTTGCCATGACATTCTCGAAGGGCTTCACAGGTCTGGGAGGTGTAGTGACTGTATATTTGTGGGTGAATTTGGTAGCCAATTTGCGCACAGTAATATTCTGCTACTGGCCATGAAGTAAATGGTCAATTACATCAGAGGATTGTTAGCCAGGACGCGGGGACTCCCATTCTCTTTTCGAATAGTGCCATGGGATCTTTAACATGCACCAGAACAAATCGGACACCCTTTAAGAACATAAGAACATAAGAATTAGGAGCAGGAGTAGCCCCTTCAGCCCCTAGAGCCTGCCCTGCCATTCAATAAGATCATGGCTGATCTTCTCACCTAACTCTGATTACCTGCCCTATCCCCATATCCCCTAATCCCGCTATTTTTCAAAAATCTATCAGTCTCAGCCTTGAAAGGACTGTGCATCTTTGTCTTTCAGGTGTTGATTAACCCATTATATATTTACAGTATTTTCTGGGCTTTGAGGGGGATTGATATTGAACCAATTTGCAAAATTGTGAGCTGTGTTTTTTTAACAAAAACTGTTCAACCGTTTAATTATGTGCAAAAGAAATTAAGCTACTTGCCAGAGAAACTGACATACGTGACAGGTAGCCCTTGGGCTCAAACATAACTTTAACATTACATTCAGGAGGCAAATACTCTAATAGTTATTGCTACCAGCTTATTTTGAAATACTACTTCTATAGGGAAAAATGATTTGACTAAAATACTAGCAGAAAATCCAATGGCATAATTTACTTTTCTTTTGACATACTGTACTGCATGTTTTACTGAAGATCTATAAAAAGGTTGAAAAGAGTGTTTACCACAACCGCTTGTTTAACAATGAGCTTAATTCCTAAGTCAGGAATTCATACTGTACGTGAAAGCTTCCAAAATAAATAGCAATAGTTTAACAAGGCACAGCACTCCCAGCAGCAGCATTTTTTCATTCAGCTTTGTTCTCCATAGTGTTTCTTGTCCCAAGCAACCCATAAATGTGTGTTACATTCAATGTTGTATTCTGGTGAAATGCCAATTGCATTGGCATCTAGTTTCATTTTAAAACACGCAGTTCACTATTTTAGGACCGACACCCAGAGATTAAATAACAGCAGGAACAGATTATCAGAAAGCATGGTTGAGGCCAGGACACTAGGGTCCGTCGATATCGAAATTTTCCGATATCGATATATCAGTTTGCCAATACCGACATATACCGATATATCGCTATCGCTGAAATATCGATATATCGATATTGCAGGGGGTTTTTGTCCTGCACATTCTGGTGTGCGCGCGCATTCTGATATCGACAAGGTGAGTTGAAAAAGTCCGCATTATACCGATATATCGATATATCACCGGACACGATATACCGACATTTGCGATATATCGATTTTTTTTTTTACGTATCGAATTTTTCAATATATTGATATATTTTAAATTCCGTTATCGGCATATCAATATGAAAATTATATCGGATATAACCGATATATCGATATATCGCCGGACCCTACAGGACACTGAATTCATTTTAAAATTAAACAAAGGCTTGATGTTCGGTCAGGTGAATGGTATGGCAGGGATTCCAAAAGCGTGAGCCTTCTTCATCTGAGTAGATCTTATGATCATTTAGCAGTGATTCCAATAAGTTTTTTTGTTCGGGTTTTGGTTTGTGCACAATTAAGGATCGCATTTAGGGAAAATTCCTCTGTGCAAAAGATGTATTTGACTATGTCGATCACAAATGGGATTTTTCCAATATAATCATAAATTCGCCAAAGGCTCTCTGTCTAGTGCTGGCTATGATTTCTGCCCACTTTTGTGTTTCCTCTGTGATGCCATTGAAATGATATATTGGAGACTAAACTATATCAGAAACAATCACAGAGAGTCTGGACGCTCACCTATTGATACAAGCATATGCCCTGATAACCGCGGGATTGTTGACCATGAACAAATAACCAGTTGGCTAAATTTAATAAACATATTTAAGAGAGAACTTGGTGAAACTTGTGGGAGAAGCAAATAGAGTATTGTGAGAGAGAATGAATGCCATCATGCAGTCGTGTGGCCAAAATGGTCAATTCTGTGTTCTGATATCCATGTAATTTTGCATGTTAGATTATCTAAAAAGGAGTATACTCCCGGGTATGGAGAAAGGATAGGTCTGAAAGGATCTTTAAAAGAGCCAGCACAGACATAATGCGCCAAGTGACCCTTTTTTTTGATGGCCAGGGGATAGTATAAGTGAGATTGTGATGGGTGGAAAGATAATAATCACACAAATAGATGGTTCAAGGGAGATTTATTGACAATCCTAAAAATACTGACAACTGGTCCCTGATAATATCTTTCACAGGGACAAAAATACCTTCTGACTAGAAGAGGAGGTGGTTCAGATTTAATTATTTTTGTACAGAGTGATGAATGTATGAAATGGTCTGCATAGGAATACAGATTGTGTCACCAGATTCAAGAGTGAATTAGATAACTATTTGGTGAATAATTCTGTTGAGAAATAATAACATACTGTACTAGAAAAGGATTAGTTTTCAAGTTTTAAAATTTGTTTTGGGACTGACCAGATGGATTCCCAATGGTCTTTTCTGGTACATTATATTCCTACATCAGGATTACTTTCATCTGATTTTTTTCAATTCACCCGTTTACATCCACAAACAGAAAAGGCTGTTTCGTCCAGATGTTCATTGGTGTGTCTCTTAACAACTAGGACAACTTCAGTTTCCTCCCCCTCAACTCCCCACACACATATACATACCAGGGTTTGCGTCACCCCAAAGATCTCATCACAACCTACATCTTAAACCAACACTTTGTACAGATTAACATGGATAGAATCTGAAACTAAAAATGCATTTAAAGGAATTTAAGTTCTACATTAAGTGAAGTCCTGTAGCTCAGTGGTGAGAGCACTTGGCTTACAAGCGAGAGACCTGGGTTCAATTCCAGGCAGGGCGAAACCTTGGGCAAGTCTGCTTACTCCACATGCCTGATAATAATCCCTTGACAAAAACAATAATAAATTAGTCATTTCAATCCACGACTGTTTGTGGGACACTGCTGTGACCTATTGGCGAAATGCCGCATTTCGCCCCCAAATATACAGGCAATTCACTTCACAGGATATTCTGTGAAGCGCTTTGAGATGTCTAGAAGACGCGAAAAGCGCTATATCAAACGCAAGGATTATTATTACATTTGTTCTTTTCCACCCATACCATGTGAACTGCTTCACAGCCAGCAAATCAACAGAGCAATGTTTGTTTCTTGGAATCCCTGGCGTTTCAGAAGGATATTGAATAATCCAAGCAAATGGCATCTCGTTACACACCATAAGAGCATCCCTTGGGCACCATCCTCCTGATCCCTACATCAGTGTTCGTGTGTTACATGTTTCAGTGTAAAACTGTGAAGCACCTCTCCATTTAGAGACCAAGTAAGAGACCCTGCGCAGTTTCAGCGACCATGTTTTGTGAAAATACGCAGCCACCCAAACTGTTCTTACGGTCAGTCTAAAAGTGTCAGGTCACACGAATGTCTGAAAACTAAAAAAAGGATGGAAAATAGGTACCTTTAGCCAGAGAATTTCTTTTTAAAAGAATCCATTGTTTTCGTCAGATATCTTGACACATGAATGCGAAGTTCCTTCCCTCCACCTGTTCAACGCACATATCAAAATGTACCTGTTTGACCTTCACTTTTCATCGTCTTTCCCCTCCTCCCCAGCTCAGGTGCCCATAGAGCACTGTGTGAGTGCTCCCAACTTGAAATGTGCTGTATAAGTGTAAATTGTATTTATTCCCCCCCCACCACCCGCCCCACACACTGACTGTTGGCTCTGAGTACCTAATGAACTTACAGTACCTTCATGATTTACGGTACGTTTTGTGAAGCACTTTGAACCATTTCGAAGACGTGAACGAGGGGCAATATCAAACTCAGGAATTGTTATTATTACTGTATTTGTTATTTCCTTACTTCGTAAGAATGTAAAGCATCAGAGTGAGAAAAACACCATGTAGACTATCAAAGTACTGCACTCCTTCCGCAGAACATTCAAATCCGAGGAAGCACTTTGAATGTGGAAAGACCAAGTTACGAGATACCTTACAGAACCACGAGTATCGCGGAAATCTTCAAAGTGATTAAACTAACCCCTTAAATCCCCCTTGGTGCCAAATCTGAAACCAAGTTTCAACTGGCTTTGTATGTAGGTGTTCACCCACACAAAACAATATCCACTGGGCTGAACAATCTTCTCTTCTATTTGTTATTTTTAAACCTGTCTTCTTCCCATTCTACGTTTATGGTTGTCAAACATTTTGGCTGATGAAGACCAGATGTCCTATTTGAGAAATGCCAACATTTTGTTAACTATTTTGGCATGTTAACTCTGCACCTAAGTCACTGCAGTGTTGTCAATATAATAATATTATAATAATAATCCTTGTATTTGATATAGCTTCTTACGACTGCATTGATACATCTCAAAATGCTTCACCGAATATACTGTAAAGTAGTTTGACTGTGTGTTTTGTGGGGGGGAATCCAGGGTTTGAGCTGATATGAATTGTACTGTAGTTCTGTCTTAACACCATTTGAACAATTGAGTTCCACTAGTAGTGTATTTTCACTTGCTGCAGTAAGTGGTTTGTGTGAAGCACAGTATATTCTTTCTTGTGGTGTACTGAAAGTCTCAATTAATCCAGCAGATTCCCCATGAACCTTCCAACTTTTATTTCAACATTTTCAAGGATTTGATCAGAGATTTGATACCCAGCTCTTGAATAATAACAGAAACCAAATACTGTATTTGAATTTGGTGTCCTTTGCGCATTGCAAGTGATTGTGACTCAAAATGATTTAGAAAACGAAATTTAAATTAGGTCTCCCACTCTACCTCTCTATACGACCGGGGAGAGTGGCTTTGCCATCTGCAGTTTAAACACTGGATTAATCTTTGAGTGGGGGAAAGCTGAATTTCTGACCGACTGCCTCATCATCAATCTAGCTCATGTCAGGTTCAAAAAAATATTTAATCCTGAAAATGAATTGGACAGTTGTCATTTCATCTGCTTTAATGTTATTGAGAAACGGCAGCCAGCTCCCTGGTTGCTAGCTGATAATTGAACACCTTGTGATTCGCATTGACTGGCCTGGCAATGATAAATGACTGACTGCCGTTGACAAGTTCTTTGTAAGTGATTGACTGTTTTGGTAGAGAGGATTTTTGCAGGAGAAATGGCAGGTTTTCAAAAGCGTTGGCTGCAAAATGTAAGTGGAACTGAAAAGTGGGTTTCGCGATGCGAAACTGTGAAACAAGACAATACATTTCCTGCCGATGTATACAAAGAGCGTTCCAACAGCAAAGATTCAAGGGGCAGCATCCCTCATGACTGTGCAGAGGTCATGAACTCAGGTTTGCAGGAGATATAGTGAAGGAATACAGCAACCTATTCACAATGTACTGTAATGTCTGCTCAGATAGGGGCCATATTAATTGGCTGGTTGAACTGCGCATTAGAAGAATCTTGAAGCAAGTCGTTTCCTACCGAGAGATATTCTCTCTATAATATCACCCAGATTTCTTTGCCTTCATTATTTGAAAAAAAACACAAATTATTTACCAGACAAAAGTGTGTCTTGTGTCTGGGCGAGTGCAAAGTAGCTGTGATAGATAGTACTCATTCTGTGCTGAAGCAATAGGCTGATATTGATCAATCTCCCTTGCTTATACTCGCTTTTGTCACTGTATGATCAATGTGGACATGGGTTTTAAACATTATTGAATTCAGATAAATGGTTTGAGGGGTTTGAATCTGTTTTTTATTAAGTACCAAGCAAAATTCATAACGCAGATAGCGATAAGCAATGTGCAGAAGAGAATGATGTGATAGTTTACATCATCGTAAAATAATCCTCCCATTTGCATTACAAACGCGTTAATATTTACCAGACAAAATTTAATTTCACGGCAAACTGAAAAATAGCAATGGGAGGTTGCAAACCATTCTGTGATTAAGTCACATAATGATATTGACATTGATATTGAATACAGTAAGTGAGTTAAAGGAGGCAAACAGGGAAAAGTGGAACAAATGGCCACAAATCTGATTCCATTTATCAATGACAATCTGGAGTTTCTTCTAAGTACTTAAAAAGAGCCTAAGGGCCATGCATCCTATAATAAATAATAATCCTTGCATTTGATATAGTGCTTTATCATGTTGTTGAGACGTCTCAAAAGTGTTTCGCAGAATATACTGTAAAGTGAATTGACTGGATATTTTGCGGGCCAAATGCCCACAAAATCCTATCATCTTAATGCAGAACAAAGTTACAAAATGACCGGAAAAAAATAGGATTTCCTAAAGGCATACTATAGTCAAATAATTGCTATTTTTAACAGTCATCATATGATAGAGCCCATTGTTTGTGTCTCTCCAACCGGAGACTAGATCTAGTAATGCAGAGCGAACAGCAAGGGCTTTCTGCAGAATGAGATAAAGAAATGACAGAATGCACTCACTCTGTGCATACAATAGCAGCCACTATTTAGACCCAGACATAATAGCACGTGCTATGTAGACCCAGGCAGTGTACATTGGAAGGGCTGCCTGGCACCACCTGACCAGGAGTCATCCTGTCACTGAGCACAAGGCGTTTGTTGAGTCTCCCACGTGCACATGTCCAGAGGAGATTTGACCAGAAATCCCAAGGCACAATGGCAGGTATCACATTACAATGTGACACATAGGGATGACACTCAAGTGTTTGGCCAATAGATACTAATGATATCTACGGATACACTCAGAAGATATGTGCAAAACTTACGTTACTGAACTGCCTCACTCTATAATGAGCAGGTCGATGGTTCGCCCGGTTGAACATAATGAAGATGGGCATTCTTAAAGTAGATCCTATGATCTACCTCATAAGACCTCTGTTGTTATTCACAAGGGTTGAACTTGTGGATGCAAATATCATTCCACTCTGAACAATCCTTTCATTCACATTTACTTGCCCTTTCCTCGTACCCCTTTCCTCATTGACACCCTTTTCAACTATTTTATCTAGTCCCTCTTTTTAAATTGCCTAGGATACACGAGCTACCTCTCAGGGGTCCTCACTGACATGGTAAGAAGATTCATGAGGTGTTGACGGAGATTTTGTGAGAGGCAATTAACACCAAAGAGGTGACAGACTGGAAACAGGCAAATGTGGTTCCCAAATTCACAAAGAGTGTTTGCATGACCTCAATAATAGCTGAACTAATGGAACAGTACCTATATCAACATAATCGCACAAAAGCCAACCTAATTCCAGAAGGGGGAGATCTTGCCTGAACAAGTTTTGTAGACTTTTTGAGGAGACAGGACGTATGATCTGGCTAATTAGTGGAAGAAATTTGTGATGCTACAAAGGAGCTTTCCTGTTAAGGTTGACCGACCATTGACAAATAAGGTTCAAAACCGTTAAATATAAAACACTGCATATACAGGAAGTAATGTAACATATGCACTTTGTGAATGAGAGAGAATGTGTGAATGAGGATGTTGAAAGAGACCCAGGGGTGTTAGTTGGCTCATCGAGCACAATATATCTCACAGTGTGATGCAGCAATATACAAAGCAAATAAAATACTGAGCTACATTGCCAAATTAGTTCCATATGAATCTCTAAGAGTTATACTCAACTGTATGTAACATACAAATCAGAGTGCACCTTGGGGTGCTGTGTGAGGTTGTGGTCATGCTGTGACATAAGGGTTACCCAACAACTTGATGCTGAAATGAGAACCCAGCAGAATTTGTTGCCCTGGGAAAAACAAGATCAAATTGGCCTGGAAAGCTTCTCCATTAGAACCTCTCTGGTGATCTTGTTAGGAAAACTAGTCAAACTGGCCATTATCATCTTATCTTTTCTGTACTACCAAGGCTATAATTGCTGGTTGGCTGGACAGCACACAATATCAACTCAGAACAAGGAAAACATCTCAACCAAACTCCGAGCAATTATTGTCCAGCAATCAATCCTTGGGAGATTGAAGCTGCGTAAATAAATGCAGGCGCTTGTTGAGTAGCCAGTGGATTCCTTCGAGCAATATTTCAGTTTCTACATGAGTGGCTGAAGCTCGCATCGAGGTATTTCATTAATGTAAATCATTGTTCTGGTGATGAATCGGTGGTTATTTTTTCTATGCTAACTCTTCAGCATGTATACAACACACACACGCCAGTTGCCATATTTCACATGTGGACATTGAGAAGCTATTCGATCCTCCATGCACTCGCATGATTCTGCCCTTGCCTGTTCATTTAGACACAATCTACCAGTAGAGGTCACTAGATAGCGATCACGAGCAGGAATCCTGGGCGACTTTTTCTCGCCTGGGCCCATGGTCATTGAGGGCGATCGCAACATCCTTCAGGGACATCTGGCCGAGATTTGCTACTGCAGCACAGACCAGGGAATGAAATAATAATAATAATCTTTGCATTTGTTACAGCAGTTTTCACATCTTCCAGATGTCTCAAAGCACTTCACGGAATAAACTGTAGAGTGAATTCACTGTACATTTGTGGGCGAAATGCGGCAGCCAATTGCGCACAGCAGCGTCCCACAAACAGTCGTCGATTGAAACGACCAATTTACTATTGCTTTTTTGAGGGATTATTTTTAGGCGTGTGGAGTAAGGAAACTTGCCCAATTTTTTGCCTTGCCTAGATTTGAGCCTATGAGGACTCTCACTTTTAAAGGCAAGTGCTCTAACAAGACTCCACTATTGGGTTAATATGTGATGGAAATGAGCAGCACAGACCCTGATATGGCACATTGTCACAATTTACTCGCAGTTTATTGTTGTGATGAGGGGGGTAGAGAAATTCATTGCTTTCATAAATAGCATGATGTTAAATAAGTTTATTTACCAAAACTCTTCGTAATTGCTGCCTTCAACAGCCAACTTTTGTTGACTGTTTCTATATAAATAAAAGCACAAATGTAGTTGGCATATTTCTTCAGCAGCAAGAGAACAACATGGCAAATTCATTAAAAGTAAATGAAACCTTCCTTGAAAAAATTTTCCTAAATATTTTCCTTGTGTTTTCTTCTAAATCAGGCACAGATCTTTCCTTTTTTTTAAAAAACCCCGCTAGTTTGAGACATTGCCACAAATGTGCATGCTGTTCCTGACTGATTAATCAATCATCCTAATGTTATATTACAATTTTGGCACAACTGCTTTGCAATCATTCGTCTTGAGAGAAAAATCACCCAAGTTATTTAATTGTAACTGGAGACATTGAGTCAATGTAGCAGTATATTGGGTATTTAACACATCAGAAGTGGACCATCCCTAATGTTATTTCCTTGGCTGAGGACTTGGGACTTTTGAATTCTGGCATCCAGTTAACAGCGTTAGCTCTTTGCTAAACTCCACCCGAAGCCATGTTTCCAAAGTGATAAATATGAAATGTGTTGTTAAATTGACCCTATTGTATCAATGTTTCGGAGGGAAACACTGACGTTAAAATGTGGCGCCCAAATTCCATCAAATCGATGTCATTTTGCCAAATGTGACTCTGAAATGACTTGCAAACCACTGAATGCAGCATTCTTTCTTATCTGAAGCTTATGTTCAATGAAGTCCGCCATCTATTCATTACCAGGATTGAAACTTCCATGTATAACATTAATTGAAACCGAACGCTTGATTTCATTCTGTCGGGTATTAATTTTATATTAAGTTGTACTTAGAATGTGTGCAACATATGCATCAGTGAACATGAAAGAACTGCATTCTTCTAATCAGTCAAGTAATTCCAGCAATTTCAAATGAATGTTTTTTTTTATATTGCTGGAAGCAAGATCTGGGGCTATTTGATTTTATATTATCAAAGAGACATTCGTGCAATCAACTGTTTAATAACATGTGAAAAAAAAGTAATATGTTCAAACTTCCCGGACTGTCAAAGCTGACTGTCCGTAAACTTTAAACGGACCTTTGGGAAGCAAGTCCAATGGAATTTGCATCTGTTACACTAATACTGTGTGTTTGCCACCACACACAATCCCTAGTCTGCGCTGACTTCGATGATCTCAGACACAACTTCACTGATACTATCTCTTCCAGGTATTAGAAAATACTGTATGGAAATGTAGTTATGTAATGTTTCTGGGAATGTATCTGTAAATTCATATTGCATTGATTTTTATTTTTTTATTTTTAAAAAGCAAGAAAATAAATCATGCCAAATTTTCTTTTTCTCTGTTCCTTGAATCGCTGCACGAATTGGACTTCATATGAAAGTCATTATCTCAACTATTACTTTGTGGGTTTGCTATATCTAACCACATTTATAAGTAGAATTGTTTAATATGTAGAAGATTGTTTTGTAGACTCTCCTCTTTGAATTACCTCCCTGACACACACACACACACACACAGACAAACACACAGATCTGAATTGTTTTCTCCCATTGAAAAACAAACACAGCTCCATAATTTAGAGGCTGTAGGTTCTGGAATTACCTTTCTCAATCCTCCCAGAGTCTTTCTGAAGCTTCAATATTGTTTTGAAGGCTGGGTCCCCGATCTTGTAATGCTCCGGATATGGCCACAGCAGTGATTTATATAGTGGCCCTTTACCTTTGTTACAATCAGCTTTGTCTTGACTGGCAATCTTAAGTGAATGAATGAAACCGTAATCATCCTAATGCACACATTCTTTCCTCTCATTATTGCATACAAATAAAGTACTGTATTTATTGTTTGATGGTGCTTTGCTTGTGTTAAAGTCACTAACTCTCTTGGCTTGGTATCCTAGCAAATGTTATTATATTGGGAAAAAATGTCATCGTTTATGAATCTAAACAAAAGAACGCAGGATTCCATGAGCCACTGGCCTCCCACTCTCTTCAGAGGTTTTTCCATTTATTTTTGCCTCTGCGTCCTATTCCCAAGTCTGGTTTAAAAATAATCAATTTGCTAATTTGTCACTAATTCAATGAGATTTAAGCTTCTTTAAGTCTCACGTTAATAATGGCACTGGTCATACAACTGTGACTCACGAGAGGCACTCAAGATATTTTTAACTTTGATTTGCTGATTAAAATGTTTGTGTTGCATGTCCCAAGAAGAGTAGGAGCAAAATTTGAAATGAATGAACGTTAAAAATGGCTTTATGTAACTAGTACAAATGCTCGGACTGGGAGCCCTGTGTTTCATTCAGTTCTTGCTGGACTCCACTAGACTCTGCCGTACTGCCAGCGATGATAGAACTCTATTGTGCTGCAAGTCTGAGGGCAATGTACTTTACTGTGAATGAATTTTATTAAGATGGAAAGCTGTCATGGGACAAATAACACAAAGTGTGTTGTTTATTGTTTGAGGAAAAACATTTGTGTAAATCCATTGAAGCGTGGAGTCTTAATCTTAAACGCAGCATGAGCAGAAATCCATTCCTGCTTTGTACCTTGTGGTAGTCATTGTCTATTGCTTCTGCGTTACCTTGTATGCAGGGCAATTAGCTAGTTCATTTGCAGAATTCACAGAATGTAAGAGTCTGCATGACATTTATTTTCGCTCACGAATGCTAGAGAATGCAAATGCCTCTTGTTTTGGATAAAAGTATGATGTTTCATAACGGCACTGTGTCTGATTGAACAGACTCAACCTTCGGATGGGATATACTTTGATTAAAACGTGAAGGGTCAGTTGAGTGCAATCTGCTTTGCAATATTACATTTAGCATTTGGAAACATGGTCATATTTGGGCAGATTTTACTTTCAAATCTAGCATCCTCAGTGTCGCTGGAAGCTTTGAGAAGCAACTTGTTCACGTTGTCAACGTGCCTGCTGCCTGCTTCCTCTCTCCCCCATTGTGCCTATCCCCTTCTTCAACCAGCCACTATCGGCCTCCTGTCAGTCACCCAGAATTATCCCCCCTTATCCATGTTGCAGTTTTTCCCCTCCTACTTAACCGTGGCTACTTCATGAAATGATGGTTCAAAATCTTTTAACTAACAAGTTTTTTTTATGGAAAAAAAAGTCATTACAAGTGTCAAAAAATACGTGTGTGAATCCGCAGTGATGTTTTAGAAATTGTTTCTTTATTCTAGCCATTTTGTTCAACTGGTTCCCATGTAATATCCTTGGCAACTTACTGTCTGTGCATGTATGGGAGATATCTGTGAGAGAGCTAGAATATGCAGGGAGATAGATGGTGGTTCTATTTTCAGATTTGGGATAATAACAATAATAATAAAACTTGCATTTGATATACCGCTTTTCACATCTTCTAGACGTCTCAAAGCGCGTCACATAATATACTGTAAAGCGAATTGACTGTACATATGTGGGTGAAATGCGGCAGCCAATTGCGCACAGCAGTGTCCCATGAACAACTGTGGATTTAAATGATCAATTTATTATTCTTTTTAGGGATTATTATTATTAGGCGTGTTGGAAACTTGCCCAAGGTTGGAAACTTGCCAACTCCCTGCCTGGAATTGAACCCTGGTCTCTCGCTTGAAAGGCGAGTGCTCCAACCACAGAGCTACAGGATTCCACAGGGAATCTTGGAGTGCATGCAAATCCTAGGTTCAAATATCTATAAATTGCTATGTGAGAGAAGTTGCCGTGTGGTCAGTGGCCCCACTTTTCTTGGCACTTTGGGCACAAGCTAAACACCTAACAAGTTATCAGCACACGTTTGATGTTGGGTGACCTAGCAGCATGACAGTAATGCAGTATAGCACTGTGCAAACTTACCTAGTTGAAAAATAGAGTAAAACTTTTGCACACATCCTCTAACAAGTTAGATTTATTTTTGCAGATGAGGACAGCACATTTAAAATAAAAATTTGAATGTGCTTTCAACAACTTAATTCTCTACTCCTACTCATAAAAAATGCATTCTGTAGGTTTTTTTTTACACAAAGTTGCATAAGTTTTCCAGGATACAACAACAGTCTTGTCAGAAACATAATGCATATTGAGGGGAATGGGTTTCACTAAGCTTCCTAGTATCTCAGTGTGCATGTATCCCAACTTCCTCTGACTCGCCCAAATGCACAAACACACATGTATCTTACATTAAAATTAAGAAAACAATCCTCACAGCAGCTCCCCCAAGGCTCAGCTGGTAAAACATTTGTCTAATGTGAAACTAAGCCATTCGGAGACTCGTATGTTCTGCAGTGTCCAGGGGATAGTGGGGTGGATGGATATAAGGAGAGGAGATGCATACAGAGGGAGGAGATGGCCATGACAGCTATGTACCAGCACTGGGTCACAGACTCCCTTGTCACATCTTTCCTTTTTCAACCAAAGTAATCCTGCTGTCAGCCTGACTCAATTGGAAGCTTTCTCTCTCTCCTCTGAGTCAAAAGGTTTTGGGTTCAAGTTTGACATCAGGACTTTGAAAACCGCAGTCTAGGCTGACACTCCGGCAGGGTTCCAGGTATGTTCCATAATTGATGAGTGCCATCTTTCGAATGAGAATTCTGTTTTCGCCTTTTCGTCAAAGATCCTATTGCACAAGATCCCATTGCACAAAAGAGAGAGTCAGTTTCTTCCCAGTGCCTTGGCTAACTCCGGTTCAAAAATATCATTTTACTTCATGATTCGTTTTTTTTGTGGAACGTTTGCTGACGCATTGGGCTACAAATCCAGTCACCACAGTTTACAATAAAATCCTCTAGCCATTCGAGTCATATCGATGATATGATAGGCGCTGTATCAAATGTAAGGATTATTATTATTATCCGTTTGTGCGGCATCATCCCCAGTTCAAATGGCCATACGTGCGGCAGCCTCCAGTAGGTGATTAACATCTCGTTGTGCTCGCTAATCATGCCAAGAGCCTTGGAGTGAAAACCGCTTCTGATTACAGTATATCTCCGCGTATAAGGCGCACTTTTTTTCACGTCGGAAGATCTCGAAAGTTGGGGGTGCGCCCTATACGCAGGTACAAGAAATTTTGAGCCTCGGAAATACAGTAAACAGGAGGGGCGGCCGGCGCGCTGTCAGCCGGGGCTTGGTCAGTGTCCGGCGGGGGTTGGGGGGAGCGGGTGATGGGGCTTCGGCCTCAGCCGCCCGGGCAGCGGCAGCAGACTTCAGTGCTGTGCTTGCTGCCTGCCTTCTGCCAAACCCAGTCTGCCTGCCTCACTCCCTGCCGCTCTCTCTCCCTGCCTGCCTCCCTCCCTCCCTCCCTGCCTCCCTCTCTCCCTCCCTGCCTGCCTGCCTCTCTCTCTCCCTACCTACCTGTCTCTCCTGTCTCTCCTCCCTTCTGCCGGCAATATCATTGAAAATGCTTCCGGTTTTTTTTCACCAAGAAAAGGTCAAAAGTGGGGGGTGCGCCTTATACGCGGAGATATACGGTAGTTTCCACGCTGCTGCTCGTTTTGGAGCCTTCCAGAGTCTTAACGCTCAGCGGCTACAATTTCTCCGCATTCAAATTTCGGTGCTGAAAATCGTCCCCTTCAAGGCAGCCACGTTTTGTGTAATGGAATTTATAGCCCGGTATATAAGTAAAATGAAAAAACACTTTACACTGTCAGATTTTGATAAGCATGCAGGCCTTGCACTGACCAATATCGCCCACGTTACCAGCAAGATGATTGAAAGCATGTCATGCCTCGCTCTGTCACCGCTGCGGTTATTTATATGTAGAGACGCGGTGAGCTCAGGCGGTCTGCCCAGCAGAGTCATTTTGCTTTGGAATTGTGACTTTTATTAGATTGTACTGAACGGTAATTAGAGCTAATCCCAGTTGGTCTCTCTTTCACAAACACTCGCACAGACACACAGACGAACGCGCTCACTCAGTCTGACCACGAGCTTGCTTTGCATGTGAATTTATGCTGGATGCAAAATAAATATTCAAGTGCGAGCAGTGTGTTTATTTACTGCGTGCAGAGTTTACAGTTAAAACTTGTCTTTCGATATCAGGTGGCCCAACAGATTCCTGGGCTGTGTTTTAATTCATGCTTGACGAGAACAAATTAGTTATTCACTACACGGTTGCTTATGGGACATTATTTTGTGCAAATTAAATGCCGTGTTTGCCCACAAAATACAGTCACTCCACTTTGTATAGTATATCCTTCAAGGCACGTTGAGCCGTCAGAAATGTGCTAAGGCACTCTGTCCAAATGCAAGGATTATTATTATTATTTTTAAATAAAGACATACTGTATTTACCAATTGCACTCAACTCAGAGCAGTGTACCATGAATGTAAGATGGAGAGGTATTTTTAGACGCTGCTTTTCCTTTACTTCAAGTAATTATACATTTCTTTAAAGAGCCAATAAATCGTTCAACTGAAAGAGAGGCAGCGAAGTTTGATTTGGTAACAAATATCTCCTCAGCACGTAAGAAATCAGTGACAGATCGCTAGGATTTTGTTTTCATCCGAATGCATTCAGATGACTGTCAATCAGATATTGTCTTGGAGATGCAGCACTCACACCCAGTGGAATACAGTGAGAATCTCAACCTCAATTATAATTCAAGCTCCATGCCTTTCAGTAGTCAAATGTTAGTACAGTACCTCCTTTTATATGTAGCTGATAGAGTGGGCTGTGGAAACAGCTAGGAAGAGTGGTTGAAGTCAAGCACACTGGATGCATTTAATAAACAAATTGATGGGACGATGGGAAGATAGTGCGTGTTGTGGAAGAATGAGATAAAATGGGCCAAAAGGCTTTCTTCATCTGAACAGAGGTCGTGAAGAGACTGGATGCTCTGTCGTGGGATGGGGAAGGGGATCGAGGTGATGAGCAATCCAATCCCACAGATCTACTTCTCCCATAAGCCAACCATGAAACATCACCGATAGCGGTCACAGAGAAAAATATTAATCCTTGTATTTCAAGGATAGGGCGTTATCACTTCGTCAAGGTGTCTCAAAGCACTTCACGGGTAAAGCGTTGACTATATTTTGCGTCCGTATGTGGCAGCCAATTTGAACACAGCAACGTACCACAAACAGCCACAACAGTGATTGACCAATTTTACTTGGGGAATAGTTGGCCAGCACACTGGGAGAAACTCACTTCTCTTTTCAAATAAAGCTATGGGTTGTTTAATGTCTGCCTGCAGAAGCAGACGGGACCTCAGTTTAAAGTCTCATCCAAATCTTTTGTTTACACTATCCCTCCTGCTATGTGATGTGTGTCGTTGGCATGATCTATGCAGGGTTACAGTAACCTATTTTGACGTACAGAGTGAGCTCAAAGAGAATGAGGGGCTTTATCCCACAAAATGCAATCGCTCCCCTTTCTCGTTCTCTGTTTAGCTTAAACAATGAGCGCAAGACCAGGCAAGACTATTTGTGTATAAATAGGCCACTGCGTTTCCCCACAATATAATAATAACAATAATAATAATCCTTGCATTTGATATAGCTCTTTCCACATTTTATCAACGTCCCAAAGCGCTTCACAGAATATACTGTAAAGTAAATTGACTGTATATATTTGTGGATGAATCGCGGCAGCCACTTGCGCACAGCAGTGTCCCACACACAGTCGTGGGTTGAAATGACCAATTTTATTATTGTGTTTTTTTTTGAGGGATTATTATTAGGCGTGTGGAGTAAGGAAACTTGCCCTAGGTTTCACCCTGACCTGCCTGGATTTGAACACAGGTCTCTCCAGCTTGGTCTCCCCAGCTTGCAAGACAAGTGCTCTAACCACCGAGCCACAGGAGCTCCAATATACACAGACCCCACTTTACAGTGCATCCTGTGAAGTACTATGAGACATCCTCCTGATGTAAAACATGCTATATCAAATCTAAGGGTCATCGTAGAATCATAGAATGTTATGGCACAAAAGGAGGCCATTCGGCCCATCCAGTCATGATTATTATTTGTTTGAGATGTTGAGCAAACCAAATGCAAAGTCTACTATTTAAATCTGATTAATTCAAGTTGTTCTGAAGGAAAGGACTCCACCACAATTTTGCCATTACTTGTAATCTTTGTATTTGATATAGTGCTTTTCATGTCTTCTAGGCATCTCAAAGGGCTACACAGACTATACTGTAAAGTGGATTGACTGTATATATGTGGACAAAATGAAACAGTCAATTGTGCACAACAGTCGTAGTTTGAAATGCCCAATTTTTTTTTCTTTGATGGATTATCAGGCATTTTGAGTAATGAAACTTGCCCAAGGTCTCGTCCTGCCTGGAACTGAACCCAGGTTAAAGTGTCTGAGAAGAAAATCAGAAATGGGAATGACAGTTAGAGTCACTTAAAAAAAAAAAAATTCAGTGAAAGTCATTCAATTGAAACTGACTTTCACCCGAATATAAAACCCGAACTCTCTGATTTTGTTCAATGCCCATGATCTTGCGTGTGCATTTGGAATTGTTTTGATGTAAAGCCATTCCCACAGCCCCACGCACTGCTGGAGTTCACAGGCATGGGGATTTCTGGAACCAATATTGCAGCGAGATAATAATAATAAGCTTTGCATTTGATATACGGTAGGTCCTAATCACGTCCTTGAGATCTCTCAAAATGCTGCACAGAATATATTATCAAATGGATTACCTGTGTATTTGAGGGCAACATATGGCAGCAAATTGCACACAGCAGGTTTTTTTTTAGAGGCTTTTTAGTTGTTATTCCAAAATAAAACACAGTTTTCATCAATGCACCTGGGGGACTGGGGGAGAGGATTGCTTTGAAAACATTTCCTTGATTTTCTTTCTGTTGTTTGACAGAAAAAATAGTCACCAAATGCAACGAAAAATACTCAGGTTTTCATCTTGTGAATAAAAATTCAATGTTAATGGCCCTTCATCATATGTGTTGAAGTAAATTGGGGCAACAAATCAGTCTATTAATAAACATGTGTCTCATCATCGCAAGGAATTTATTAAATCCAAACTGACTGAAAGAAAATGGATTTCCAAAAGCAAGCTCTCTCTCATCAGATCTGAGCGCGAAGCATAAGGCATTCAAATGTAAAGTTAAAATAAAGTAACCCAATGAGAACTTTGTTGCACATCATATAAAATATATATTATATACATAGCTTTATAAAGTAAGAATAATTTGGTCACTGATTCCACGACTGTTTGTGGGACACTGTTGTGCACAATTTGCTGCTGAGTTTTGCTCACAAAATACAGTGAATTCACTTTGCCGTATATCTGTAAAATACTTTTGAGACATCACAATGACGTGATAAGGCACTATATGAAATGCAAGGATTATTATTGCATGTGTATCAAAATAAAATATGCAAAATATCACTCACTTCATGGTCGTTTGTTGTCACCCACACTACCAGCCCCATCATTAGCCGTCTGGTTTTCAGCCATTTTGCCCTACTCTCTGAAACTGCACCTCTGACTCTCTGCCTCCGCTCTTTTGAGGGACATCCTTGACCGATTTCAGTCATCTTTCCCCTGGTTTCCCACCCCAGTACTGTGTGGCGTTTTCGATGTTCTCCCAATATGAAAGGCTCAATATAAAATGCAAAGCCAATATTATTATTATTATTGTCGTCGTCTACTTTGTGTTTGTCCTCACTTCTTGATATTCCCATTGAACACAAAAGCAATGGGTTTTGTTAGAAATTGCCACTCCGTGTTGTTGTATCCAGGTTTTTTGGAAACTTTGTGGCAACAGTGAGTCCGTTCAAAACTAGCAGCAGCAACAACAACGACAACTTCCATTTATCTCTTGCCTATCATGCGGGACAGCGTCCCAGAGTATTTGGCAGCAAACAAGCAATGTTACTGTTAGCCTATTGATAATGCGGACTCAGCAAGAATAGATTTGGAAGCAAGAGAACCCTGGTGCCCCGTCCAAACGAATGGGAGTGTGCATTCATTGATGGGAATTGCTGTCCAACTAGTGTATGAGAGAATCATTCACAATACGGTATAGAGCAACTCCAAATTGAAACACTGTTCAATCTTCAAGCCAAATGGTTCAGAATTTACAGGTGAGAAATCAGGAGCTCTCTCTGGGAGAATGCAACCAAACTCCACTGCAGTTTCACAAGCTCCTTCCCAGATTTACATTTTAAAGACTTATTTTAGAGACCTTTGGTTCTCTCTGTTATCAGCCCATCTTTTTTTTAAAAAAGAAAGAGCTAAAAACAATCATACATAGGCCGTTTGTTAGGCCTCGGTAATTTGCAACCAAATAAATTAGATACAAATTTGATCCTGAGCAACAGTGACTATAGTAGTGGCATTCTTTTCAACTGTTCAGATCGGGTCTGGAAATTCTCAATCTCAAAATCATATGATGCAAATGCAAACTTGGATCACTTTGATTTAAAAGCATGAAGCGTTCAGTGGAAACTATTCCATTTGAAGTTGTTTGAATAGAAAACAATTTATGGCATTCGGAAACAACAGTCCACTGCGGTATAATGAATTACTAATTAATTCACTTATACTGTTTTTCATCATGGAAGCACAGTTAATGGACTGTGGTTTGTGAATAGCAGTCCAGCTAATTTCTTACCAATAAGCCTATTTAAAGTTAAGCATATGTTGGAGACTTTGTTTCAAGATGCTTGTTGATAATTAGGTTTATTGATCTGTTAGCTAATAAAGAACTATTTCCTGTCCCGGTACTGTTCGTTGTACTCTGCAAAGACTCTCTTGCTGTACAGTGTATGACCTTGAGATACTAAAATCTCCTCTCTCGAGTCTCTCCCCAGACCAGCACTCGCTGCCTTCGCTCCACTGGGTCTGGCCTCCTCCATGTCCCCCGAATCCTCCGCTCCACCCTCGGCGGCCGTGCCTTCAGCCATTACGCCCCGAGGCTCTGGAATTCCCTTCCTCACTCCCTTGGCCTTGCCCCCTCTCTTCCCAGTTTCAGGTCACAGCTGAAGAGCTTTCTCTTCGACCGCGCCTTTCTGCCCCTGCCCCTGGCTCGGTCCCGGGATCTGCTATTGTGAAGCGCTCTGAGACGCTGTCCAGCATGGAAGGCGCTGTATAAATCAAAGTTGGGACAACAGGATGAGGCAGAATCCATATCGGCCTTCAGGGGCGAACCCAGACAAATACCTTAAAACTAATCCATGGTAGAGGGATGTGGGGAAAGGGCGGGTAAGTGGAATTGAAAGGATTGCTCTTGAATGAGTTGGCCACAGGCATGATGGGCCCAATGACAACAAACAACAACAACAAAATTACATTTATAGAGCGCCTTTCACATCGGGAGGACGTCCCAAAGCGCTGAACGATCATGTTGGGACCCGAGCAGGGGGTGAAGGGTGGGGGTCGGGGGAAGGAGAGTAGGAGAGGTGGAAGAGTAAAGAGGGGAGCAGAAGGCGCGGTCGAAGAGGAAGGTCTTGAGACCGGCCTTGAAGGAGGAAAGAGAGGAAGCGAGGCGAAGGGATTGCGGGATGGAGTTCCACAGTGTGGGAGCAGAGAGATTGGCCTTCGCCATGTGCCATAAATTTCCACGGTTCAACCCTGTAGACTGTTGAAGTGAGCAGCGGAATCTGTGTCTGTAGAAGATTTGAAACATACCTCAATAAGATCAGCAAACTGGAAAGAAAGTGATTTTTTTGTGCTCACTGAGGACAAGGTACTGGCAGTTGTCTTTTGCAACTTTGTTTGGGACTCCCAATATTCAAGGTTGATATACTTGCTATGTGAATCTACAAGTCGGTCATCACTACATAAAAGTCATGTTGCTCCTAACTCAAAGGGCACGAGAATGACTGAAGAGATAAAAATGACTCTCATATAAAGATGACCTCCCCATAGGAAATGCATTATATCAAACACAAGGATTATGCTTATTAACAGTAATCTAGTAAATGTTTTCATTTTTGGAGCTCCCATTCTTTGTCTCTTCCCTTCTCTCACCTCCTTCCTCTTTGACTATTATCTTTTTCCCCCTCCCTCCTTGGCCTCCACCCTTCCAAATCCAACTAACCAATTCATTGCAATCGCTTGACTGCCCAGCACTTTGGGATGTCCTCTCAATGTGAAAAATCCCAAGTTATTGTTGTCGTTGAAGTCTGACAATTCCAATGAATTCACTTAAATGAATTAGCCCTGGTTGCGGTGAAAATCAGATGAATTGTCTGCAAGAATTCATTGTGGATGGGGAAAAACAACGCAAAATACTGCAGATGCTGGAAGTCTGAAACAAAAAGCAGAAATCGTTGGGAATACTCAGCAGGTCAGGAGAGAAAGAAATGGAGAAAGAAAAAGTTCTGATGAAGCATCGTGGGCCCTAAATGTTGACTCACTTTTGCTTCCTTTTGTCGGACTAGTCCCAACGTGGAAAGATGACTGTCCTCGTACTAGTCCCAAAACGGAGGGATCACTGTGTTTGGACCGGTGCCTGAGGGAGACTTCACCATTACCTGGAATGGTCTTAGCAAGCATATAGAGATCACTGAGCCTGTCGTGGTCGCAGCACGGATGCAACACGGTGCCCAGAGTGATCTTGGAACTGTTGAAGTGCTTGTGTCATTCTCTTTTGACCGTGCTTTCGATCATCCTCCTTTCCCCCAACCTGCCCAATCCTACCCCCAGCTCGGGTCCAGAATACTTTGGGACGTCCTCCCGATGTGAAAGGCGCTATATAAGTGCAATGTTATTGTTGTTGTTGTTGTTGTTGTTGTTGCGATCAGCACCCTGTATTTAGCGGTTAATTTTTGAAGTGTGAACAAGAACGGTGGATTTTATTTGAACTGTTGATGAATTTAAACACGGCAAAATCCCATTTGAAATGGAGCTCGGCTCACACACGGCAGGCTAATATCACATGTCATTCTCTGGAGCTCTAATGAGCCCTGTCCTGTTTGTTCTGGTAGCGTTCCATCTCTCGGTATCTATATACACAGGTTTAGGCACAATTCGAACCCTGCAAAGAGAGAAAGAATATAGCAAAAGGCAGACTCGGTGAATAGCATGACAGAAATTGATTTGAATACCTCCACTTTGTTATGCTATACAAAATGATAAAGAGGATGTAGAGCAGTGTCGGATCAATGTGTTGAAACAAAGCTCCTGACTCACCCGCGAGCGTTGCTTACAGAAGTTGATCAATAGATAGGTCACAAACTCAGCTGCAGTATGCATGTTGTGTAGCTTCTCACTAATGGAGACCCTGTGATTATCACCCTGTTTATGCCTTCTGATTATTATTGTCTAGAAGCTGTTTCCCCCCCCATCTAGTGTCACTGAGAGAATGTAATGTCACGCAAGGCTGACCAGTGCTGGTGGTTAACTGGAACTGATTCTTCTCCAGTACAAGTGTCTCCTTATAATGATAATAATAATAATAATAATCCTTGCATTTGATATAGCACTTTTCACATCTTATCGACGTCTCAAAGCGCTTCACAGAATATACTGTAAAGTGAATTGACTGTACATTTGTGGGCGAAATGCGGCAGCCAATTGCGCACGGCAGCGACCCACAAACAGTCGTGGATTGAAATGACCAATATTTATTTTTGTGGGTTTTTTTGAGGGACTATTATTAGGCGTGTGGAGTAAGGAAACTTCCTCAAGGTTTCGCCCTGACCTGCCTGGATTCAAACACATGTCTCATGCTTGTAAAACGAGTGCTGTAACCACTGAGCTACAGGAGCTCTGGTTTGTGTTTTAAGGACCCGCTAATGCCTGTAATTCACATCAACAAAGCTGCTCTCTCCTGAGTGGCTTGCCCTGAAATGGTCGGTCTCTGAAGGGGCGAAAAGCAATATACTCCATCACAAGGCAAGAACATTCTAAAAACAATAAATTTTACTTCACTTGATGGAAGAATATTTTAGATTGAAAGTATTTTCTTCTGTCATCCATCACCTCTATTAATTTAGTACAGAATGAGGAGATTAAAACCAGTCTCCGGGCCAAGCAGAAATATTGTACAAGGACACGAGTAAGAGAGTAAGCCTGGAGATTGTGCAGCAAGGTAGTTGCTGTTAACTATAATGGGTATTAGACAAAGATAATGGGAATAGAAAAGCGACCGTTTCTGTTTCTATGTTTCAGTGTTCTTCATCGGTATAAAACTCACCCTGTCATATCAGATGGGGCCACAACATTTAATATGATTTACGCAGTCTGAGTTTCAGGCAAACTACTGTCGAAAAGTCGCAGCAAATCTGATTTAATCAATAATCTAACTGTGCATGCGAAATTCAATGCAGCTGATAAATGCACCTCCAACAATGCAGCATTTCCCCCAGCAGAATATCAGAACGCCAGCCCAGACCATGATTACAAAGCCTTGAACCTGCAAACTCTGATTCAGAAGAAGGAGTGCAATCAACTGACAATTTCTCCGAATCTTTCCGAATTTTAGCGACCTCTATTAGAGTCCCTCCCAATTAAGAATTTACGAAATAATTACAAAGGAGATTGGACAACAATCAATTACAAATGGAGCATTGCGGTTTTAAATACTGCCAATCCTTCTTTGTAAATGAGTACTTCAATGCTAAATTGCATTAAGTGGATCTAATTTAATAACAACTATCTGTTTCTAACTGACATCAGAAGCCTTCTAAAACATCCTATGTGAAGGGCACTAACTAAACTAAACACAAGTTGTTGCTGTTGGATACAGACCTTGAAAGATATACCTTAACACATCTATGCAGGTGCACTTACCCACGTTTACCCACAGGCACACACGCATACATAGAGAATACAGTTTCTCCCAGCATCCTGGCCAACAATCCCCCAAATTTAAAAAAATCATTTCATAGTTATTTATGTGCAAATTGCCTGCCACATTCGCTCACAAATACACACAGTCACTGCTTTTTACAGTACAGTACATAGTTTATCCTGTGAAGTGTTTTGGCTCATCCTCTAAACATGTAAGAATTATTCTAAAGGACATCTATGAATCGTACACATACACACACAAAATGAACCAATACAAAAAGAGTGGAGCAGTTTGACATTTTAAAACAAGAGATGTGAGAATTTGATCAAATATTAGTTTAACTTCACTACAATTCGAATCAAAAATTGGTTCAGATATTTCACTTATTTTATTCTATGGCATAATGACAGGAAACCTCATATTCAGAAAGGAATCATTTTCACGTTCTTTCGACGACACAAAATAAACTTGTTTTCCCATAAAGAGTACAGCACCAATCTCTATAAAAATTCTGTTCCAGGAATGCATGACTTCAATCACTTCAGTATCAAAGGTCACCTCTTTAATGTGAGCATCTCTTGCGAGAGGAGGGATAGCAATTTTGAAGCTTAAGTATTGATGGAAGTTTATACCATCAGTGTTGAAGTTAGGGAAGCTAAATAATTTATGCATGTTAGAAGTCCAGCAGAATAGGAATTTGGAAATGAATGTCAGGATGACTGCTGGAATTTACAAGTACCTCGAAAAATTGTGGCATGGATGGGGGATAAAGCAAGTGTTGAATCCTGTTTGATTACCTCCTGTACCATGTTGAGAAGACACTCTCCACAGGAGATCGAAAACAGAGCTAAGAGGAGGGCGTGCCAGATGTGAGGAGGGTGATCTGGCCTGAGGAGGGCAACCAAGCAAGTAATGCTCACGTAGTGTCCCGGGCTGAGCTGCTGTTTAAGGTCTATGTGGGTTGAAGCCTCCTTTATGCTACTGACAGTTCTCTCGTGTTATACGGTAAGGGCCTTGCTGCCTGCTCATTGTGAAGCAATTTAGCAATGCAGACTGTATTCATGTGATTAGCGTTTTAAGTTTTCCCAACCCACAGGCAGCTTAAGACTGCACAGAAAAAAAAACTTGCACCAGATCCAGGTTTGTCAATCAAGTTATTTTAGCATTCAATTTTCATTAGATAGCCACCAGCACCCAAACAGGGAAGGAGGTGTGGGGGGTGTGCGGGGAAAGACTCTTAGTATTTTCATGCTGAAACTTGACATACTGACAGTAGCCCCTTCATTCATCTGTTCGCCCTGAAGTATTTGAGGGATTGAAAAATTCCCCATTGATTTTCACTAAAACTGGATAATTTTTTCTCTCTGTGGAGCCTCGAGGCTATAATCAAAAGTGTCCAATTGTGAAGATTTTTCAAATATGTAACTTCCAAGCGTCCTTGCAACGTGGATTTCGGGGTTAGTCAGACAATGCCAGAGCACTCTTCTGACGGCGCATTCGTTATTCGACCAAGGAATCTGCGTGAAAACTCGAAATAGCTATTGCTGCCTGATTAGTGTTCACATCACCCCGGTACAGAGTGAAGTCTCATTGTTTGCCGTGAATAGGGCCGTTCAAACTGACAATCAGATTCTCCCATCAGCCTCACCAGATTGTAACGACTTGGCTATTACTTGAAATCAGACACTTAGAATGGATCCTGTGACTGAAAGACTTGTTGATGGAGCATTGGGATCAAAAATATTCATCTCTCTACACCGCCACCACCCCCCCCCCCCCCCCGCCCCCCCCCCCCCCGCCATCATCACCATCACCCCGATCCCCATCTCCAAACAAAGCATTGGCACATTAGTAATAGATATTTTTAAAATTGCAATCTAAAATAAGAACGGAAAATATTGTAAATCCACAGCAGCTGGATCGGTTTGTGTAAGAAGGCAGGTTAACATTTCAGCTGTGACTCCTTCTCAGAACTGACTGATGTAGGGTCAGAACGTTACATTAACCTGGTTTTCTATTTCAAACTCTTGATTGATCTGCTGTGGATTTTCAGCCTCTTTTGCTTTTCGCAAAGAGGTAGTCAGCCACCTTCCAACCTTGTGAATGCTGCTAAAATGACACCTCAGTGATGAACAAAAATGATACCTTATCCCACAAATGTATTGAGTGCAATCATCCTTTTTTAACAATGCCAGTATTCTGTAAGTGTTGTTCGGATACTCTTTGTCTTATCGTCATTTCCAAAGCTTTCAGAGAGACATGGCCAGCAGTAAAAATTCAGCAGCAACTATTAGACCCGAATAGCCTTATTCTCTGCAATGTTATGGGCATGCATTGGCCACGCAGCTAACTGAACTGAACATAATACTATACAAATGGTTTCCGTCGGAGACCATTTGGCCCATTTTTTGTGCCGGTGTTTGCTCCTCCAAAACGACATTCAATTTTCTGCTCTTTACTCATACCCTCTATTACTCATGTAATGCATTGTGCTTTGTCCAGTTTTTTCAATCGACTATGCTCAAGGCAGCTGTTCCTTGTAAATCATTCCATAACAACCACTCTCATGGAGAACAATTTTTTTCTGAACCTCTCCTTTTATTCCCCAAGATCTTCGAATACTTCAAATATTATTTAACTTTAATCCCCCCCGAGTTTTAAATGATTAATTCTCTCAATTCCTTTTGTTATCTTAAACACGGCTGGTCATATCACTCCTCAACCTTCTGTGTTTTGATGGAAAGCGACTTAACTTCTCTAGCTTCCCCTCACAGCTAGATTCTTTCAACCTCCAGTATCATCCTCATGAATCTCGCCTGCATCTTCTCCAAAACTCTGATATCCTATATCTTACATCAGAGTTTGGGATATATTGTAGAATCCAAAACTGTGCAGAGTATTCTATTTGCAGCCTATCTAACAAGTTACATAATATGTCTCTGTACTTCCTTATGGTCTACATGTTCATATAAATCACAATCCACTCTTCTGGCTTTACTAAGGTATAAACTTCTCTAACCGTTATTGAGAGGTGCTTCCTTCACCTTCATTTGTATTTTGAGTGAAAGGGTGAAAAACGATTTACGGTACGTACGTCTACATAGTGCCTCTGTCTCAAATTCTGTGATTTCTTGCCAAATGGTAAATGATTTCAGGTTATCATTGATCATCCTAATCTATATCCATAAGGCAGGGAGACTGCAGAATGGAATTCCAAAGAATGGGAATGGAATGATGCAGAGCCTGCCCTGCCTGCCAATAGTTCGGGGGGACATGAAGCAAGGGGACATTAAACAATGATTGGCATTCTCTGAATTATATGTAAATAAAATCAATAGCTTTCCCCTATGGTCCTAAAAGTCAATGTGCTCTTACTTTGGTAACAAGATCTCAACGTGCTGAAGTGATTTCTTTGGTAGATCGGATAATGTGAAGCTTCAGATTTAGCTTTTGGTCATGAAAATGACCTTAGAGTCAAATGGTGTGAAACATTTTTCACACAGAATGGTGATGAGATCACCGTTTCCTTCTATTAAAAAAAAAGGGTTTCTCCATATTCTGTGATCTCTTGACAAATGATGCATGATTTCAGTTTATCATTGACCATCGTGATCTATGTCCATATACGTCCATCAGTGATTTGCTGCAGATATATGAACCCGCTCTTGCCTGCCTGAAATTTGAAGGCATTGGAGCTGCACTGATCAATGTCTTTGCCATTTGCGCCAAGACAGCCTGCACGAGATATTACCACAAGTGTCACTCATTCTGAATGCATTACTAGTGTGCATTCACCATTCGGTCGATACATTGCCCCCCTCTGCCCCACTCCCTTACCCACCCCCACTCCTACCCCCACTTTGGCATAAAGCAGATCGGGTCACTATCCTGAAGGGAAGTCACAACGGAAGTTGGATGGATGCCTGCATTAAAGCTAATATGAAGAATTAGCCAATATTGAATATAGAGACCACTTCATGCTCTCATTTTAAGAGAGTACAAGTAGAATTCTAAGGTCTTGCAGATTTTTGTCTTGTCTTACATGAAGTCAAGACTTCTGTCAGGGTTTCTCACTCTAGAGCACTCAACTATTGGTTCACAGATTCTGAAGATAAACTGTAGAGTGGGATGCAGAACTGCGGACACAAATGAGTATGTTTCATGTTTGTTATTACTTGGTTCATCTAACACATGAGCAAGTGAGAGATCTACAGGTTGAGATCTGAATGAGGTGCTCGGAATTATGAAGAGGTTTTTGATGAGGTAAATAGGAATAAACTATTAACAATGATCGGTGAGTAAAAGTAACTAGAAAGCGTGAATTTAAGATAATTACTGAAACAAATGAGCAGAGAAGTTAAACAAAAGGTTTTGAGATATGGAATGCCCAACCAAAAATGGTAGGTGAGGCCAAATCCACAATAGCTTTTTGAAAGGGAATTGAGTAAATATGTGAGAGAAAAGTATAAAACTGGATGGAGAAAGTGCAGGGAAATAATAAGAATAATCCTTGCATTTGATATAGCCCATTATCACATCATTGAGACGTCTCAGAGCTCTTCACAGAATATACCGTAAAGTCAATTAACTGTATATTTTGTTGGTGAAATGCTGAAATGGGACAGAATAGGAAAGGTTTCCTTCAATTCTGTTTTTTTTATTCTATGATTCATAAAGCATAGATCTTAGGGAGTTATTCTGCTCCATTCGTTCAATGCAGTATATTCATTGATGTGGAAAAAGTCAGATTCCACTCTGTTCTCATAATTTAGTAAAATATAGTGCACTGTGCTTATGAATACAGTACTCACTGTAGCTGGAATGCAATTTTTCAAATATAAATGGCTTTATTTAATGAATCTAACATTGCATCAGAATTTCCACCATTAGGTAACTTTAGGAGTTTTCTTTCCAAAACAAACAATGGAAAAGAATAATCTTTAAATTGATTATCGTCATGGTAGCCTGATGGACTATTCTCATTTCTAACCTGGATGTTTTCGGATTGGAAGGCTGATGAGTTCAGCTGATTTTTATTGATCTCACTGACATCTTCTCACCCCCACAAGTTATTCTGTTAGTTGTAGCATTTTCACTGTCTGATCTTAGTGAAAGTGCCACTGGATGTTTCAAACTAACTTTAATGCAACTTTAAATTATAAATAACATTACATTGTAAAATAAATTGTACATACAGTATAGTATCACAGAAGAATTATTTAAGGCACCCAAGGCAAATTTACTTAGTTATTATTCACTTGGTGAACTGAGGACAGTAGGATTTTAGCCCACAGCAATAAATGAACTACATTGAAAGTTGTTATATAGTAACTGCATCACATCTCAATTTGTACTCTTTCTTTTGGTGTAACCCATGACTTAAAGTACCCATTTCCTGCACAGAAACAATCAATTGAATGCTTTTCCCACAATAGCTCCCAAGTGGTTTCCCTCATCTGTATAGAGTAATACTTCATTTACCGTTACTTCTTATCTTTTCTCTGGGACGGTTTACAGTTGTCTGTATTGAACGATATCTGCCACCTCCTGTCCTGTCTGCAAAGCCATCCAAAAGTTTCTCAGTTTGATTGCATCGCATTGCTCGGTGCTTTGCGACATTCTCCTGACGTGAAAAGGCTATATAAATACAATTTGTTTGCAGTTCCTCACTATTTTGGTCAGCTGGGCAGCTTGCTTTTAGTACATCCACTGAATAATAAATAATAATCATTGCATTAGATACAGAGCTTTTCACATGTTCTAGACGTCGCAAAGCGCTTCAAAGAATATACTGGAAAGTTAATTGACTGTATATTTAAGGGCGAAAATCACTTAACCATTTACCTAGATATAAATAGTTGTAAACAGATCCTCCCCAAACCAGCTCATGCAGTGTGTCGTCCTCACTTTCAAGGCCATTCACGGCCTTGCTCCTGCCTATCTCTCCGACCTGCTGTCGGAGCTCCGACATATCACCCTGCCTGTCCCCTCCGTTCAGCAGACTCAGGCCTGCTCCATGTCTCCCGCCCGAACCGCCCCACCATCGGTGGCCGGGCTTTCAGCCTTTCTGCCCCCCACCCTCTGGAACTCCATCCCACAATCCCTTCCCTCCCTTCAAGGCCGGTCTCAAGACCTTCCTCTTTGACCGTGCCTTCTGCTCCCCTCCTAACTCTCCCCCCTCTCCTACTCTCCTTGCCCCTGCCCCAACCCTTCCCCCCCCTGCTCGAGTCCCGGCCTAACTGTTCAGTGCCTTTGGACATCCTCCCGACGTGAAAGGCGCTCTATAAATGTAATTTTGTTGATGTTGTTGTTGTTGTTGTTGTATCACTCATTTTCTATTTTGGAAAATTTCTATGTTATCTTTGATCCTGTTATTCAGCCAAATTGTTACTAGGTTGAACAATTTGCCAAATGATCTGAGTTTGAGCAAATCTAGAACCAGGTGGAATTTCTCCTTGTGACATTACAGCAAAAATATAAAACCGTAAATTCAATTGGAAACACGCAGTATTTCAGATTTTTTTTAATTCTGTTAAAATTTTAAAAAATAGTTTGGTGGCTTACCTTTTAATACAGCTCAATCTTTTAGTTGAAAGTCATTTGTAGAATGAGAAACGTGCCTTTCTTCTCTCTAAATGTTTAAACATCAATCCAACTGGCTTACGTTTTCACATTAAGGGCATTGTATCAAAGACATCATGATCTTCCTATAATTTACCAAGAGTTTGGGCTTTGTGTTTTTTTCACTAACGTTCTGTATATGCTCATCAGTTCCCCATCATTCTCACATGATATATATATACATATACAAAAGAAGCCTAAACATGAATATGAGGCAGTAACTTGTCATCTAAATACTTTCAGATATTTCTTGCAGAATGCCAGCCAAGGGATAAGCTTTTGTCTGCATTTAGCTATTGAAGTGTTGGACTTTCGATTAAAGATCCCTCAAGATGGTCGAACACATTCTATTTTTGTTGTGATCAGCAGGCATAGTAAGTGATCAAAAAATTGTAATCCTCTAGAGATTCACAACTTCTGTCTATGTGAGAATAAGTCGGGAATTGGGGTGATGTAGAATGAAAAAGTCTATGACTTTACAAATGCATCTTTAATGCAGTCACAGGATTATTGGAAGATCCTTTTTCCTCCCCTCCTTAATTCAGTGTTTCTGCCGTTGTGTCCTTTTGTCTCTTTAGGATTGATTGTTAATCAAATTGCCCGTCAAATTGTTAAGTCATTGCATGGACCCTGCCTCTTGTGCCTTCACTTTCACAATAGTACACAAAGGAACAAAATTAGCCCAATCAGTTCATTGTTCTTACATTTGTTAAATCATAGCAGGTTGTCTAATCTCATTTCCCAACCTTTTCTTCGCATTCTTTAATACTTCACTTCCCAGATGTCTATCTATGTACTGTATACTGTTTACTATTCTAATTAATAGTCAATTTGGAAGCCATTTTTCCTGCAGCAGTTAAGAAGCAGCAGCCTCCAATTTAAGATTGAATTTTAAGATTTTTTTTCTTCTAAATTCCATACAGTCTTAGATCTTCAACTCAAGGTAATGAGGACTTATGGCCTCGGTTGTTTTAGTTTCATTCCTATCTGTACTGACAGCTCCTCCCTGGTCCCAGTGATTACTGTCTCCCAGACTGCCGCAAGCTGCATCCACCTACTAATATCCCATTCCCTGGAAGGTGCTGATTGCTTCATTACAGTGTGAGTCCAACCTTGAAACCCCACTGACAGCTACCCTCGATAGTTGGCTGTGCTCCGCGGACAATGTTGACCGGTATTCTCTAATGTCCTTCTGTTAATTCTCGGTTTCTTTCTGATGGAAGTTTCAGTCGATTGTGATGTTCACTCACTAAGTTTGCCCTAGATACGTCAGGCACAGAGACAGCAGACTGCTGTTTCAGACTATGATCTGCATTGATTTATTCTCCATCTAGATGTGTGGCACTATTATATAATATAAGGATATAAGGATTATTGTTGTTGTAGTTCAGCCCCTGAACACCTACTGACTTTCTTCCTTGATGAACAGTTTAGGGCTCTAGGTGCTACTAATTGCTTACTCTGATGGACACTTTAAGATCAAACGATTTGATCCACATCAATGCTAGCTTTTTCAATGTTTTCAATTCAACATTGTTTAATTTTCTGTGGCATTGTTTAACGGAGACAGAATCCAGCCTTTGAGGATCATATCTTACACTCTTGGTGACATGGTCAACTTCCTTCTCCCAATTCTGTGCCCAATGCTACAGATTAGGTCCTGGAGATTTACTATTAGCTCCTTACTTTTTTCAACTAAGAATAGAAACTAGTTACAATTACATCTTATTACAAAGAAGCCAATTCACTCTTGGACAGTGTAGTAGATTTAGATAAGCCATGCTTTGATAACAATTACAGTGCATAAAGCATTGACAGCTTCTTTGAGTTTCTCACAAGCGTCAATTGATGCAAATTCTTTGTGGAAAATTTTCGAGCGAGATGTTGGGCAGATCTTTCATGTTTTATAATCAGTGGAAGTGTAATACTGTACTACAGTGAATTGTCGGTGAAATATATTTGAATTTAATCAGGAGTACACCTTATTACATTTTTGCCCTACGTTGTTGCTGATTATGGCGTAATGAACCTATTAAGAACGTGGCCAAAGCATGGTGGTTTCAAACAGGATTTTTTAACAAGGACTCTTGGAGGGAGAGTTCCATGTGTCATATGTTACCAGGCAATGGAACAGGTTTCCACTTGCAGAGTCCTCACGGAGGACTCCAGTTTGAAATGGCTTTGTTTGTGCACTCGGAGACACTGTTCTGCGTGAATGGTGCGATATAAATTCAAGTTGTTATAATTTGCTAACTGCGAGCTTAAGGAGACGCTTGACGCTTGTGAGAAACTGGCAAGCACAATAGAATTACAGGAAGCGAAAGGAAGGAAATATTGAAGGCAATATTGGAAATATTATCTGGTTGGTGGCAAATTTACAATTATTGGTGTGGAAATCATGGTTGAATGTTCGCAGATAGTAAATTTACTGCCCAGCAGAGTGCAGAGTATTGGGGGAGCTGAACCGAAGAGGCAGCAATGGAACAATCTCTTTTTAGTTGCACTTAATCAATTCAACATAGATTGAATGTGTTTAACGGTTTCAACCTTTTCTCCTCATTTTATTGTGAAGGGGGTTTCTGCAGATGTCCTGGACAACAGTCCCTCAGATAAAATTGGTCATTCGCTTCACTGCTGTTTGTGGCTTTACTGCATATAAATTGCAGTCACGTTTGCTCTCAAAATACACATTTTACAGCAAATGCTGTAAAAATCCTTTGTATATCAAATGCAAAGATTGTTATTATTATTATTAAATTGCTAACACTATATGTTACAATACAAATTTCCATTCGTGTAGCACCTTTGACATTGGGAGGACATCTTTTTATTTTATTTCACTACACTGGTGAAAGGTTGGTCGGTTGATAAGCTTCCAGAAGTATTCAACACATTGAAATTTCAACCTTGAGAAACACAGGACAATTTTATGGAAAATAAGTACTGTAATAATAATAATAATAATCCTTGCATTTGGGATAGCAGCTCATGACATCTTCAAGGCGTCTCATGGCACTTCACAGAATATACTGTAAAGTGAATTGACTGTGCATTTGGTGGGCGAAAAGAAGCAGCCAATTGTGCACAGCAGTGTCCCACAAACAGTCGTGGATTGAGTGACCAAATTATTTAATATTATTAAAGTAATAAGAGCTACGCATCTTGACAAGTTAGACAGAGACTGATTGACTCATTAGACGCACATTGTGCACAGTTGTAGTAATTAGCGATATGTGAATTCACAGATGTGGTTGAAGAGAAAAGTTTTCTGAGTCGTTCTTGCTCCTTGCTAAAGTAAAGGTACTAATGAGCCCACACTCACTGCTAAACTGTCTGGATGCAGTTCAAAGATGAGTACACTTATAAGGATATATTCCTGCACACTACACGCTTATAAGATAGCAAAAGGGGGGATTTTAAAGAGAATTTAGGAGGAACCACTAAACGCAGAGGTTAGTGGGATTGTGGACCTTCCTGCACAAAGCAGTGATTGAATCATAGAGTGTGGATGCAACGAGAGGATGTTCGACCTTCACATGACAGAGAATAGAAGGGTATGGGAGGGAGTAAGGAATGGGTGAAGACTGTTGCGTAGTTTAAATATTGGCGCAGACTGGTTGGACTAAGTGGCATGTTTGCATGCCGTACATCCTTCGTAAAGATTCTGAGGTACATTTCCAGATACTGGGGCATAAAGCAAAGAGCAATGTTAATAGCAAGACCACAGGCAACAAACCTATCCTGACAGAAATAAGATGCTCTAGTCCCGTGGTAAACAAAATCTCTTCACAAGCTGTTGTCATTCTAATCTCGTAGATAATGCTGCATGATATAATGAGGCCAGATATCTGATGGCAAACAAATAGAAGCTTAATATCAATAACATACAGCTAGAGGATAATACTGATCTGTCAAGCCATTGAGATTTGATTTATCCAACACATATGATACATAATCATGCTCTATTTGTTGATTAATCTCTTCCAAACTACTGATGGTTAAGGCAAACATATGGACCAGAGCAATAAATATGTAATAGACGCCAGAGCAAATGGATACAGTGCTTGCATGATCAGCATGCCTATAACAAATTGAAACACCTTATTTAGGTCGCCTAATAAACGTTTAAAAATTCTGAAAGACTTTGATAAAGTTAAGAAATAGAAATTGGTCACATGGATCAAGGCTTCAATGATGGTTGATCGGAATACAATAGGATTAATTTGCAGAATTATTTTGCACAACTTTCTGTAGAAATAGGGGTATAGGTGTATCGTCCTCACCTTCAAGGCCATTCACGGCCTTGCCCCCCCCCCACTACCTCTCCGATCTGCTTTCCCCCTGTGAACCTCCACAACCCCTCCATTCAGCAGGCTCCAGCCTGCTCCATGTCCCCTGCCCGACCCGCCCTACCATCAGCCTCTCTGCCCTCACACACTGGAACTCCATCGCAAGGTCCCTTTGCCTCGCTCCCTCCCTCGCTTCCTTCAAGGCCGGTCTCACGATCCTCCTCTTCGACCGTGCCTTCTGCTGTTCTCCCAACTCTCTCCCACCCCTCCCCCCTACCCTGCCCCTCTCCCTTGCTCGGGTCCCAACCTGACTGTTCAGCGCCTTGGGACATCCTCCCAACGTGAAGGGCGCCCTATAAATGTAATTTTGTTGTTGTTGTATATCTGACATTAATGTAATATTCAACATACATGAAACTACAGGGCCACGGACTCAATTAATTAGCTGAATTATTAACTCGGCAAAATAAAACTATCCAAATGGCAGATAGCTTAATTTAGGTCCTTCCATACATAAAACATGTTTCAAATTGCTAGCCTGCCTGCCAATTAGTAATAGTCCTTGCATTTGATACAGCGCCTTATCATGTCCGCGATATGTCTCAAAGCACTTCACAGAAAATACTGTAAAGTGAAATGACTATTCTGTTTCATGGCCGAAAGGCTGTGATCAATAGTCATGGAGTCACCGACTCAATTTTATCTGTGGGAATCGTTGACCAGGACACCAGAAGAAACTCCCTTCTATTTTCAAATCGCGGTATGGGATCCTTGACATGCACCTGAACAGACAAATGGTTTAACATCTCATCTGAAGGATGGCATCTACGACAATGCAACACAACCCAGCTGTATTGGAGCGACATCTCCGAATATGTGATTTCAAGTCTCGTTTGGGGCTTTTCACATTTGCGTTGTCATTCCAAATTATAAAGGCTGCAACTCGAACAATACAATAGTATAAATTTGCATCATTGAGCATTTGTTCCTAAATGTCACTTAATTGGAAAATCTTCTCTGACTTATCTTTGGAAATGGGATAGTACTTCTCCATAGCTGTGGGTGAGGGTGGAGTACATGATAGGATAAACTGTGTGTAGAATATGAAGAAACTGACTTTTAAGGGCTTATTGTAGTTGATGTATTTTGTTTAAACATTACAATAGCTAGTTTGTACATTGGAAATAAGAAATACAGTCGTTAAATTGTGTATCAGGAAAGAGTTTACTTGGTCAGCAGCTGCAGAATTGAACTGCCTGTCATATTCCGTTTGATATCGTGGAGACTTGTAGCTTAGTGGTCAGAGCACTCATCTCACAAGTGAGAGTTTGATTCTGCAGGAGGGCGAAACGTTGGGGTAAGTTTCCTTACTCCACACCCCTCTGTTTACCCAGCAGTAAGTAGGAACTTGATTGTTAGACGATTGGCGGATCGCTTTTCCAGTGGTAATAATCGCTTTTAAAAAATAATAATAGCAATCCACGACCCCATCCTCGCCCAAATCCACTGGCTTTCCATCACACAGAGGATACAGTTCAAGATTGTGGTCCTCATTCTTCAAAGCCCTCCAGGGCCTTGCTCCCCCCTACCACTGCAATCTTCTAACCCCACCGCCAACCAGCCCACTCACTCTTCTCAGCGGTCTCTGGCCTGCTTCACGTCCCCGGCCTCTCCAGCCTCACCATTGCCAGGCGAACCTTTAGCAACTCTGCCCCCACCCGCATGCCCTCCAACTCGCCCCTCCTTTGCCTCCTGCAGGGCATCTCAATCCTCCTCTTCGACCGTGCCTTCGATCATCCTTCTACCGCCCCCCCCCCCACCACTCCCACCCTCCCAGATCCCGACCCCCAGCCCGGGTCCGAAACCCTGACTGTTTCCGCCATGAAAGGCGCTTTATAAATGTTATTTTGTTGTTGTTGCCCCAAAGACGTGATAGGTAATAGAATTGTTCTGGCAAATTCATTGGTTGATCAAGACATTCAAGTAGTACCAGTTAGCTATTTAATGTTCTGGTAAAATGACAGCATTTTATTCAGCAGCAAGGATTAAATATGGCCATAATTCCTCTGGGTTTCAGTCATGAATTCTTGAGATGTGTATAGCAATTCATTAGGACCTGTGAAATGCACATGGGATCAGCGTTTGATGCAACAGCCTCAAGCTAAACATAAAAGGGCAAACCACAGCAAACAGTTCAAATAGCTGCATGTGACACATATCTCAGATTATTTGGCATTGTGTTGGCTGTAGAGCCAGATGACCTTTGCACTCGTTTGTTTTTATGGTGCATAATTGTGCTCTGGTTAGCATTTGTGGGATATTGTACAAACGATTTGACAGGGAATAAGCCTTCTTACAGGATCAGCATTGATAATCCAGTAATGTAATGAAGCATTGTGTGGAGGGCGCTATATAAGTGCAAGTTGTTTTTCTTGAGTTACAAATAAACTTTAATACGGAATGTTACAACAACAACAACAAAATTGCACTTATATAGCGCTTTTCACGTCGGGATGACGTCCGAAAGCACTGAACAGTCTGGTCGGGACCCGAGCGGGGGGTGGGGGGGGGTGGAGGGGGAAGAGGAAGGGGAAGGAGAGTGGGAAGCGTTAGTGGGGCAGCCGAAGTCACGTCGAAGAGGAAGGTCTTGAGACCGGCCTTGAAGGAGGAAAGGAAGGAAGCGAGGCGGAGGGGCTGCGGGATGGAGTTCCACAGTGTGGGAGCAGAGAGGCTGAAAGCCCGGCCGCCGATGGTTGGGCGGTTAAGGCGGTGGACGTGGAGCAGGCCTGAGTCTGCTGAACGGAGGGTGCGGGCGGCTGATAGGGGGACAGTAGGTTAGAGAGATAGGCGGGGGCAAGGCTGTGAATGGCCTAGAAAGTGAGAACAAGGATCTTGAATTCAATCCTCTGGGTGACGGGGAGCCAGTGGAGACGGGCGAGGGTGGGAGTGATGTAATCGCGAGTGATATGGTCAGTACAAGTAATACAATTGATCTAAAAGTTGTACAATATATATTTATAATGCGCAAATAATGCTGAGTGTTGTAACTCAGTGGTTAGGCCACTCGCCTCACAAGCCAGAGACCTGGGTTCGATTCCAGGCAGGGTGAAACCTTAGACAAGTTTCCTTACTCTACATGCCTGATAATAATCCCTCAATAAAAAAACAATAATAATTTGGTCACTCAATCCATAACTGTTTGTGGGGTACTGCTGTGTGCAATTGGCTGCACAATTCACCCATGAAATATATAATTAACCCACTTTACAGTGCATTCTGTGAAGTGCTTTGAGATGTCTAGAAGATGTGAGAAGCGCTATATCAAATGCAAGGATTATTATTATTGTTAAACATGTGAGGCTGAGAACTGAACATTTCAATTAATGAATGAATTCAAGATGAGAAATTATACCTAAAGACTCGATGTACAATTCATTTGATTGCATTTCAAGGTGGGCAGCGCAGGGGAGGAATGTTTTGCAATCGCTTCTAACAATGCAACTGTGGATTGCCTTGTCAGGTGTCCTGAAGCTTGATTGTGATCACACAGCCCCTTTACGTATGACTGGAAACTCCACACCTTCAGGGCATTCCTTTTGTACCATTAACCCATTCTTTCTGAATCTTCCAAGACTTGAGTCTTGGAGGGGCAGGGTAGGGAGAATGGGAGAGAGAGAGTTGCGAGGGTAGCAGAAGACACGATCGAAGAGGAGGGAGGCAAGGGAGGAAGCGAGGCGAAGGGACTGTAGGATGGAGTTTCAGAGTGTGGGGGTAGAGAGGCTGAAAGCCCGTCCGCTGATGGTAGGGTAGATCAGGTGGGGGACATGGAGCTGAATGGAGGTGGCGGGCGGGTTCATAGGGAGGGCAGGTTCATAGGTTCGTAGCATTACTGCATTCACATGAGTTTTTCCACAATCCATCTCATGTGAAAATGTGGTGGAGAGAAAAACTAGTCAATATAAACAGTGGCTAAAGTGGAGATTTGTTAAGAAGAGGTAATCCCCATCTGTGCATAATCTTTGATTCTCTTCATACCTCAAAACCTTTGCCCTCATATTTTGAAATATATCATTACAAATGTGTTCCAGTAGTATATAAGGGGAGTAGTATGATTTCATATAGTTAACCCTGAAATATAAAACTAAATATCATCAATTTATACGACACACTATCGTGAATTATTATATGGACTGAAAGAATAAAATCCATTGCTTTTAGGGTATTAAGGGATGCAGGGCAAGGGTAAATAATTGGACCTGAGGTATAGATCAGCCATGGTCTTATAGAATGGAGGAACAAGCTTGAGGGGCTGAATGGCCTACTCCCATTTCTATGCTTGTATGCTTTCTAAGGTTAATTGCATAAGGAAATATATTCCCTGAACTCCGAAATATGGTTAACACTGAAATAATAAAACAAATTTCATCTATTCACGTGGCACAAGATAAGAATACTGTATATAGTATTGCAGGTGAGGAAATCTCTATGTGTAGTGGCACACATAGGTGGAACTCGCAGTCCGGTTTTGATACTGGTAAGGGGTATGTGTGTTGGCTTACCTCATGTGTCAGACACCTGACTGACCGAAAGATGAGAGTGACAGAGAGTGAGACGAGACCAGGAGAAGACTGAAAATGAACAGGGAAGTGCGTGCGGGGGCGTGCAACTCGCTAGTACTGTCTTTCATACAAATTGGTCGCCTCGGTCACGTTCCAGCATTAAAAAAAGAAATATATATATATTTCTGATGACCCTTCGCGACCCTAACGAGGACCCCCACCACCCTGATTTGGGTCGGGACCCGAGGTTGGGAACCACTGGTTTAGAGCCATCACCATCAGGGGAAGGTCAGGAGCACCAGTTATGATCGACAAGAATGACGCAGATTACAAAAGCCACTTTAAAAAAAACACAAAGCAGTATTTGGTTTGACGAGTGACATTCTTACACCATAATGAATGATTATTGAGCGACACTCGGCAGGTCCAAGGATTGTAAATTCTCGGAGTCCTGCAGGGACACACATAGCAATCGAAACCTGCGGCTCTGAAGTGCCCAAGAATTTACATGTCACTTTCTAATCTGGGGCGGTTTCCTACGGGAGGCAGGTTCTTTTGTAGCAAACATTTTGTGAGGGTGATTGTGGAACTAAACGTTAGTTTGCACCTGAAGTTCATTTTCAGTGCGTTTTAGACATTGGTAGGAGAAGGCACATGCAAGGAAATGAAATAGAGGTGGAAGTGAGTGGGTGGAGTGGTTGGGGGGGGGTGGTGGCGGGGGGAAGGGAGCACTTTCCTTTTGAAGCCCTATTCATATTGCCGAAGGCTGATTTATGCTTCCAACCCTTAATCGCATTGGCCAGGGCTGAAGAGAATTCCTAGCAAGTGTAATTAAGTGTCAGCACTAGTGTTTGATAGGAGGTGCTAGCTTTTTATTGTTACTGAAGTGAAGGTCATGGGACCAGCTCTTCAATAATCATTTTCAAAAAAAAAATGGTCCTCTAGGGCTGTACGTTGGAATTTTACTAAACCGAGCGTTACAACATTGTAATGTCAGTGTCTCAAAAGGACTTGCAGGATCTACTTCACAAAGAAGGTATACTTCACTCCCTGGCACCTCCCCCTACCTCTCCAACCTCCTGACTCCCCAATCCACCACGCCGTCACTTGACCTCCTGCCTGTCTCTCTGCTCCACCATTATCGGTCGCGCATTCAGCCACCACACACCAAAACTCTGAAACGCTCTCGCGTTCCATCCCTGTGGTTTACCTCCTCGATCACCTTTTTCAAGTCACTGCTGAAAATCTTCCTTTTCTTCGAATTCCTACGGTCACCTCCCACCGCGCCCCCACTTGGAATCAAAGCTCTGCCACTGTTAAGCGCTCTGAGACGCGACTCTGGCGGAGGGAGGGCGTCCTATAAGATTATGGAACTCGCCGCCTAAGGTGGTGATACTATCAGATGCCACAGATGCATTCAAAAAGATGCTAGACCTTCATATAGCGGAGAGGGGAATAGAAGGATATGGGAGGGAGCAAAGGAATAGATGGAGACACATGTGGAGTATAAACATTGGCACAGACTGGTTGGGTTGAGTGTACCATAAAAAAGACATAAAGTCAGTGTATGACCGTGTATTTGTATATGAATGCACCCGGACATCGGGTGAAACTCACTTCTGTTTTCAAATAGCGACATGGGATCTTTAATGTCTACCTGATCGGGCAGATGGAACATTTTATCCGCAGAATGGCACCCCCCCCCACCCACCCCCCCACTCCAACCTCTGCCCTCCTCCCCCACCGCTCCATTTCTCCAGATCTCATGAGGTTATCCTTAGCTCCAAGACTTCGCTTCTAAAAGACAAAACATTTTGTTTTTCATAACTCAACATTTTGTTTAAAATGTAAAAGCTAAGATTCACCCCCCCTCCCCGCCCGCCCACCCCACCCCACCATCCCCTCACTTGATTTCAAAATACATTTGTAGTGAACCCTTTCTACAAGCCCTTGAGGAACAATTGTTGGTTGTAAGTCAAAAGAAGAGTGCCAAATTGGCACTGTTTCACTTAACTTGTATTCGGGCTTCAACGTCTCGATCTGTTTACCGAGGAGTTACCTATAATGGTTTATTGAGAAGACAGGAAAATTGGTGAGTGCCCTGGGAATTTATACATGAATCGTAATTGTAAAATGGGTTGTAATTTGGTATCTTTCACGTGTTCGAGCCTCTGCCCTACAGGTAAGTATACAAGCATCTGAAAACCATTTTGTTTGTAATCTTGCCACTGGGCACCCAGCTACAGTAAAATTCCTCTTATGATCTGATATGACAAGTACACAATCCTCAGAGACTTTAATGCATTCCCAAAATGCGCAGCTTCTCAAGTACTATCACGTTGCAAAGCATCACTTCAGTTTATCTCCCTGCATCCTATATCTGAGGGAAGCAATATTATTTTTACATATATTTACTGAACCAATGCTATCTTATGTTAATTTAAGTGCACGGCTGTAAGATTACATCAGTAAAGTACTCAAATCTGAAAATGATTATCATTCTAGTCTGTAGATAGGTTTACTGAATGGTAATTTCACTTGTCTGGTTATCAACGCTATAGAAACATGTAAGAAGCTGTAAACTAGAAACATAAGGAGCCTTCATTGCTAAGTCAATTCTATTTAGGTATTCATTCTGCAAATGTAATACTCCCATTGAACTCAAAGCATTGAATGTAAACAACCTTAAACAACAACAACTTGCGTTTATGTAGTGCCCATCGTGCAGATTAGTGTCCCAGAACGATTGACGATGGCGGAGGAGGCCTTCGAGCCGAGGTGGAGGGTGACCATAAGCACAGTCCACTAGGAAGCTCCTCTTGTATGACCTGAAAATAGGGAAGGGTGGGGCAAGGAGGGATAGAGAAAGAGCATTCCAGAGTATTTCGGGAGGTAGTGGCTGAAAGTCCAGCCACCAATGATGGAACAGAGGGCACTGGGGCCGGAGCCAAACCAGTGGAGGAACAAAATTTAGCGAGTGTCAATAAAACCAAAGATTAAACAACGCTGATCATAAGGTGAAAATGAAATATTGGTGGTAACATGCTTTACAGTGATGTTCTTGGTTTGATATTATTTCCCATTATAGCCTCCCTTCCTCAAAGTCACCTTTCATCCCTCCTTCAGATGAGACGTTAAACCAAGGTCGCATCTACCTGTTCAGGTGATCCCGAAAGATCCCATGACCAGTTTCAAGAAGAAAGTTTATCCTGGTTTCCTGGCTAACAATCCCCCGAATAATATTCCTCATTCACTTCATAGCTATTTGTGGGGCGTTTCTGTGCACAAATTAGCAATGGCATTCACCTGTAAAATATACAGACACTTTACAGAATATCCTGTGAAGTGACATCCTCCTGACAAGAAAGGAGCTCTTATCAAATGTAAGGTTTTTTCTTCTAATAAAGTGTGACAAACATGCCTGGAAGTAGAGGGCCATTATCTTCAGACTGTATTTGATTTACGTGTTGATGAGAAATTGGCTTTCTTGTATTTATATCTCAGAAAATTGAAATACTGCACAAAAAAATCCATAGTTGTGTAATTTTATTGTGTCCCCAAAAGATTTGCAATGTTTATTTGCTGACAACGTTTCAGGTGACTCCATGACCATGAATATCATTGAGTCTACATTTTACCAACAGCAACCCAGGCTGCTGTGTATTGAAGTGAACAATGTTATTTTTTTCAATTTAACACTTTTCGTCTGTATAACTGTTCCATCCAGTGGTCAATCCGAAACACAGACAGCAATTATCACCACTTAATCGCAAAATGATTTCAATGAAAGAGCTAAAGAATGGAGAGGGCGGGTGGCTGAAAGCACAGGCAGAGAACTAGGTCTTCAGGTGTGCTTTAAAGGCGGATGAGGGGAGGGAAGAGGGAGGACAAGGTGAAGAGAATTTGAGGATGGAGTTCCAGAGAATAGTGGCAGGGTATCAGAAGGCTCGTTCATCAGTGAAAATGCATAAAGCAGAGAAAATTGATGAGCGGAAAAACGAGGCAGTTTTTTAAACTGCCGGACTCATTTTGCTAAGTTCTTTACAGTCTTCAAAACACAGACTTCTATGTGATCATGGACCAGGCTCTTCCAAGGTGAAAAGACCAAGGTCCTAAGCCCACTGTCTCCACTGTACTCTCATCATATAGGTTTGAGAAACTCCAATTAAACCATGCAGGACCACTATTTCAATGCTCTCGTTGTTTCACTCAATAACAACAAACAAAAATTACATTTATTGAGCTCCTTTCACATCGGGAGGACATCCTAGAAGAACCCAACTTTTGGTTCATGTCCCTTTCTTTTCTTTCAACCTATGTGATTGCACTTCCCCCGCCTGCTTTATTAAAAGTTGAAACTAGAATGCAACACAAATTTACATTTATACAGTGCCTTTCATGTCCGGAGGATCCGGTTTGTACCCGGGATGGTGGGGGAAGGTGACCAAAAAGTGTGGTCTTCAAACCAAATTAAGAAATTTTACTATTTCATTTTGCGCAGAAGATAACAAAACCGAAAGACAAAATCAAGGTCAAATTAGGCCTTTTTCAATTCTCTCGTTTTTTCACTCAACAACAACAATGACAAAAAATACATTTGTATGGCACTTTTCATGTCAGGTCAACTTTTCCCCCTCCTCCTGCTCGGCCCTGGGATCTGCATGGTGAAGCGTTCCAAGACACCGTCTGGCGTGGAGGGCGCTATATAAAAGTTTTATTGTTGTTGTTGTTCACCATGTCTTTGGCCATGATATTTATTATGTCTATACGGCTGGGGGGGGGGGCAGGGTGAGGGGGAGAGAGACGGCTGGTGGGGGGGGGGGTTGAGGGGGAGAGAGACGGCTGGGGGGGAGAGGGGGAGAGAGACGGCTGGGGGGGGAGGGGGAGAGAGACGGCTGGGGGGAGGGGGGTTGAGGGGGAGAGAGACGGCTGGGGGGGGAGAGGGGGAGAGAGACGGCTGGGGGGGGAGGGGGAGAGAGACGGCTGGGGGGAGGGGGGTTGAGGGGGAGAGAGACGGCTGGGGGGGGAGAGGGGGAGAGAGACGGCTGGGGGGAGGGGGAGAGAGGGCGGTGGGGAGGGGGAAAGAGACGGCGGGGGGGAGGGGGAGAGAAACGGTGGGGGGGGGGAGGCGGAAAGAGATGGCGGGGGTGGAGGGGGAAAGAGATGGCTGGGGCGGGGGGGAGAGAGACGATGGGTGTGGGGGGTGGGGGGTGGGGGGAGAGACGGCGGGGGCGGTGTTGGGAGAGAGGGACGGCGGCGGGAGGAGAGAGGGACGGCGGCAGTGGGGAGTGGGGGGGGGGGGGGGGGAAGAGACGAGGTGGATGTGATAATATACAGATAGATAGAGATGTGGGGGATGTGAGAGAGGAGAGAGATACAGAGACACAGAGAGAAAAACACAGAGATGGAGAGAGTCAGAGACACAGAGAGAGAAAGATATTTACCTCCTGAGGAGATAGGCCCCGAATGCGTGCGCACCCGGAATGTGCACGCACCCCGAACGCGCGCTGCGCGCGCACGCACAGTACGAAAAACCAGAAAATATCAATATTTCGTATATCTCAATATGAGCCCATCGATATATCTAAATCTGAAAATTTCCAAATCGACGGACCCTAGTCTGTACAATAGTTGTCATTACAAAATGAGGCCCCAGTTTTGGGGAAGTTGCTTTTCATAATTCGTAACCAAACTGAATTACTTCTGCCTATCAATATGAATTCCTAATAGTTATGGGTATTTATCAATAATATTCTTGGTTGAACAGTTTATTTCCCTCAATTTAGGACTATTTTTGATCGCAAAATTGTCCATAAATAAAAAGCACACAATTAGCTGACAATTAAGGACATTTTACTTTCAGCAAAATATCCCGCCAACTCTTAAGCAGGAAAACGGGTCGGTTTTTTCCTCCAGGGATCAAGAATTAAAGGTGTCAGCTGTAAAATATTAAGACAAAAAGGGAAATAATACATTATTAAGCAAAACATTTAGTGTAAACTGGTCCATCACAAGTTAGGAGCTTGAAAAGAGAAAGGCAATTAATCAGAATTACTATATTATTCTCAGGGGGTAAATTTGACAGCCTCTGAGTTAGTTCAGGACTGTGGCATCTTGTTGTGTGAGGCGTTTATTTTCGGCAGGCAGTACACTGTGTTTTGCTATCAAATAAGCACTTGAAGACATTCTTTTGCATAAATGGCACACTATAAATGCACATTATTTCGGCTGCTGTGCAAATCATAAGCAGACCTCTCATCTCCTCCCAGAACCCAATGTGTCTCCCGGGAGGTTGTGATGTATGCTGCCCAGATTCACAGGGAAGTTGAAATAAAGCTTCCATTGAAGTGGTGACATTATGAAAGGCTATTGTGCTAGAATTGTGAATGAATACAAGCAGACGTGGTGCGAAATAATGGAGGAAAAAGAGCTTTGCTGCAGATGTTTCTGTGGACTCTCTTTCTGATAGATGGCTTGCAGGCAATACTCTATCTTTACTCTTCTGTTTTATTTTTTCACCCCCCACCACCGTCTCAACTGACCTACACATCAATTGAAGAAAAAGTCTCATGTAACTTCAACAGATTTGTTTTACCGCTGACACTGCCAACATACAAAGGAGCATAGTACAGTAACAGGATTGGGCATTTGGTGCCTGCCTCACCATTTTATTAAATAATACCAGCTCTTTATCTTTCTAAACCCATTTATTATCGTTTTTGTTCACTCCACATTCTAATACAGTTCCCCCTACTTCATCAGTACCTATATATTTCTGGTTAAAAACACCTCAGTGACTAATAATAATAATTATTAACAATAATCCTTACATTTGATATGGAGTGTTTTGTGACAGGAGCATATCCCAAAGCACGTCACAGGTCTGGTGACTGTGTTTTATGGGTAAAAGCAGCAGGAAATTTGCACACAGCAACATCCCACAAACTGCCAACGAGTGAGTGACCAATTTTATTTTAGGAGCAATGTGTTGCATATTCTTCCACCCCTTTGGATGTTTTATAGACATTATTTTGTACACCTCAATCTGATCATCTCACAACTTGCATGGTTTTATAAAGTCCAGTCTAAGATTACAGCTAGGACTACTCATCCTCGACATCGTCCTAGTGAAATGTCTCTAGACACACAGTAAGTAATGAGCGTTTTGTGTAACTTACAATAAGACTTCTTTGCTTTTCCGTTCACAACTTCTTGTGATAAATCTCAACATCCATTAGCATTTTGTTTGCTTTCTGTAACTGTGAATTAGCTTTTAATGATCGTGTACCTCCATTCCTCAATCTCTCTGTTCATCTTATCGATACCCCATTTTTTTCCCATTTAGCCATCGATCGATTGATTGATTTGTTTTCATTTCTCATTAGAATAATAATAATTAAGAATCCTCGCATTTGATGTACATTGAGAGGACATCTCAAAGTGCTTCACAGGATTTACAGAAACGTATGCCGTGTATTTTGTAGACAGCCAATTTGTCTACAACAGTGTTTGACAAGTCGTAATGAAGTGAGTCACCAAATTTAATTGCGGGGGCATTGTTGGCCAAGACACTGTTTTTGAGTAGTGCCATGACATCTGTTAATGTCTCTCTGAACAGACTGGTGGTTTAATGTCTCATCAAAAAGGTGCTAAATTCATCAATGAAGAGTATTCCCCCCAGCACTGCATTGGAGTATCAGTCTAAATGATGTGAATTCAAAGTCTCGACTTGAGGCTTGAAACCACAGGCTTCTGATTCTGAGGCAGAGTGGAAGCCATTTGGGTTCAGGGATTTGTAGACCCATTTATTTGTTATACTTGTAATTGTTTTTACGTTATATTAATCCCTATAAGTTTCTGAGCGTTCTCTCTTCCCTTTATTGTAAACTTTCCCACCACGATAGCCGAAGCAAAATTATTTTCAACTTGCACCATTATCCTTATTTGCTACCCTCTGTTAGGATACAAAAAGAATCACAGAGACAACAATCAGAGCTGTATGTTTGGCATAGCGTGGCTGAAAGCAACACTCCATCTAACAAATTGCCACCCACAATCACATCATAATAATAATAATCCTTGCATTTGATATAGCGCTTTCCAATCTTATCAACGTCCCAAAGCGCTTCACAGAATATACTGTAAAGTGAATTGACTGGATATATTCGTGGGCGAATCGCGGCAGCCAATTGTGCACAGCAGTGTCCCACACACAGTCGTGGGTTGAAATGACCAATTTTATTATTGTGGTTTTTTTTTGAGGGATTATTATTAGGCGTGTGGAGTAAGGAAACTTGCCCAAGGTTTCGCCCTGACCTGCCTGATTTGTAGACCCATTTATTTGTTATACTTGTAATTATTTTTACGTTAGCATTTTGTTTGCTTTCTGTAACTGTGAATTAGCTTTTAATTCACAGAAAGCTTCCTTACTCCACACTCCTAGGCGTGTGGAGCAAGGAACCTCGTCCAAGGTTTCGCCCTGACCTGCCTGGATTCGAAAACAGGTCTCCCCAGCTTGGTCTCCCCAGCTTGCAAGACAAGTGCTCTAACCACTGAGCTATAGGAGCTCCATGTGGACATGACATCCAAATTAATTCCGGAGATACCACAGACAGAACAAATTGTGGCCATGTGCAATGAGGGGACAGAATGAGAAATCCCAATGGCTTTGTGCAGTGTTTTTCAGAGATGCAATTGTGAGGGAAAGGCACAAAATGCCAATTTTCTACTTTACTGCTCTGAGTGTTGTAAATAACTAGCGATCCTTGATATAAATAGATATTGGCTGGAGTATTACAATCGTGTGACAGAGAGAGAGAATTCCTCAGGATGTCTAGATGTTGCATTGGTTCAACTGATTGTTTTGACAGGCTATATTTGGGGAGATTTAGATTCGCTAAGAAATGTCGTATGATTTGTGTGGTCATTTAAATAAGGACTAAAAGTCATGCCATAAATCAAGAAATATTCGATCGGGCAGCACGTACCTGCCAACGAGCGAGTGACCAAACATGGACCTACCCAAACTTGTGCGAATGTTTGAGGATGATGGTTGGGGGCAGGGAAACAGTCTGCAGGCTGTAGTTCAGCCCGCACTGTGTTAGAGCCATATGAATTACGCAATGTTGGTGTAGAAGCAGGCACTTGGATATATTTTATCATATATGTTGGATATATTTTAGCGCATATATTTTGTAGACAGTATTTTACTTTTCAGTTCCAGCTGCAGTAAGTAGTCTGCCAGCAGTGTCCAAAGAAGTTCTCAGTTCATTACTGCTTTGGTCATGGCACTTGACTCCTATCAATTTGGCTAAATCCCTACAGCAGCGCCTCCAATTTCCCCCAAAAGTGGGGGATACCATCAAGTCCATCCAGGTCCACCCTCCGACCCCCACCCTGGTACATACTGTAAAGTGGATTGACTGTGTATTTTGTTGGCGAAAGATACATCTTTTGACAATACTGAAGTGCCTTAGCTTGCCTAATCATTGCTCATAGCTCATTCCTCTGACATTGGATCATCCTTATTGCTTTCCTCTGCCTCTAGGGTCCTCTGTCACTGCAACCAGAACTATATGCAATATTCTAGCTGTGGCCTGATCAGAACATTTTATGGCTTGAGTGTGACATCCCAGGATCTGAACTCAACTGATTTGGTAGTTCCCGAGCCCCGCTGTTCTGAAGATATTGCTTCTCTATATGAGAAAGGAACATATTACTAGATATCCGCTGACTGTTTTCATGCGCTTCTCACCTGATAGCTCAAAGTGGCTGACAATTCACCAATATATTAAATTCCTGTAACTGATATCTATGATGTTAAAGAGCCACAGATCCACCCTCCCCAGGTTTGTTTAAAGTAAAACCACAAACCTGGATTTTTAATTAAACTTGAAAACATGCTGATTGAGGTTTCCTGCAGGGAAATGCATTCCCTCCAACTCAAAGGTAATCTTTGCGCTGGCAAACTGCTTACCTGTACCGTACACCTCTCTAACTCGACTGAACAAGCAAGTGATTAATTTCGCAGCCACTCAGGCATCTCCATTAACAGAGTTGGGGACTATGTGTGGTTTGTAGACAAGTTACCATCTTGCTCAGGAGTTTCATCAGACCTATCGTCCTGAGGATATATGACTTGGATTCCTCTTTCAATACAGTGGATGAATGATCTCATCCATTGCCTTTTAATGGGACAATAACATCTGTTTTCAGTTCTTTGAAAATAGTTTCTTCATGTGTCCCATAACCATCAGCTAGCGCGTTTTGGTGGCTGTCTCCATTCCTAATTGTTCCTCATTTGTTACATTCTTGGAGTTTATTTCATTGCCAATTGATAAAAATAGAAATCTGTTATTACTTTCCTATAATCTGATTTCCCATAGGCAAGTAACAAAACGATCACTAAGTGGACTATTAATGGACCCTGTGTTGTGGCGCCTTCAGATCTCTTCCATTGCGAAAGCGGCCTCTGAAAAGCTAACTGTGCTCGTTTGTGCCAAACGTTTATTTTCCCTCAACAAACCCGAACCCTTAACTTAATAAAGTCCCAAGGCTTTCCAAGACGTTAACATTGCTCACGTAACTTGGGAGATTCTTCTCGACCTTGTCTCAGATCCAAAAGAGGGGTTGCTGTCTCACACATGTTGCTACTCTCAGCTTTTACCTCCAGCCTCTCTCTCTCTCTCTCTCTGTCTCTCTCTCCGATCCAACTTTGCTTTCTCTTTTATTTAAATCCACACTACAGTGGATTTAATTGCTTCTCCACCCATCCTCTATTGTTCTTCCTAAATTCTAAATGTGCCATTCTACACACATCCCGCTCCCTATATCACTACAGTGTTGAAATTCAAACCCATAGTGCCGCCATCTACACTAGTCTTTGCCAGGACTTCAAAGTGTGGAATTCCTTACCTCCCTGTGTGTTTTCTTCCTCTTAGAATCTACAAGTTGCTTTTTTAAAAAAACACAAGCTTAGCGTTACACAACTTGATTTGTCTCTGATCCTCTTATGTTCTTTTCAGAGCACAATTCACTACACAGTTCTACATTTTCGCCTTGGATTTTAGCCAAGACACCAAAGGGCTGCCAACAAGTCCAGAACTGTACCCTAGTATTGATCAGCACTCTGAGATAAAGAGGGAAGAATACGGACACATTTCTGGTTTGAGTAGCTCTCAAATCCCTTCATGCCCTTGTACCTCTCTACCGTTCTGACTTTCTCACCCACCACCTGCTGCCTTCGCTCGGCTCTGGCCTCCTGTTTGTCCCTCTTCCCCTCCACTCCACCATCAGTGGTCATGCTTTCAGTCACTAAGCCCCAAAGCTCTGGAACTTTCTACCCATTTCCTTCCGCCTTGCCCCCCCTCTCCCAACTTTCATATCCTGCCTTAAGACTTTCCTTTTCAATCGGGCTTATGGTCACCTCCCCACTTATTCCCTACCCCTGGCTTAGTGTCAGACTCCCCCCCCACTGTTAAGCGCTCTGGGTTGCTACCCAGTATACAGTGCCTTCCCCCAGTGTAGGAAGGCACTATATACATGCAAGTCGTTATTGTTTCCAATCAGATGTTTCACCTTTGTGATTCTACTGAAGTGACTTTGAGATGTTTTGTTCCCAGTTTATTGCCCCCATTCATGACATCACTTCACATCAGGAATAGTTGTACTGTACATAAAATCTGTTTAGACACTACTCAAAGCCAATATAGCAAAGGATAAAACCAAGCAATCAAAGGTGTATATCAAAGTATATCAAAGGTGGAGATAATGACGTTACATAAATCATTGATTGGACCACACTAGGAATACTGTGTGTCCAATTCTGGCTGCCACAGTACAAGAAGGTTATAGCAGTGATGGAAAGAGTGTAGTGTAGCTTTATGAGGATGATACCAGGGTTGGCAGGTTACTGCTAGATAAGTTAGACCATTTTTCATGAGAGAAGAGATGTGTAAGAGGGAACCTAATAGATGTTTTGAAATTATAAAAGGGTTTGACAAGGTTCATTTAGGAGACTTTAGGAGGAGCATCTTCACACACAGAGTAGTGAGAATTGGATCTTGCTGCCTGAAGGGGTGGTTGAAGCAGAGAGTTCAGTTGCATTTAAGAGGACCCTATATATATATATATATATGTGTGAGAGAGAGGACATCCTTTGAAATAATTACAGTATACTTCAAGTGTACTAGGAATATATCCTGTATGCTGCAGAGCATTAGGATTCAATTCATTAAGATCATCCCCCCCTAAAGCGATTGCCAGGTTGAGACCTACTTTGCAAGCAATTTAGTGAAGCTCGGAATTTGGATCTGCGCTTGAATGTGCTGCCGGCAGCTCGCACTATATCCTGGAACATTGTGGGATAACATATGTGAGCTATTACAGGTGATTTACAATTTATGCGGAGAACATATGGTCGGGAAAACCTCCGTGAACTTTGGGGGATGATTTACAGTTTATGCTGATTCCATGCTGTCACATGGCACCTGATTCTCTCCCACAAGCACTGCTCTGTAGAGACGGGAACACGGAGAGGCGAGTAGCTTTCAATGAAGATGACATTCTTTGTTGAGCAGAATTATTTCATTCTTTTATCTTTAATTCTCGTCCTTCGGGCAAGAGCGCAGGTCATAACAGGAGGAGAACGGAAATGAGATGAGAGGGAACTTGGTCGCCGAATCCCTGCAGGATTACATTGAAACACCAGAAGAAGCAACCTTTCTTCATGCATATTAACACATAGGAAAGTAAAATAGGCGGAAGCGCAAAAGGCCTTTGCTGTTCATCTAAGCGATCCGGAAATTTGATATACAGTCTTTCATGTTGGGAGGCCGTCTCAAAGCGATTCACATGATTTCCTGTGAAGTGCAATGAATGTGTATTTTGTAGGCGAACATCAACTCGATTTCTTCTACCTTTCCATCACATCTTTGGACTAAAAATCTATCCAGCTTTCTCCTAAACATGCCAACGGTGTCTGCCTCCATTAGAATTACTGTATAAGATTTTATAGCAAAGGTGGCCAGCTGGCTCATCATGCCTTTGCTGGCTGAAAAAGATCTATCCACTTCCTGCCCCTTGACTGATACTATTCTCTTTTAAGATATATTCATTGTTAAGTAGTTGTCTAATTCTCTGTTAAACTAATTGTGAAGACCAGCAAAGCATTCGGTGTCCTGGTAACTCTCTGTATGTTTGTATGTGTAAAATTATTTGGGGGGCTATGAACATAAAATGATGTCCTACTGATGTTCTCTCTATGAGCAGGACGCAACTGAGAGTTTGTCATTGTTGTAAACTCTCACCAAGAGTTCCACACCTTCACCACTACCTGACCAAAAAAAAAACCACAATAATAAAATTGGTCATTACAATCCACGACTGTCTATGGGACACTGCTGTGCGCAATTGGCTGCCGTGATTCGCCCACAAATATATCCAGTCAATTCACTTTACAGTATATTCTGTGAAGCGCTTTGGGATGTTGATAAGATGTGGAAAGCGTTATATCAAATGCAAGGATTATTATTGTATTATTTATTATATAAAGAACGTCGGTGAAAACTGTTTGTTCATTTTCTCTCCTCTGAATTTGAGTCCGCGACGTTGGATACGTACAAAGGTTGTGACCATCATAATAATGAATAATAATCCTTGCATTTGACATATAGCACCTTGTCATGTCTTTGAGACACCTCAAAGTCCTTCACGAAATATAGAGTAAAGTAAATTGACTGAATATTTTGTGGGTGAAATGCGGTGGCCAATTAATTGCACACATTGTCCCACAAATAGTCATGTTGAATGACCAACTTATTGTTAATTAATTATTTGTTGGGATTGCAGATTGGCATTGCAGAGGTACTATGATCTATGAGAGGTGTCGCAGATCATTTCATACATACTACATTAGGATTCAGTCTCCTTTTTCAGGACCACCATCATGTTTTCCATAGCCTCTCATAGTTCAAATACCTAATTCTAAGGATCAGTTTAGTCGATATCTGCTGTAGCTTCTCCACATATTTGCGGTTGCTGTTATGAACTAAATTTAGCACATGTTTAGAATTCCATTAGGAGGAGCGCATACACATTTATTAAAGCTTTGATTTTTCTCGGTATCAAATGCTTGGCTAAAAATATGATCAACGCGCCTTTGTGACGGTTTCGTTTACACCAAAAAAAATTTGATTAACTGCTTCTTGAAGGATCAGTTTAAAAGAAGCGGTTCTCCAATCTTTAAGCATCAAATTGCTGTATTTCACACCTGTGACAAAATACGATGATAAAACCTAACTGCAAGCAGCAATGGAACTTATCTCTGAGGGCTATATTGTTGTGGTGTTGTATTATACTTTTAGCTGGGAATTAAATCAGTTCGAAAATGCACTTTATTCTTGAAATCTCACTTTTTTAAAAAAAGTGCTGCATTTATATTAGTATTTAGTAATATTTGGTAATACAGAGCGCAGTGCTATTATTCTTAGCGGATTGCAAACTACCAAACGTGGTTACCAAATGTTACTAACCACATATACCTGTCGTCCCTGCAGACAGGCATTTGGCATTGCAGATGGTACTGTGATCTCCGTATGCCTGAGGATCTTCCCATACAGCACAAAATGACTAGATTCTATCATTCGGCAGGAATCTATGTGGTGAATAATTGCGGTGTTCTTCATTGTGGAGGAAGAGTAGCTGCCAAAAGAGTACAGTAGTCACCCCTACTGTGTATTAGCACAGCAAGGGCAGGAAGACACCTGGAAAGCTAATGAGGTTTCTAAATTTGTGGAGATGGGCAAAGAGGGCATCAGCAGCAGACAGTAAGCAGATTTCAACGTGCCAATATGAGGTGCTACTGTTGGCTTTGAATGGCCCTGGGCTACAAGAGGGTAAGAGTTTTACTCGTGAACTCTGCTGGAAAATGTGTGTCGGCGCAGAAGGCTCGGTTTCAGATGTGATGCCCCCTTCCACCTTCAAACAGCTCGCGTGCCACACTCCCCATCTAGCCCCGGAAACCTGAACAATAGTCACTTGTGTTAGGAATCAGATGGTGATTAATGCCTGTGGAACCGCGTCCCAGCGTGAATCAGAATCGTCAAGAGCAGAGAGAGCAAGAGAAACACAAAACAATGTGAGGCAGAAAATTGCTGGTGAATGAATGGGTAGCGGGAGCTGTTCCTGAAGTTTGCTTTCTTGGTTTATAGTACAATAGTGCTCTTATGAGGAGAGGAAGTATTTCCATTTATGTGTAAAGTCATTGGTTCATTTCCTTTGACTGGAATCCATAGGTATTAAATTCTTGGAAATGTCAACAGTTGCCCAGAAGGCTTGTCATTCATTCCTAATGTTCTATTCTTGCATATCATGTTGCATTCAGGTTATTCTAGTCCGGTGCTTGGATTATGGAATAAGCAAAGGAAAAAGGAAAAAAAACGTGTATTTTCTTTGTTGCATTTCCCTCCCAGGGTAAAGGCATCAACATAACAACGACAACAACAACTTAAACTTATAAAGCGCCTTTCACGTCGGGAGGACGTCCCAAGGCGCTGCACAGGAGGCGTGTGACCCGAGCTGGGAGGGGAGTGTTCGGGAAGGGGTGAAACACATAGGGGAGGTCGAGAAATTCGGGGGGGAACAAAAGGCACGGTCGAAGAGGAAAGTCTTCAAACCAGCCTTGAAAGAGGAAAGGGAAGAAACAAGATGGAGCGATTGGGGGATGGAATTCCACAGGGAGAGAAATGCAATAAAATAATCTGTACTGTTATCTTCATATCTTCTCTCACTCCCACCACATCACTTCCACCCTCGCCCATCTCCACTGGCTCCCCATCCCCCAGGGGATCAAATTCAAGATCCTCATCCTCACTTTCAAGGCCATTCACAGCCTTGCCCCCACCTATCTCTCTGACCTACTGTCTCTCTATCAGCCGCCCGCACCCTCCGTTCAGCAGACTCAGGCCTGCTTGGCGTCCACCTCCCTAACCAGCCAACCATTGGTGGCCGGGCTTTCAGCCTCTCTGCTCCCACACTGTTACCAGGGAAATAGCATACCGGACTGCTTAAAAAGCAGCTTTTTGCTGTGGTGGAGGACGATAAGATGGGTGTTCTGGAAGGATGAGATCAGGTCAGCCAAAGTGCCTCCTTCGTCCAGACCAACCTTGTGATCTTGTGGATAGTTGTTTGGTTTTGGTTGTAAGTTTTACTCCTTGCTTTTCCACTGAAGTACGTCTCTAAACAGAAACAAAGTTGGAAGTGATGACCGATGGAGCTCATTGGTTAGACCACTTGCCTTACAAGCATGAGCCCTGTGTTCTAATCCAGGCAGGTCAGGGCGAAACCTTGGGCAAGTTTCCTCACTCCACACGCCCAATAATAATCGCCCAAAAAATAAACTTGGTCAATTTCGATCCACGACTGTTTGAAGGACGCCTCTGCGCGCAATTGGCTGCCATGTTTCACCCACAAATATACAGTCAATTCCACTTTACAGTATAATCTGTGAAGTGCTTTGAGACACCTTTTGATGAGATATAAAAACAAGCTCTTCTCTTGCAGTTTCAAAGGTGAATCTTAAAGATCCCATGACATTATTCAAGAAGAGAAGGACATTTTCCCTGCTCTGCTGGCCAACAATCCCATTGTCATTTACACTATGGTTATCATAACACTTCATAATTATTACTGTAAAACGCTTGAAGGCATTTTGATGCGACAAGGATCCGTTTTTTAAAAAATGGATTTTTTTTTGGTAAACTCAGCGAGAGCATCGCACGCACGAACAGCATTCAAATTGACATCACGCAAATGCTCATTTCTATTCATTTCGAATTAATTGAAAATAATTTAATGGGCGAAGAGGAGAACAAATGAAAGCATTGATTCTACTTTCTCGTCTCTTCTTTGACACAGTAACTGCCTGTGCTGCAAGATAAAGTCTCGGTGGCTGCAGGTGCTCCCTGCTTGAGCTGCCGCTTAAATGGCTAATTTGTACCTGACGTCTCTCTAATTACACGGTTTGTAGTTCTAATGTCGTGCATGGAATGCAGCAAGCGAGAGCAGCCCAACTTTCCGGGCTGTTTATGTATGTAAAGCAACGAGACCGCTCACAGCTTCACATACAAAATTTGTATCCAACTAAGAACAAGAAGCTTAATGATACTGATTGTTTCGCCTGTGCAACGCTCCTCAGATAAATTGAAATGTTATAAAAAGAACAATATGCTGTATTCAATATTTTACTGTTTCAAGACCCTCCTCTTCAACCATCGGTCACCCCCACTCCCCTCCTTTCCCCGATCCCAGAAACTGCCTCCTAATTTCACTCCCAAATGGCCTCGCTCTAATTGAAAGATTATGCCCCCTTGTTACGGATTCTCCCATCTGTGGAAATAGTTCCTCTAATATCTACAATATTGAATCCCTTTATTATTTCAAAAATCTGAACAAGATCACCCCCCCCCCCCTTGCCTTCTAAACTCAAGCGAATTGAGATCAAGTTTATGCAACCTGATTGAATTCTGGTGAATCAGTGCTGCACCCTATCCAGAGCCAATATACATCCTTCCTGAGCTGCGGTGCCCAAAACTGAATGCAGTGCTCCAGATGGAGTCTAACCAAGGCTCGATATGGTTGAAGCGTCATCATTTCCTCTCGTTTTCTAAGATCTAATTTGATCTCCAAAACCACCTATGGGTGACTTTTCCCCTCCCATTAACCCATTTTTTCAGTCGACATTGAAAGTGTCTGACACTACCCTGCCCCTTTCCCTTGCTCGGATCCCAACCTGACTGTTCAGTTCCTTTGGGATATCCTCCCGACGTGAAAGGCGCTCTCTGAACGTAATTTTGTTGTCGTTCATAAGGAAACCCACCACCGTGCTTGTGTATCTAAACCAAATCGAGAGTTCCATGCGTCCCACCTGTACATGAAAATTCCCGAGATGTTTATCGGGATGGATCCTACCTACCTAATTATTAACCTGCTTACCTAATCCTGGATGCTATTACTCCTAATACTTACTTACCCATAATGCGATTTCTACTGGTATTACAAACTTTCAGTCAGCATCATAATCTGGACCCTCCCTGGTGCGGGGTTTGAGTCTGCAGACTTCATTTTCGTCACAAATAATTATTTCTGGAGGTAGACAGGTTAAATCCGCCTCAGGCACTTTCTAAGCAGAGGGTCTCCTGGTGTGAGACTAAAAAGGATAACTGGAAATTATACAATAGTCAGAGTTAACTAACATCTGTGTGGAATCCTGTAGTTCAGTGATCAGAGCATTTGCCTCGCAAGCGAGAGACCCAGTACATTTCCAGTGAGGGTGAAACCTTGGGCAAGTTTTCTTACTCCACATGCCTGATAATAATCCCTCAAACAAAAACAATAATAAATTGGTCATTTCAACCTACAACTGTTTGTGGGACATCGCTGTTCGCAATTGGCTGCCACGTTGCGCCCACAAATATACAGTCAATTCACTTTACAGTATATTCTGTGATGTGATTTAAGATGTCTAGAAGATGTGAAAAGTGCTATATCAAATGCAAGGATTATTATTATTTACGATATGTACTGTGAAGTGCTTTAAGTCATCATTATTATTGTTAAATTAAATATCTAGGTCATTAGTTATTGGACCCAATTGCCCCAACCGCCCTCAATCTTCATTTCCTTCCTGCATTAAAGAAAGTTGTGTCAACATTATTCTTGATAAAACTAATCATCGGGCCTTATAATAATAATAATCCTTGCATTTGATATAGCGCTTTTCACATCTTATTGACATCCCAAAGCGCTTCACAGAATATACTGATTAAAGCGAATTGAATGTATATATTTGTGGGCAAATCGCGGCAGCTAATTGCGCACAGCAGTGTCCCACACACAGTCGTGGATTGAAATGATCAATTTTATTATTGTGTTTTTGTGGGGGACGGATTATTATTAGGCGTGTGGAGTAAGGAAACTTGCCCAAAGTTTCACCCTGACCTGCCTGGATTTGAACACAGGTCTCATGCTTATAAGGTGAGTGCTCTAACCACTGAGCTACAGACTCCACGTGCTAAGTCGTGGCTTCAACAACAACAACAACTTTGATTTATACAGCGCCCTCCACGCCGGACGGCGTCTCAGAGCGCTTCAGACTCATCTAAAGTATATTCGAACCCATAGATTTTAATGTGTTTCACCTTCCTTAGTTGATAGAGCTTGAATAAATGTGTTTAATGTTGAAGACCTTGAAGCTCTGAGTCATTCCCTGGCAACTGTTCCAGTACTGAGCATTTTCTCCCACTTTGCATGTATATGTTCTTTTTTTGCCCTAGAGAGCTGGCCATGAATATTTTGGTACCCTTATGCTTATAAATCAGCTGGTTTGAAGCCCGCAGAGTGGAAGCAGGCAATCTGTGCATTTCCACACAGTGTGCCATGGAGCTGTTAGGAATATGACATATTTTGATTTCAATTAAACTCAAACTCAAAAATATTCCACATACTGACTGCGTTGATAAATCTTGGCTAGCGCAAGTAAATGCAACATGAAAAGGATCAGTTTAACTTTTGTGCTTTACAAGAACCTGATTCATTGAGCCAACTATATCTGAAGTTTATTAAAAATATAATTGATTCAGTTCTTTGGAAGTTCATCAGTAAGACGAAATCCTTTGGTTCTAGTTGATAAAGAAACTTTCCATTGACTCTTTGAAGTTGAGAAGCTAAGCCAGTCAGAGCTTCTCACTTGCTGTGCTTTGAAGCACTGACTGCCTGAAAGAACCCTGTTGGTATACTTTTATATTCCAACAATAATAATAATCCTTGAATTTGATATAATGCTTTTCATGTCTTCTAGATGCCTCAAAACGCTTCACAGAATATTCTGCAAAGGGAATTGACTGTGTATTTGTGGCCAAAATGCAGCAGCCAATTGCTCACATCAGTGTCCCACAACGTTGTGGATTGCATGACCAAATTATTATTGTTTTTTTTGAGAGATGATTATTATTAGGAGTGTGGAGTAAGGAAAGTTGCCCGGGGTTTCATCCTGCCGGGAATCGAAACCAGGTCTCTCGCTCGCGAGACAAGTGCTCTAGCCACTGAGCTACAGGACTCCACAATCATTTAAAAACGCGCACAAATCTCGTAACTTTGTAGCTCTGGGATATAATGCTCGCCAGTTTTATCCTCAGTCTTCCTGTGCCTGATGAGCCCCAACCTCATAAGATGAAAACAATGTTTGTTGACTAACAAGGATCCACTACACCCATTTGGGGGGAAAGCAATCAGCCCTATTTTGTGCTGTTCAGTTATCTGCTTTTCCTAGAATCCAATATAACAGGTAATCTCACTGAGCTTCCCCCCAAAACTAATCAGTAACAAAGGTGAAACAAGACATGACCAGAATTCCTGTTTCAGAGCCACCCAAGCAGTTTTGCTGAACTAATAACAACCACAGAATTACATTTGTTTGGTGCCTTTCGTGTCAGGAGGATGTCCCAAGAAGCTGAAACGAGCACAATTTGAGTGCAGCAATATTCATTAAACAGCCATGAATAGAGTGACCAATTTTATCTGGGGGAATGTTGACCAGGACACAATATGTTACGGTGCAGCTGCTACAAGTAATCTGCGCAACCAAAGTCCTACAAACAGCAGATGTCAACAACCAATTTTCATGATTTTTGCATGAATTAGGACCAGGATATGTTATTGATTATTATATTGAAACATGGATCAGAACACTAGGAAAACTCTCTTCTTGTCTTTGAAATAGTGCCATAGTACTGTACCTCTAAAGCCCACAAACTGTGGTGATAATGTTAGTTTAAAGTCACAGGTGAAGTAGGATCCCAACATTGCAGCGCTTACCCAGTCAGCCTTGAAGATGAGACGATGTCCTGGTTTTGTGGTTGTTTGCACCAATGACAATCTGGACCAAATGCAACAGTGCTACCAATTGAGCTGACATTTATTACTTCCTTTGTTCACAATTTTGCTCCTAAATATGAAAACGATTATCATAGAACATGGGGCTGTTGAAGAGAATTCCAGGGTCAGTTTAACATTCGAGAGAAACGATTCCTAAGATCATAGTGTACCGTGTTCACATCACATATCTTCAGCGCAAAGCACCAGTGGAGTTTGAAAAGCAGCCGGATTTAATAAGAGTGGAAGCCAATAGCATGTGAGCACTGCTTGTTCCATCTACAGCAACATCCGATCCATTAAGACTGGAAAGGCAAACTTAACCCAACTCAAAAATAGACTCCCAACAATTGAAAGTCACGAGTGGCTTGGAGCCACTCGAAGGAAACACTCAAGACGGCTTCTCTATAAAAAAGACTTAAGTTTCATAATAAAAAATAAACCAGCCACATTTCCCAAATACGTTTCTGACTTGGCTGCGAACTAAATGCTATTTGTAATTGAAATGCATGCCAGCCAAGTAAATGTAATAATCTGTCCAAAAATAATCCGTCCAAACAAACCCACAATAATAAAATTGGTCATTTCAATCCACGACTGTTTGTGGGACATTGCTGGGCGCAATTGGCTGCTGCATTTCGCCCACAAATATATAGTCAATTCGCTTTGCAGTATATTCTATGAAGCGCTTTGAAACGTCAATAAAATGTGAAAAGGCGCTATATCAAATTCAAGGATTATTATTGTTATGTACAGTATAATGATTTCAAAGCAATGAAGCCGTCCGCAGAATCTCTCTCAATTGAATGTGTAGAAGTGAGTTCTTTAGATCTTTTTTTAGGGGGTTGGGGTTGGGAGAGAAGCATGCAATTGTTCCTAGCATTGAGAAATGTAACCCTTAATCTTTTCTTTGATCGTTCCACTGGTCACCTCAAACCACCCCCCCCCCCCTTTCCCTCCACCCTCCCCGTCCCTGACCACAGCTCGGGTCTGAAGCAATGACAGTCCAGCGCCTTAGGACGTCCTCCTGACTTGAAAGACACTGTACAAGTGTTATTTTTTTCTTGTTGTTGTTTTCAACCACCCTTCACTTTCTCCTCCAAGGCTGTCTCTGGTCTCCAGGGCATCACTGCAAATATCTATGTGAATATTATATGGGGCAATAAGAAAGGAAATATTTTAATACAGTCCGTTTAATTACTGGTTGCTCTGTCGATGGTCCCTTTGTTGCTTTACCTTTTCCAAGACACAAAAGCGAAACCGAGGAACCAACAATGTGGGTATCAGTGATTTGCGCACAATCTCTCGGGCACAAAATGCAGATGCCATATTACGAAATGTCTGGGTGATAGTGACTCCGGTTTCATTAATTATTCAGCAATTTTATACGTTAGTAAATTTGCATTCCGCAAGAGTTGAATTGTAATAATTCCAAATAGCAACACACAGATGTAACTTTAGATCAAATTATGCACAAGGCATCTATAGAGCATTTTTAAATATTGCAATCAAAGCAACTGGCATCTCCATGGTTTCCTCATAGTCAATTTGCTGTCTATTCATTAAAAGTCAAGTCGCACCTAACTTTAAACAAGCTATGCTTTAGGGACACCAAAGCATATATTAGCATAGCTGTGGCAAGTCAAGTACATTTCATTAGGACGTTTGCAATAAGAAAGGCATAGTAAAAATAGCAAAGTACTCATTTCAAATTTTATTTTCATTCGAGGGAACTGAAGGACTACTAAGTTTCTCAGTGAACTATGAGGAGTTTATTTTAGCTAGGTTAGGTACACCGTTTAAATATCAAAATATATTCTATTATATTTGAAGTGTGTAAAAAGACAGTCTTTTTCTATAACTGGCAGATTCACAGGCCAAGAGACCATAAAAGGGCACCGTCATATTTTTGTTAGAGGAAACCAACTGGCCATCAGTGATGGCCAGGCTGCTCACACATTTACATTTAATAATAATAATACTACTAATTTGATTTCCACATCTTCTAGACATCTCAAAGCACTTCACAGAATATACTGTAAAATGAATTGCCTGTATATTTGTGGGCGAAACGCAATAGCTGATTGCGCACAACAGTGTCCCACAAACAGTCGTGGATTGAAATGATCAATTTTTTTTTGAGGAATTATTGTTAGGCGTGTCGAGTAAGGACATTTTCCCAAGGTTTCACCCATCCTGGAGTCGAACATAGGTCTCACACTTGTAAGGCGAGTGCTCTAACCACTGAGCTACAGGACTCACTTTGTTAAACTAGCAACAACAACAACAAAATTGCATTTATAGAGCACCCTCCACGTTGGGAAGACGTCCCAAGGCACTGAACAGTCAGGGGATCAGGACCCCAGCGTGGGGGAAGGGCGGGGTAGAGGGGAGGGAAAGAGTTTGGAGAGCAACAGAAGGCACAATCGAAAAGGAGGGTCTTGAGACCTGCCGTGAAGGAGGCAAGAGAGGAAGCGAGACTGCGGGATGGAGTTCCAGAGTGTGGGAGCAGAGAGGCTGAAAGCCCGGACGCCAATGGTAGAGCGGGTCGGGCAGGAGACATGGAGCAGGTCGGAGCCCGCTGAATGGAGGGGGCGGGAGGGTTTTTCATTTGTTGTTGATGGAGTCGATTTGAGCAATTTTTGATCAACTCTATAGTTGAAAGATGCCCTATTTGACGGGAATACCACCACTTGCAAGTCACCCTCCCTTCATTTCCCTCCCCACACTGGCCCCAAGTCTCTCACCATCCTGATGTGGGTGTTTATTGTGGGAGCACCATTGCCACAAAGGCTGCAACAGTTTAAAGAGCGAGCCCACCACTACCTGCTAAGGGCAACCGAGGATGGACAGTGGACTTCACCTAAGAATTTTTCTTAAAAAGTGCTGAGATTTGCAGACTGTAAAAGTCTGTGGATGCGCCTTACTTAGAAGTCAGTGGCTCAGATTTCATGCTCTGTCTGCAAGCTTTGACTGCGGGCCCCGAAAGCTGTACGTTGTTTTCTACAACCCTCCGATTTTGTCTTGAAATCCCAAAAAATATTTCACACGCCCGCATGCATCAATCACTCGTTATCCAATTCACGGCTGAACCCAAAATAAACACAATTCCCCTTAAATTATTCATCATATCATTTCTCTCAATGCTTTTCTCAAATACACATGTACTTTATTGATTGTACTTTCTGTGGATTGTTTCCTAAGATTGTGAAATGCTCCTTGGGGATTAAGCTATAGTTGTTGGTATGGATAACATAGCAGATGTTTTTTCAAGAATAAATGCTTTGGTGAATCGAATGCATCTGCATAATACGCTAAATGTTTTGTTCAGAGATTTGCTGATCCCAGATGTGTGCTCCTTCTGCTGTTGGGGGGTGTGGGGGATGTATATATTTATGGATGTAAGACAGCTGGTTTACATTGTTTCAAACCGTTAGTTCTTTTAACACGGGGCAGAAAGCAACTTGGCTTTTGTTAATAACAGACCAAAGCAATTTAATTGGACATATTTTGAGAAATTGTTTTCAGAATGAAGTCTTTCGTCATGGTTCTGGTATACATTGTTCATTGCTGTTTGTGACTCGTGCACATCTAACGCTTTCAAGGCCCTCCACAGCCTTGCCCCCTCCTACCACTCTGACCTGTTGACCCCCTATCAACCTGTCCATTTCCTCCGTTCAGCAAGCTCTAGCCTGTTCTGTGTCTCCCACCCTACCATAGACAGCAAGGCTTTTAGCCTCTCTTCCCCCACTCTTATGAGCTCCATACCACAATCCCTTCGCCTTGCGGCCTTCAAGGCCCATTTCAAGACCCTCCTTTTCGCCCGTGTGTTCATCCGTCCCCCAACCTCTCTGCCTTCACTCATCCCAACTCTGCCCCAGCCCCCACACGCCGTTCATGACCCCTGACCTTTGGACGTCCTCCCACCATGAAAGGCGCTCTGCAAATATAAATTCGTTGTTGTTGTTGATTTTGTGTCGTATTGAATTTAAAAATGTTGCATAAACTTATGTGCTTGTAAAGTCTATTGATATTCAGTTGCTGAGCATGGCTATGGATTGAAATTGATTGTAATTTATTTATCTCTGTGTTTGATATAGCACCTTATCATATCATCAAAATGTCTTGAAGCGCTTCACTTTAATTTACTGTAAAGCGTTCGGTAATGTCACACAAACAGCCATGAAGTGAATCATCGGTTTTATCTGTGGAATTGTTGTCCACAAGATGTTTTGAATAGTGCAGCGGGATCCTTAACATCCACCTGAACAGGTGGACAGGACCCCCAGGTTAACATCTCGACGATTGCGACCGAATGGTTTCAAAACTAAATTGGTTGGTGTACTTAACAGACTAAATTGAAACGCCCAATCGATCACAAGCATATTCAGAAATGATAACTAAGCTAAGAGCTCAGTACTGTATTACAATAGAAATGTTTCTGGGTGAATGCACTTCTGCTGAAGTCCCAAGGTGTACTGCGGAGAGCGAGAGAAAAAAGTTGTTTGACTTTGGTCTGGGTAATGAGGGGAGGGGATAAAAATGGTCTTGGTCTCCCGATCTAGGCAGAGAATTACCAATAAAATAAAATTGGGATTCTTGCTCCCAGTTGCCCTCCAGTCACCAGTGTTGCAAGGTGCGTCAATAATGAACAATGTCAAGGCCAGACTTTTTCTCTAATGCTGCCCAGTTTGTTCCTCCAGTGGTGAAATAGGCAGCAAACGCTCACTGCCTGGACTCATACATGAAGAATGGCCACACAGGTGGCATACAGAGGGGAAACAACCATTTGGTTGCCATTAACAGTTAGCAAGTTCCAGCTGTACATTACAGAGAAAGGTCACTGGGTCCTGTATTTTTTTTTATATATGAAGTAACTTAATGATAACTTGGTCTTTCACCTCTTTCCATTAGCTGAACCTAATGAGAAGCCCAACGTGATTAAATCTTTCCGCAGGCCTCCCCAATAAGAACTGTAAGGTACTTCTTCCTCTGCCAATTGACAGAGGAGGTGCCTTACAGTTCTTACTGGGATTGGTAATGAAGCTTTTAAATGCAGCAATTTGAGTGACTTTTACAGAGATGCTGATTGATTTTTTTTAATCACAAACTTTGAATCTTCATTGGAAATGCCTTAAAGTGATTGGCAAGAACAAAATGAAGTCTACCCTCCTCCCCCCAGTCCCCCCCACCCACCTGCACACCCACTCCCACCCCCCTCAATAGTTCAGTTCATGAAACAATTGTCCAAAGTGAAACTGAGCTCTACACACCCAGAAGTTCTGAGGTCAGTCAGCAATCCGTGCTGATATAATAATAACCATATAATAATCTTGCATTTGATGTGGCGCTTTTCACGTCTTCTAGACGTCTCAAGGTGCTTCACAGAGTATATTATAAAGTGAATTGACTGTATATTTGTTGGTGAAACGCGGCAGCCAATTGCGCACAGCAGTCTCCTGCAAACAGTCGTGGATTGAGTGACCAAATTATTATTGTGTTTTTGAGGGATTATTATTAGGCGTGTGGAGTAAGGAAACTTGCCCAAGGTTTCACCCTGACGGGAAATTGAATCCAGGTTTCTCACCTGCAAGGCGAGTCCTCTATCCACTGAGCTACATGTCTGCACGATATATTATGATATTATGCATATGTGATATTAAATTTAGTGCTTGTTGGAGACAAATGCAGCAGTGAATTTGTGTGCAGCATGTGCTGTTCAACAAACAGCCATGAAGGTGAAAAGTCATTGAATCTGGAAACTATAGGTTTTTTTCCATTAGTATAACAGGATCTTTAAAATCCACCCGAATAGGTAGAGTCTGCCGATTCTAGCTGTACGTTACAGAGAAAGCCAAACTGCCATCCTTAGCCAGGGGAGAATTTGGCTTCAGGAACCTCTATGTTGGGCAAGGGGAAAAAAAACCAGCCTGGGGTTTCCACGCTCAATCAATCTCTCGTGACACTTGTTGGAAAGTTGGTGTGTTTGGAAGGGTTCATTTTTGCCTGGCTCAGTTGGTAGCACTCTCTCCTTCTCTTGAGTCAAAAGATTGTGGGTTCAAACCCCACGTTGGCACTTGGAACTCATATCACCTAGGCTGGATGTTAAACCTGTTTGTTCAAGATCCCATCACACGATTCAAAACGACAAAAGAGTTTCTCCTGGTGTCCTGGCCAACAAGGCCCCCCACCCCCCCCAAAAAAAAATAATTGGTAATTCACTCTGTGGTTTGTGGGGAGGGACATTGTTGTGTGTAAATGACTGCCATGTTTATCCATAAAACACATAGTCACTACTAGGGTCCGGCGATATATCGGTAAAACCCGATATAATTTTCATATCGATATGCTGATATAGGCATTTCAAAAATATCGATATATCAAAAAAGTCGGTATATTGAAAAAATCGGGATGCGCGCACACTGAACTACAAGACCCAGAATGCTCATCTCTATACACAATGCACAGACCGAGGTGCAAAGCCGCCATATTGTATTCATAGTCCTCGAATACAATATACAGGTATGAAAGGGTAGGTGGGGGGGGAGAGAGACGGCTGTGGGGGGGGGGTGGGAGAGAGGGACAGCGGCGGGGGGGTGGGTGGGAGAGAGGGACGGCGGTGGGGGTGGAGAGAGGGACGGCGATGTGGGGGGGGAGAGAGGGGCGGGGGGGAGAGAGGGTCAGGGGGGGGAGAGAGGGACCACGGCGGGGTGGGGAGGGGAGAGGGACAGCGATAGAGGGAGGAGGAGAGAGGGATGGCGGGGGGGGGGGGGGGGGGTGGAGGGAGAGAGGGATAGTGGCGGGGGGGGGCGGGGGAAGAGACGGGGTGGATGTGATAATATACAGATAGATAGAGATGGGGGGGATGTGAGAGAAGAGAGAGACACAGAGACACAGACAGAAAAACACAGAGATGAAGAGAGTGAGTGTGAGAGTCACAGAGAGAGAAAGATATTTACCTCCTGAGGAGATAGGCCCCGAAAGTGCGCGCGCCCTGAATTCCACATGTGCAATACAAAAATCCCGAAAATATCGATAGTTCGGTATAGCTCAATATGAGCCCATCGATATATCTAAATCGGAAAATTTCCATATCGACGGACCCTAGTCACTACACTTTACTGTATATTCCATGAAGTAGGACCTATCCTGACGGTGTAAATGCAAGTGATAATTTTTGTCCCTCTCTGACGGGGCTATCTTATCAAAATGATAAGTGACCTGGATAAACACCAAAATAAAAGACAAAAAAGATGAATACTTAATCACATTTAAAACCGTTTTCTGCCATGATAAAAATATCAATTCTCTTCAGAAATGAGCTGAATGAAACACACCGTAAACTGGCTTGTTGTGATGGCAATGAGCATGTTCCTGCTCCTGAGAGCTCAGGTGACGGCTGCTGACTGATTGACTGCGAAAACATCTGGCTCTGAATAGAAGTTGACTCAATCGATTGTGCAGATCAGATGTGGCTCATATCTAAACATCTGCCAGCTCAGTGATAACTAATCTACCGCAGCTCGTGCATTGGGACATTACTGAATAAATAAGGCTCATCTTTCCAGAAGTCGTGTGTTTCGTTTCCCAATTTTGAAATCATATGGGGAATTTCCTTCGACACCAACACTGCTAATCGTAAATAAATAGATTTGAACTTTACCAGAGCAATTAACCAGTTTAGCTATGGAATTTTTTTTCAAGATACAAGGCTTTTGTTGTGTATTTTTGATGTGTTGTGTTGTGTTTGTGGTTTGTGTAGATTTTTCTGATGCTTTGTCCAGAAAGCCAATGTGAAGACGCTGTGAAAGCCCACATTCCAGAATTGAGATCAACAGATCACATGTGGCACCACAGATCTTAGATGACCATTAAACAGCATAATATTCTCCTTTCGATTGATGTTTGCATCAAGCGTTTGCAGCGTGTCGATGCTGCGCTGTGGCATCTCGAACTAATTAAAGCACTCATATATGTCTTGCAATTTAATTACCTCAGTTTCCTATTCCAACATCAAACCACCCGACACAAGAGCAAATCAAGATTCCGAGTGTCTGGGTGATTACTATAGCAAGCAATACATTCCACCGAGTGTCCTTACTTCATTTCCATACGATTCTCATGTCGGATTACATTTAAAAAAAAAGTCGCTTCAACTCCCTATCCATACAACTGCAGTCCTTGTGGTGAGAAGTTAAACCATGGTCCCATCAGCCTGTTCAGGTGGACATTAAAGCTCCTATGCCCCTATTCGAAAAGCATTGTGGCATCCACGACTATATTCAGCGCCTTGGAATATCCTTCTGACGTGAAAGGCGCTATACAAGTGTCATTTTGTTGTTATTGTTGTTGTTCACAAGAGTATTTGATCAGTTATGATCAAAACCATCCCCATGACTTTCAATCTCATTCATCGGAGTAAAACGTTTCCTCCATTCATTTTGAAAGGGTTAACTGATGTAGCATTAAACGTCATAATAGAAGTCTAGTCAACATATTGCGACTCTGGGGGCTAAACCTTTTTTTTTAAATCATTGAAGCTCTCGAAGCCTATTAAAGGTGAGCACATGGCCGCTGAATCTTTGAGCAAATTTGAATTGAAATAACTTCCTTACAGCATGCCAACGGTGTGCGATATTGGCTGGTTTCACAGAGAATACTGAAGATGGTGCAGGCAGGATGCTGTGAGGGCACTTCAACTAATTGTGACCCACAGGGAAGTTTGCATTCCATCAGATATTTCCATTCTAGTCAGTGGATCACAGATGGGTAGGATGGAGTCTGAGATGATGAATGCAATGCCTGAAGTTTTCCTGTATCCAGGTTGCGTTCATTCAAATTCCAAATGTCAGAATGAGGTACAAGGGAACGCAGTACTGAAGATTTTGATCTCACTCTCAGCGTCTTTCAGGCAGAAGTTTAGTCAGAACCCAAAATAATGAGCTTCGATTGAATGAGACAATGGAGATGTTGGCCTGTCCACTACTGACGTTAAGTGGTGACTCTATTGTAGCGTTGTCGAGTGGCCAAACATCTCGCTGCTGGCCTTCTGGTTAGAGTTTCTACATTCAATGCATGTACTGTATACACAAAGCTAGCCAGCCTTCCATTGCTGAATAAAATTGTTCGACTTCCGGGTCATTAGATTGCCTCTGACTCTACGTTATTGTACTGGAAATGACCCATCAACGCAGCCGTAAACCCTTTTACTTAGAGTACAAGAAACCAGTCAATAAATGGAAGTGAGCCAATTTTCTGAATGCATTTTGTGGTTGTCTGTATCCATATTGCAGTAAAAGCCCGTTTATCCGTGACCCGATTAACCGTGACTTCCGTAGAACTGGCACCTCAAAAAAAAGTCCGCGTTCGATTAACTGGAATTTATCTGGGAAAATGCATTTTTTAAATTTTTTTTATTTTATTTTTTTTCGTGTTTTTGGCCGAAAATCTGGCACGCGCTTTAACCGCCATTGGCCAGGTCCTGAGGGTGCCGGATAAACTGGCTTTTACTGTATTTTGCAAATGCTATAATAAATAATATAATAATAATCCTTGCATTTGGTATAGCGCTTTTCACATCTTCTAGACGTCTCAAAGCGCTTCACAGAATATATTATAAAAGTGGACTGACTGTATATTGGTGGGCGAAATGGGGCAATTGCACACAGCAGCGTCCCCACAAACAATCGTGGATGGAAGTGACCAATTTTATTTGTGTGGTTTAAAAAATATAATGTTTAGAAAATGCAACCCTGTTAAGGCTTTTTATTTTATCGGTAACATTTCCAGTCGTTGCAGGGTTAAGTCAAATTTGAGACTGGCAGTTGAAATTAAGAGTTTGTAGGCAACCATAAACGTTAGTGTTCAGAGAGGCAATCTCTGGAATAATTTGCTGAGACTTCAAAATACTGTGCGAAAAATGGTAATATGCTGCTCTCCTGCCAGGTTTGTTGTTAACTCCATATCGCTGTGCTTTGATCTCTGCTAATATAAACAGTTTAAGCGGATAGAGATCAAACCAGGCCCCCCTCCCTCCCAGCATCTCAAAACCTGTCAACTCCGCAGATGAAGTTAAGCGGCTGTGGAAGCTTATGTAGGACAGAGAAAGAAACCCACTTTGTCACACTCAGCTTGTCCTTTTCTCACCTTGCCTTCCTTTGCCAATGAACGGCAGGCAGACTGTTGCCAGCACTTTCCTAAAGTACACAAACTGGTACCTATTCCATCACAGACTGTTTGTAAAATATAGATTTATTTGACTATTTGCAAACTGCTAGATTATTGTATTATTATTATATCAACAACTCATATTGATACAGTGCTGTTCGTGCCGGAACAATAAACAGTGGTGGAGTTTGAACACCAAGCAAGGGAGAAGCAGGAGAGGATGTAGCCATAACCACTGCCAAAGGGGTAGGCCTTAAAGTGGGATTTAAAGAAACGGGGGAATTATAATAATCCTTGTATTTGATATACAGTAGTAGCTTTCACATCAGGAGGACATCTTGAAGCACTTCACAGGACTTTGCTGTAATACCCTTTGTTTTATAGATGTACATAGCCAACAATTTGCACCCAGAAATGTCCCAGAAACAGCCATGAAGTGAATGAACAATTTTATTGGGGAGGGGGTGGGATTGTTGGCCAGGCTACCAGGAGAAATTCCATTCACTTTCCGAGCCATTGCTATGGGATCTTTAATATGCAGTTTAGGGAACCTCGATTTAATGTCTTATCTGAAGGAAGGCACCCCCAGCAGTACAGCACAACTCTAGCTCTATAAACCTTAAGTCCATTGTCTTAATACAGTATTATGATTGTGCAGAATTTAGGGAAATTCCTAAACTCCGTGTAATTTGGAAGCCGGTTGTCTGTGGTTATTTTAACAGAGGGAACATGCTTCTAAATGAAGGAATGGGAACCCAGGTTGATTTTTCCCTTTCCTGGCAAAGAGGTGCTGAAGTCAAATGACACCTAACCGGCTGACTGTGGCTGAGATCAGATAGCTCAGCACACAACGAGATTCAAACCCAAGACCCATCAGTAGATTTGGATGTATTTTATATTCATGACAAAGGACAGAATTGATTGAAAAATGAAGGACACCAATTCTCTACATCTGCTTGGCTTCCTTAGGAACATAAGAATGCACAAGTCCAGAAAAAATCGTTGAGGTTGATTTGGCCTCTCCCAGATTGAAATTCATAGCTTTACACTTACCCTAATTCTTCGTGAATTTACTGAGAAAGTCCGCCATCTCGTTGGGTAGCCTTTTGTATATATTGGGGAGAAATTCCACCTGGATCTAGATTTACTCTGTGTAGTATTTTGGAGCATTCCGAACTTGTGTTCATTTCGAAGCCGGTTAGTTTTCATCAGGTCACTTTGAGAACTTCGGAATAACATCTGCAAAGTTGAGAATGAACACACCATTGTGCCAAATTCTGGACACTCTACAATGTTACATTAATAGCAGTAAATCTAATCCTAGGTGGAATTCCTCCCCCAATTCACTAATCCCATAAAAAGTGTTCACTGTCTGTTTGGATTCCCTCATCTGAGCTCAGGTCCCTGCCCTACAAGTCCTACAGACTGTTACTATTACATTTATTACTAGTTTATCTATATCCTTTTAGAATCTTGGATACATCAATAAGATCTCCCTTGAGTTTTTTTTTACTCCTGCTCCTAATTCTTATGTTCTTATGTTCTGAGGGCTGAGTGGTACAGTCGCATAAAGCATTCTTGTGCTTGTCAAAACAACTTGAAAGTAGTTTTTCAAGTTTGCCAACAGACGTATAACCGCTTATTGCATGAATTAAAAAATTTACATGTTGTATTTTCAGTTATTTTGTGATTTGCATTTCTAAATATACCTTCAGATGACAAACATCAGTTGCTTCAAACAATCGTTTCTTCCGTCAAGCAGATGGCATCACCAATGCCATAAGCAAAATGTTGATCTCCCAAGGGCATGCACATTAACAACGTGCATGGAATTGTACTGTCTTTAAGAGTTTTTTGCCGCTCGTACAGCTACTGTCTTCTGTGCAACTAAAATGTAAGCAGAATGAACATGTTGTCTTTTACAATCCTTCTGCCATAACTCCTCAGATCGCATCTGGTGACCTTCCTCTTTGACCGTGCCTACGATCACTTTCTCTGTGGCTCAGCATCAAACTCTGCCACTGTTAAGTGCTCTGAGTTGATAACTGCCTGCCTGCAGAGTGCTATATAAATGCAACCTGTTGTTGAAATTGATCGGATCCTGTACAGGTGCAACAAGTGATAAGATCCATTTATAACCTATAAACCTACATAGAGTTTTGACCGTCTGGCGAAAGCTTTTACTATTACACAAGAAAAGTATGTTTTTATCCATACCAATCTCTCAATCGCGTTCGCTAGGGGTGTTTTCTCAGCAACTGGGGGAAGGTTATACATTATAAAATGTTTACGGATCAAAACTGAATTTTATCCCCTGTTCCCACAGGCGATTGAGTTCACAACAAAGTCAGTCACACATTCCCTCTTGTCACAGTACTCAGCCGAAACTCTCGAATCAAGTTGATTTGCTATTTTTTATGATCTTTTATGATCTTTCTTGAAGTGTGAGCTGGTGTTCTGGTCAGCCATCCTGCAGATAAAATTGGTTAGTCGCTTCATGGTTATTTGTAGGGAGTTGTTGTACAAACATTGCCTGCTGTGTTTGCCCACAGATAAACAGTCTCTCCATTTTCATTGTTAATCCTGTGAAGCCCCTTGAAATGTTTTGACAGCACGATAGGACACTGTGTCAAATGCAAAGATCATTATTTAGTGGTTCAACAAGATCATATCAATAATAATCTTTGCATTTGACGTGGGGGTGGGGGAGGTGGGGGGCACCTTGAAATTCTTCATAGGACGTTACTGTAAAGTGTAGTGATTGTGTATTTTGAAGGCAATAGATTTGAGAAGCATATTTATGAGGGTAGCAATAGCCAATATTCATATTATTCAAAGACTCAAGGCTTTGAGATTGTTACAAGACAATCTTTAAGTAATCCAGCATAATTTGAAGCTTGATTTACTTGAATGTATAATCTACATTGTGGAAAATTACCATTAACTACATTCTAAGTCCTATCTTTATATAGGCATGGAATTTTTGTCTTGCTGCTCAGCTTGCCAGAATAGCACATTTATATTTATATAGCACTCCCGGATGCTACCTCCATGTGAGGGTACCCAAACGGCTATTGGAGCTAAGTCCATCACAGCTTGTAATAGGGGGAATAAATTTCGGAGAATTAATCTTAACTGTGTAGGGGGAAAGAGGAGAGAAATGGGTTTGGAGTAGATGGCACCAATAGGATAGCTCACACCAGCTCATACACGTGAGCTCAGCGGCCTCTGTCCGCTCTGTAAAACATTCCATGATTTATACTCTTCTAAATGAAAGCACAGAGTCCAGATTATCAATCCATCCAATAGAGCACTGCACCTATAGTTGCTTCTCATTCCCCGATCCCGAAAATATATAACCAGTGATATCCACCCTATTTCCTATAACCTTTGGCAAAGGTAAATACCTGCACAACGTGGGGAATTTTTGTCAGTGAAAGTAAGAGAGAGTAAGCTGCCACATAGACAATATAAAACAGCAACTTCTTTATCAATCTTCATTTGTTTCATCTGGTTCCATTTGCACGGTGCAGTGGCTTAAATCACATTGACATTAAACTGGACATTGTCATAATGAAAATGATGCACTCTGCCCCCCACTCCAGCAAGAGACATTTAGCAAATGCTCTCTGAGGAAGACAATGCCACTTTATTACTGGCGTCCCACTCACCGAGTAGAAAACTACTCTGCTATTCAGACAGAATAAATAACGGTCTCACACAGTCTGTCTTGACTTTCATCGTCCGCTTTAGGAAAAAGTAGAGTTGTTTCGAATATGATTAGAAAAGCTTTTGTTTGCACTGATCCGTGAATTCCTTGTTTCAAAAGCATCCCTGTGCGAGTGAAGTTTTCAGCAGACCTTCAATGAGCACTGACCCTCACCTATTAAGGGGCGAGGGTCAGTGCTCATTGAAGGCGTGAAGCAGAGCTGGTCAAGATGTATCACAGAGATGAATTGTTTCCTCAGTTTAATTACTGTAAACACACTGCGAATGTTGAACAAGCAAGACGTTGGGCTTTTTTTTTCCCCCCGTGTTGACGTCCTTTAGAAATGCTTCCGAGGTGCGAATGATAAAAGTGGAGATGGTTTGTGTTTTTGTGCACAAAATGACGACTGAACCTCCCACTCAGCTTCTCCTGAAATCACATTACGATGGAAATGCGCCATCCATAATAAAAAGTAATACCCCACAATAAAAAGCAAGCGAAGGAGCTTATCCCTGTGAAAATACATGGTGGCTGGAAGAAAATTTGCCCACAAAAAAATGTATACAGTCGCTCCGTTTTACAGTACATCCTGTGAAGCACTTTGGGACGTCCTCCTGACTTGAAAGGTGCTATACAAAATGCAGATGGTATTGTATTATTATTGATATTATTATATGTTTGATTATAAATGTATAAAATATTTGATGAATTCTATTTGTAAGCCCTCTAATAGATTATTCTTTTACTTCCTAGGTAAGTGGCATTTGGTTCAATCTCTTGCTTGATCTGTAAAGATGTGTTTTCTGGGTGAGTAACTGAATGTGAATCTTTTGAGTAGATCAATATTTAATTACATTTCAACCATAGAAATATCAGCCTTGAATCAGAGCTGCATATCTGTTTGGGGATTATTTGAAAGATATTCGAATTACAGTTCATTAAATAGGTCTGTTTTAATTGTTCCTGCCTTTTCAGTATTGCACTGTATTTAGTTTTTTTTATTAACGGTACAAATTGAGAGTTTAAATTGTAGAAAAAATTTGCTTTTTAGTTTCAATGAGAGTAACAAGGGCTTATTGTTTAGATAATTTTAATATAATAATGGGTAAAGATATTCTGAGGGAAATTAACCACTGAGGAGATTGCTGCGAAGGTTGGTTTCAGCCAGGACACGGGGACCTGTTTAAAAAGTAGCAGGATGCTCTGATAGGAGGATGTTAGAATGGGTGTTCTGGAAGGGTGGGATCAAATGGTTTTCTTCATCTGAACTGATCTCATGGTTTTTTAAAGAGTTAAATGTGGATTGCTTTGAGATGGTCATCCGGGTCGTTGATAACTGTTATTATTTAATATGCTGAGGAAATGGCCCTGAACTGTCGTATAAATAATTTCAGGTTAATGTCATTCATTTATTAATGAAGATCATTGTTTAGTTTGCCAAAGGAGTCAAAGGAAGGACTCTTGTCATATGGCAAGGGGTGACATTTAAATTAACACTAAGGGTGCTGGTAGAAATGAAGAAATCACTCACGCCCACCCAGCGCACTTTAATCGTAAAGGAAAGTTACCTTCATGTTCAGTTCAGAATTAACCCTGCGAGGTAGTCACTCATGAAATTTTGCTCCTCTTCAGCTAACTGGAGCCTGATTAATTTTAACCCTTTCTAGGGAGAATAATACTGTATTCAGCAACTACTGTACTGGTTTCGCTGCTGCACTGGTGTAAACTAGATCATGAACTTCACCATTGTGATTTATTGTCACCATTGTCACATTAGATCATATTTCCTGTGCTTTTTATAAATGAATTCTTAAGAGTTTGTAGGAGCTCAGTGGTAGAGCTCTCGCTTCACAAGTGGGAGACCTGGGTTCGAATCCCAGCAGGGCAAAACCTCAGGCAAGTCTCCTTGCTCCACACATCTGATAATAATCCCTCAAGAAAAAAAACAATTGGTCTCTTCAATCTACAATGTTTGTGGGACACTGCTGTGCGCAATTGGCTGCTGCATTTCGCCCCAATTGAATAGTGAATTCACTATACAGTATATTCTATGATGCGCTTTGAGACACTATATCAAATGCAAGGATTATTATATTATTATAATAATTATCCAGCAATTTATGTACAGGTGTGGCGAAAATATTCACCAACAGAATACACAGTGACCACATATTACAGTAAAATCCTGCAAACACTTTGAGACATCCGTGAAAGGCACCACATCAAATGTAAGACACAAAAGCAGAAGTCACTGGGAACACTCAGCAGGTCAGGCAGCATCTATAGAGAAAGGAAAATGAGTCAACGTTTCGGGTCCATGAGCCTTCGTCAGAACTGGGGCATGTTGGAGGGAGAGGCTTTTAAGGACTAACAGATGGGGCAAAAAAGCCCTTTCCCACAGGCCGTTTATCCAAAATCAAATGTAAAGATTGTTATTTATTAGTATACTGTACAAAGTGATATACAAGAGCCATTAACCACACATTTTAGACTAACCTAGTTTAACTGCAGAATGTGCTTGAATGTAGCTTTGCCAATCCCTGCCAGGTTTTGTTCACTACAGTATCTTGGCAACTCTGTAGATCAAAGACTAACGATAGAAATGATAGGTCGATAGAACTTCTGCAGTCACAAAATCACACACACCTCATTTGTCGTTGAACTAGTTTACATTTATTGGTACCTCGCTTTCTGCTACGTTATTATAGGAATATCTATTGACACCCTCAGGACTCCATTCTTTTGCAAACGGCCATTTATCTGATTTAATTCTTCCCTCTCTCACTCCTGAATTCTCCCCATGCCACCCATCTTTCCCATTTAAGAGGACAGGCTGAACACCTGCTCCTAGCTCTCTGGCAAGGCTTTCTGTTCGGCCTCCTGCCATGAGGTACGTGATGAAGATAGCCTGGGGACTTTTCCCTGTGAGCAACTGCCCATGCTTCACTCAGCACCTCCTCGCTCATCTCAAAGCTGCATCGTGTGACACATGATGGCTATAAGCCCATGTCCTACCATTCTGTGTGTGCACAGCGTGTTGGAGATTCAACTCAACTGCACGTGTCTGCCACACTCCTTCCAAATGTACCGATGCTAAATTATTTACATTGACAGGAACATTATATCAGCTGATTAAAACAGACGAGTCTCGAAATATTATCCGGGCTAGTTTCGAGGGAGTGTAGTATTCAATCAAATCCGCACCGTCCTCTAAGTGCTACGAATGGGAAAATTGAAACGAATAGCTATTTGGGCCCAAACTAATCACAGATTTCAATAACTGTATGCACCAAGGTAGACTTCTCTTCTGACATACTTTGAAAATAATTGAATCCGGCCAAAGGAAGCCATTCAATCCATCAAGTCTGCACCAGCTCCCAGTGCAAAATGCCCATTTCATTGCAATTATCATGGCAAGCCATCTCAAAGAACATCACAGCCTCAGCACTGCACATGAGTATCATCCTACATTGTGAGTACCAAATTTCAGTTTGGGACTTGAACTCGTAACAAGGAAAGAGAACTCGCAATGAACCAGGCTGACACTTATTGATTTTTCCTATGTCTGGTTCAAATCAAACCAAGTCAAACCAATCAAACCATGTGATCCATTGTGAAAGGCTGCTATTTCTGGAGGAACCACATCATGTTAGAAACGAGGAAACAGGAGTAGGCCATTTAGGCCCTCAAGCCCGTTCTGCCTGATTCTATAAGATCATGGCTGATCTGTACCTCAATTATGCGACATTCCCCCTCCTCCCGATGTGAAAGACGCTATAGAAATGTTATTTTGCTGTTGCTTGTGTTTGAGAACTTGCAATCACTTGAAGCTCAGTACACTCAGCTTCCAGCACTCTCACAGTGACAGAAGTGACGCCAGTCAACACGTTCAGTATGGAGGAGGTAACGGCAGCACTGTTTCCTGCAGATAGTGTACCTGCACACAGTGAGCAGGCAATGACATCAGTCAAGATCTAACTACCAGGAAGTTAGCCACTTTTTCACATGTCGCTTATTAGCACAGTCTCTAAATCATTGGATCCAGAGAACCATGTTACAGCAACAAAATTACATTGATAGAGCGTTGTTATATCAAGGTTCCCCTGTATTATATCCCACCATAATCATCCTCTATGCTTCGGACCACAGGAAAATAAAACATCTGCTACAAATAGGGGTAAAACTGCTGGCCCCCACCCCCCCCCCCCAAAAAAAACACAGCCAAGATAGAGAAAACTCTAACATTATGTGTGATTCTGTTAGCTTTCTGCAATGAGCTTTCATTGTACATCAGCGTTTGCCAGATCGATAATCGTATATGGTTCAGAGATAGCTGGAATCATTTAAATTAATTTTCACTTCATATTGTGAGCAATTCTTTCTCTACTGCTTAGCTTTAAGCTTCTGTCCACAAAGTACAATGAGGATTTTAAAAAATCATATCACTTTAAATCACATCATTCTTGGGACAATTGTGTTACGAGTTCCATAGGCAGAATTGGCCTTGCAGGGAGCATTCACTTCATTGCAGTTTTATGTTTTAACTGATCCTCCTTCGCACTGTTATTTATCATGAGTGCGAAACCATGTTAAGCCAGCCGTACAAATGGGAAGGTTGGATACAACCATAGGGGTTGTTTGAGAAACTATGCTCGGCTTTTACTAAGCAAAAATAATTTTCTTATCCAATTGTAAGGTGACAAAATGAAGTGTATTCAGAAAACACTGGAGGATAAAGTTGCGGTGAATTATTTGTCATCAGACAAATTGGGGAGGCTGGAGTTGCGGGGCGGGGGGTGGGGGGTGGGTGGTGGGTGGTGGGAAGCATACTCAATAAATTATCAGCTCAAAGAATATTTTGCTGCAGTAGGAAATACTGTAGTGTTATTTATAATCTACGAGTTTCCTTTGGCAAAGCTCAGTCACTATTTGTATCCAACTTTCACAAGTCAAGTGCTTCCAAAACATAACCCGACATTTCCTGTGCACAGAACTAGATGTTTGTTCCTGCAGGTTTACGGCACTCACCCAGAACAGACTACAAAGAGTACAGGAACCTGTAAAGGTGTGTTATCAACACCGTGAAGATACTGAAAGAATGGTCCAGGAAATACAGCAAGCAATTCAACAACAAACAACAACAGCTATTGCACATGTAACTTGACAAATCAAGAGGAGACAAATTATTATTCATTCTAATCCTTACATTTGATATAGCACATTTCATGTTGGCCGCACATTAAATAAAGTGCTTCCCAGGACTTTATTGCAAAACATATTTGTAGGCAAGCATGGCGGCTAATTTACGCACACAGCAATGTCCCACAAACAAATGGATGAGTGGCTCATTTTATTTGGGGGATTTTATTTGTTGACTCTTTTCAAACAAAGAAGGGAGTTTCTCACGGTGCTAGAGCATTGGGAGAAACTCCCTTCTTTTGTTGAAAAGTGCCACGGTATCTCTAATGTCCACCTGAACAGGCAGATGAGGCCTCGGTTTCTGTCTCATCTATAGGATGGAATTAGGGCTTTGACTGATGACCACAGCCTCTCAGCCTCTCAGCCCAGCACTCTACAGCAGCGATGGTCGTTTCATACCGAGTTCTGATAAAAGGTCATTGACCTGAAACGTTATCTCTCCATAGATGCCGCCTGAGCTGCCGAGTGTGCCCAACGACTTATGCTTTCAATTTCAAATTTCCAGCATCTGCCGTATTTTGCCTTTTGAACTTTTCATATTGTTGGCACGTGTTGACCTCACAACACACACACACACACACACACACACACACACACACACACATAATAATAGTATTATTATTATTATTATTAATGGTAGTAATAATCCTTGCATTTGATACAGTGTCTTATCACTTTGACCAGGCATCTCAGATTGTTTCACAGGAAGCAGGTTGACTGTATTTTGAAGGTGAACCATGGCAGCCAGGTTGCGCACAACAATGTCCCACAAACAACCATGGAAAGTGTGATCAATTTCATTTGAGAGGTTGTTGATCAGGCCACCGGGAGAATATCCCTTCTCTTTTCGAATACTGCGCATCAGGAAAGACTTGCGACCTTTGTGACTGTGGAAGCACCTTCATGGTGTGTGCATATCGGTTCTTTATTGCCACTGGTCCTGTAAATTCTCTCCTCTGTATAAAAAGCCGAGGAGATCTGATTCGTAGCTAGCCGAAAACTCCTAGCAAAAGAATACTGAAGTGACAGATCCATCGAAGGCGACTGTGAAATATGTCCAATGCACATTAAACCTGCCAGACAAGCAAAGGCTGCTTCGGCAACCACGAGCTTCATAATCAGAGAACAAATAAAACGTTGGATTGAATTCTGTGTGAAACTGACACTATAAATAGGCCATTAATTTCAAGAGAGGCTTGAGAATTAGGGAGGAAATAGGTATGTACATCATGGTGTTCATCGAAAGTCTTCTTTGGCAAGTCACCTAACACTGCCAGGCACTCATTTATCTGCTGCATTTGTCACGGTGTCTCGTAAATACGTGTTGCGATTAGGCGTTTTAAATTCTAACAGGCAAATCGGAAATAATTCTGCAAATGGAACACCATGAGGGAATTTTCTGCGTCAGAAAAATATGCTGAATGTGACAGGCACAAGAAAACAGTGTCCCCCTCCGACCTAGCATTTGAACTGCTGTATGCGTTGCCGGTATATAAGGTGTCATAAATAATCACACCATGGATTTATGAGTCCAGTGGGAGGAGGCGGACACCCTACATCAGTGAAAATGTCCTTTTCCTGAATGTTAATGATGGTCTGTATTTTTTCAATTAAACCCAGGCATTTGAAATGCATAGCACGGATTAATTGGGCTGAATGACTTGTTTCACTGCTGTCCCCTTCTATGTAAATACGTAGCGTAACAAATCACGTTTTACGCCATTCGATTTTAGCCGTTTGACTAGTATTACATTTAACGAAAAAAGAAGAGTATCACACACAACCAGAAAGAAACATTTGAGATGTTATTTGGAGGGTCGAATAGTTTATATCGATTGTTTAGACTTCCAATTTTTGTCATTTGCCTGAGTACGGAACTCTCCAAATCTATACCATGTCTTACTAAAAATGTTGTATTGGAATATAAGGTTTTTTTTTAATAAGAAACTCAAATACAAAGGCCCAATAACAACAACTTCCATATACATAACATCCTTCACACGGATAGTGTCACAGAGCACGTAACAAGGCCTGGCTTGAACACTGAGCTAGAAAGTGGTGGGTGTGGGGGTGGGAGGGAAGTGACCCAATGTATCTTCAAAAAGGAAAGTCTTTAGGTGTGAATAATAATAATAATCCTTGCATTTGATATAGCACTTTTCATGTCTTCTAGATGTCTCAGAGCTCTTCACAGAATATACTGTACTGTAAAGGAAATTGACTGTATATTTGTGGGCGAATCGCGGCAGCCAATTGCGCACAGCAGTGTCCCACAAACAGTCGTGGATTGAAATGACCAATTTATTATTGTATCCACAATGGATTTAATTTCAGTTCACAGTAATTATATCCCTTCAAATTCGAGATTGCTTCCAGCCATGAACTGCTGAATGTCAATGCTCACTGTTGGGTGAAACTGGTAACTCCTGCCCGTATTTTCATAATTGAATATAAGATGCAGAGCTGATTGTATCCATCATTGAAGGATTCTAAACCAACCCTAGTTAAAATATCCTTTCAGTAACTTGCACAGAAGTATATTCATACGTTGCTATCACACTGAATGAACCAAAGTTTGCTGGTATTCTTCATGAGCTGCTCCGTTTGCAGTCAGTTCATATGTAGAGGAATTCATTATCATTAATAGCTTGTATTGTAACAACAGCAAACCGTTGTCAGATGAACTGAATGATCTTGTCCTGTACGCTGAATGCATGAACGTGGCTGCCGGTTCTGTCATTCGTCAATTATTGAATTTTGTGTCGCTCGCAAATATTAATTGATAAATCATCAAAGGCATCTCCTGAAACTGGTCCTCGGCGGGTCCCTCCTGCTCTTCCAAGATTATGAATGCACGGCACGTATGCTTCTCTCTCCTCCCCGTCCCTTGTGTTTTTTTGCAATAGGTCGTTTGCATTTTGCGGCCTCCGATAAAAATGAGCCATGTCAGTCAGTACAGCAATCTGTGTGATCGCTATAGAGTGAGACCAAGACTTGATTCGAGGAAGAATTTTAAAAAGCCGTTTGACCGGGCAATCACACTCAGACTGAAAGTCAGTTTCCGCTTGCTCTGATGTTCTCTCTGATTGGTTTTTTTTCATCTAGTTTCAGTGCCTTCGTCCTTATTTGATTGCATTCGTATATTTACACCCCCTTTTGTAGGCTTCTTATTCCATCCAATTCCATCAGCCATTCGCCAGCTTTCCTCACAACAAGTCTCCACCTCTCCATTACCGCTAAGAGATGTGCAAAATGTACAGGAGCCAGACGGAACAAACAGTAGCCTTTGATTTTCTCAATCGTCTCTGCAGGGAAACAGCGAGCACCAATCCCCCCCACCCCGAGGGCCAAGGACAACGCACTGTCATGTCGCCACATCCTTCCAATCCCTAATAAAACACCAACAAGGATTTGATTTTATAATTTACAAGGAATATTACATTGCAATGTCAGAGGTGCTACTGTCCTTCAGATGAGTTCCAAATCCACTGTACAATCCGCTTGTTCGGGTGATTCAGGTAGATATTAAATATCCTTCACACTATTTCCGAGGAGAAGCACAGTGGGGTTCTTCCTGTATTCCCGACCATTAGTCCCAAAATAGATTCATTTGACCATTCTTTTCATTGCTATTTGTAAGTTGCTGCAGGCGCAGATTAGCTGTCACATTTGCCTGCATAACAGTCACTATACTTCAAAGTAGCTCTTTGTGTAAAGTGCTTTGAGACAGTTCACTGTGATAAAGGCACTATATCAAATCTGAGCATCAGTATTATTAATCTGCTCTGTCACAAACCAGTGAGGGCACACGAGGAGTTGTATCTCCTTCATTCATTGAACGCTGCAATTCTGTGAGACATTGTTTAAAACACAAAATGAAACAGCAGTGGAGGCAAATATGTAGGTTAATAGCATCTGGGTCTCAGTCTGTCTCAAATTGAAATGCAGGGTTGTGCAGATGAAGATTGTCATAGTTACTGGTGTGAACAACGCATTAAACAGCTGTCATCAGCGATGCTTCAAGCTCAGAAAATGAACCAAATTTTCCGCTATTCAACGGTTAAACAGCGTTTGCATGAAAATTGTGCAATAACTATACAGCCATCTGCACACGTGCCACTTAAACAAAACTAAATTGTTGGGAGCCCGATTAAGATTTGTACTGAACTTTGCACCACCAGTTTGTAGCTAGACACTACACTAGACCGCCCTGTCACGATCACCTCACTTGACTGGCCTGTATTAATCGCTACACTCTCTTGGTCATATCCCCAGGCCCCTCTCAAAGGGTCAGAGAGGCCTGGGCCACGGGGGGCACTCGATAGTCCGAAGATTCATTAGTCCGAAGGTTCGATCGTCCGAATACACAAATTTCCTATATCCGGGGGGGTTACCGTGGTTACCACTCGATAGTCCGAACCAACAATGAAATAAGGTTTGTTAATCCGAACATTTGGTGTGATAGTCCGAAGGTTCATTAGTCCAAAGGTTAGGGTTAGGGTTAGGGTTAGGGTTAGGGTTAGAGGAAGCTTCAACTAACGAACCTTCGGACTAATGAACCTTCGGACTATCGAGCGGTAACCCTGGGCCACATCCAAATTTTGAAGCCCCTGACCATAAAAAAATGATGGTTAAGTTCCAAATCACAGCCTCACCATATTTAATTACTACAGTATTAGGAAATACTAATTTTGTTAAAAAAAAATTAAACAAACCTAATAAAAAAATGTGTAAAAATTAACAAGTGTCTAAATTTGAGGCCCCCTTTGAGCTTGAGGCTCAGGCCAAATGCCCTCCAGGCCTCCCCTCTGATTGGCACTGAATATCCCCGATTTCTTGGGACAAGACCCGGTTGACAGTATTGGGTCCCTGGGCAAATTTGCTCTGACTTGAGTTCAGCCACAGCCTGAGCAAGAAAAACAAACAACACAACAACAAACAAACTAACATTTATAGAGTGCCTTTCACGTCGGGAGGATATCCCAAGGCGCCGGAACAGTAAATGTTCTAAAATAGATCCATCCACACATGGACGAAACACAGCCATCAATCCAGCAAGCTCCTCCAGTATGTCAGCATCAGATATTGTCACGAGTTCTTTTGATATTTTTACATGTGTCCTGAGGTTTGCTTCACAAACTATAGCCACTCTACTCTCAAGCGCTCTGAGATGCCGTCCGGCGTGGAGGGTGCTATATAAATCCAAATTGTTGTTGTTGTTGTTGTTGCTACGGTGCCAGTCACTGCACTTGTCTGTACTCATCATTACAACGACAGGGATTACTGTAAAGAGCTTTGAAAACTTCTGATGTGGTGCGGCCCTATAAACATGTGAGTTTGTCCTTCCTAAAAGGTCAACAGCTCAGCTGTCGGTCCTGGTCCCAGCCCTGGTGAAGCTCTGGTGATTGGTGGGGGAATTAAAATAATAAATAATAATCCTTGCATTTGATATCGCCTCATCACATGATTGAGTACAGATGAAGATCACAGAATACAGTGTAAAGCGGATTAACTGTATTTTCCGGCCACCACCCCTGGTCTCTACGCTCGGATCAGAAACACTGATTGTCTGATTGACTGATTGTCCAATGCCTTGGGACATCCTCCCAACAGGAAAGGCATCACACAAATGTATTTTATTATCAGGGATTATTATCAGGCGTGTGGAGTAAGGAAACTTGCCGGGAATCGAATCCAGGTCTCCTGTTTGCTAGGCGAGCTACAGGTCCCCAGGATGTGCTGCTTTCTTGTTCTTATCCAGTCCCCAAAGAGTTATTAGTACGAAAAACACCCCCTGTTTTTCAGGGGGTCGGAGGAACAAAACAGGGTCGTCACCTCCAAAGTCTGCTTCAGAAACTCAGTTAGCAACGTCAAAGTGAACTTAATTTGGGGAGAGATAAAATTGCATCCACTGGCCTCCTTTCAACAAGGGGATCATCTTTAAGATCCACATCTTTTTCTTCAATTCCTGCAGGGCCTTATCGCACTCTCCCTCTGTCCTAAGATCGTACTCCCCCAACGCTGACTGGCCTCATATCTCCTGTCACTCTGCCCCACTATTGGCAGGTGGGTCACCATCCACTTTCTCCCTGCCCTTTTGGAACTCTCTTCCAAAAATCTCTACGCCAGTGGTTCCCAACCTCGGGTCCCGACCCAAATCAGGGTTGCGGGGGTCCTCAGTAGGGTAAGGTTCATCAGAAACATTTTTTTTTGTGCGTTTTTTAATGCTGAAAATCCTTTTTTTTAATGCTGCAAAAGTGCCCGAGGCGACACCGCAGGCCAACTTGTATGAAAGAGCGTGCCAACCAGTTGCGCTGAGTCCACACGAGAGAAGGAGATATCATCTTGGCTGAGCTTCGCTTCAGTCGCGATGTCAGCCCCCTAAGGGTCGGGAGGACCTGTCGGTGGCCAATTTAGGGTGACAGCAAAAAAAAAAGGTTGGGAACCACTGCTCCCCTTGCTTCCCTTTCTTTCAAAACCAATCCCAAATCCTATTTCTTTGAACACGCCATTGTCCAGTTTACTGCCTATCCCCCCGTCCCCGCCCATTATGTCCCTCCCAACTCAGGTTACCACTCAATCTCGGTGAAAGTTCTGTTTGAATACGTCGTCCCTACTTGATAGGTATTATGTAGAAGTGAATTGTTGTTGTTTTCATACCTAAAACAGTGATTGAGGCAGATTCCATAATATTTTTTAATAGGGAATTAGACAAATATTTGCAAAAGTGAAAAATATAAAGTACAGTATACGGGTAACGGGCAGGATAGTGGGAATAAATCAAAGCTGTTTCAGTGAGCTGGCACAGATATGATTGGCAGGTGGACTTTTCTCTGTAAAATTCTATGATTTTGACACTGAAACGGTTTGGAAATTGATGAAAGATGTGTCATTTTTAATTACTCTTCTTCTTATTATTGCTTTGAGAAAATGTGCGGTTTTATCAAAGAAATCCGTGATCTTTTAAGCACTCGGGCTCACTTTAGACTCTTACCATATCTGACACTAAACCGCCTTCAGTAAGAAGTAACCTATAGCAAGAGGAAGAGAAACCAGACATGGCTTTATTTTTCTGGTCTCCTTCAATCATTGATAAGACAGTGCTTAATCTAATTAAATGAAATCCTGCCTTTCCGATTTCTTTTGAACTTTTGGTAGTGTACAACCATAGCTGTGCAGTGTTTGCTAATTTACTTAACCAAGAAAGCCACCGTCACCCAGGCTTGTTGCATTGAAATTGACCCGAATCTGTACACACGCAGCAAGTTGTATGCTTAATTTACAACCTTTGACCTCCTATAGATTTTGACCCTGGGGGTACACTTTCTCTATTACACAAGAAAAGAATGTTTTTATCAATATCACTCCATAACAAATATACAGCACTCGCTTGGGGTATTTTCTCAGCGACTAGGGAGATAAATGTTCACAGATCAAACAGAATTTTTTCCCCAGCTCAGAAAGGCAATTGCGTTAACAACAACAGCAACAAAATTACATTTATAGAGCGCCTTTCAAGTTGGGAGGACGTCCCAAGGCGCTGAGTTAAAAACAAAGCCGAAAGCTAAATTCCTACCTGCTACAGAACTCGAGTAAAACACTCAAATCAAACCGAATTTCTATTTGATGGTCTTTCTTGAAGTGTTAGTTGGTGTCCTAGCTAACAGCCCTGCAGACAAAATTGATAATTTGCTTCATGGCTGTTTGTAGGAAATTACTGTACCCACATTAGGGGCTGTGTTTGCCTATAAATATACAGTCTCTCCATTTTCACAGTACTGTACAGTACGAATAATAATAATCCTTGCATTTGATATAGCGCTTTTCACATCTTCTAGACGTCTCAAAGCACTTCATAGAATATACTGTAAAGTGAAGTGACTGTATATCTGTGGGCGAAACGCGGCAGCCAATTACACACAGAAGTGTCCCACAAACAGTAGTGGATTGAAACGAACAATTTTTTTTGTTGGGGGGGGTGGGGGGTGGGATTATTTTTAGGCATGTGGAGGAAGGAAACTTGCCCAAGGTTTCGCCTTGACTTGCCTGGATTTGAACACAGGTCTTACGCATGTAAAGTGAGTGCTCTAACCACTGAGCCACAGTAAATCCTGTGAAGCTCTTTGAGATGTTTTGACAGCATGATAACCCAGAATATTAAATGCAGAGATCATCATTAAGTCGTTTAATTTATTCAAATCAATAATAAATGAATAATCTCAGCGTTTTACAATGGGGAGTGGGGCTCAACATGATTTACAGGATTTTAATGTAAAGCGTAGTGACTATTTTCAAGGCAGTAGGGTTGAGGTGGAGATTTATGAGAATAGTAATCTGTCATTGGTCAAACATTCTTGTTATAATAAATGAAAGGCTTTGAAATCTTTACAAGAAAGTCAACTTTAGTTAATCCAGCCGTATTTGAACTCTGCTTTTACTTGAATGTATAATCTACAGTGTGGAAAACTAACAAAAGTGGAGTCCTGTAAACTCAGTTGTTAGAGCACTCGTCCTACAAGTGAGAGACCTGGTTTTGATTCCTGGCAGGGTGAAACGTTGGGCAAGTTTCCTTATTCCACACGCTTAACAATAATCCCTCAAGAAAAAAATTGGTCTCTTCAATCTACGACTGTTTGTGGGACACTGCAGTTCGTAATTGGCTGCTGCGTTTCGCCGACAAATATACAGTCAATTCACTTTACAGTATATTCTGTGAAGCGCTTTGAGAAGTCGAGAAGGCATGAAAAGCACTGTATCAAATGCAAGGATTATTATTAACTACCATGTTCAGCACATTATTGAGAGAGCCATTCAGTGGCTCCTGTCGCTGGAGTAGAAAGAAACACATAACAAGTTCACGACCATAATAATAATAAGAATACAAATCCATGCGTTTGATGAGCAAGTTTGAAATTCCCTCGAGCAGAAAAGGTAAAAAGATGAAAGGAAAGTGCAGACTGGGAGTCGTAGAAACATCTCTTGAAGACAAACTAAACAGAACAATAGAAATGATAAGAGGAAAGTGAAAGGACAGATTACAGAGATCTACAGTATTCACTTCCCATGTAGCAGAGAAACATATTTTAAAATGCATTTTTCTGCTACATGTCAAGTAAATGGATGGTGAAAGACCAGATAGATTCTATTGGGTACGATCACAGATATATCAAATTAATCCTCGTTTGGACCCATGATGTCTATTTCAAGGCTGCCTACAATAAAGCACAGGTATCCCCCGATTTACGAGGGTTGCGTTCCTGAAAAATGTCACGCAAATCGGAACGTCATAAATTGAAACGCGGTTTCCCATGCAGTCCCACAAAATACACTACGTACTGCGCATGCGCAAAACAGATGCGCCACATTTGTTTGTCGTTAAAACAAAACCAAATGTTGTATATGGATAAAAAGGTGTTCAAAAATGATGTTCGTTCAATCGAAACCGTGTAGATAGAAACGTCGTAAATCGGGGGATACCTGTAGCCTATTCAGCCCAACTAGGTTCTGCCATTCTCTATATACTCTGTGTGAAAACCCTAAGCGAAAACAGATTTTATGTAAAAACAGCAATAAAGTAGACCCGGGGAAAAACACGTAATAGAGATGCATGACGAGAACTGTATGAATGCAATAGCATAATGAAAAGCACCAGGAAGGGGTTTAGAAAACGCAATACCAGCCTCCCTGACAAGCTTTCAGAGAAAAAGTAAATAGTGATACTCCCTGTGATTTTATTTATTCCGACCTTCAGAAAACTTTTGGCTAAAGTTTCAACAAAAAAATGCTTTCGGCGACACGAAAGAGCCACAAAATGTCTGACAGTAGAACGTGGATTTGTAAGAATTGCAGCATTTATCAGAGGCGTTATGTTAGGACAGAGGAAAATGGTGAGTGGATTCCCACAAGTGTCATTGCATCAAACTATTATTGTTTCCAATCTATAGAAATGACCTTAAGGACCTGAGTTCTGCCATGAGCCAGTGAACTTTCCTAACAAAGGCAAGTAAAATAGTACAAAAAAAACAGAGGATGCGGGAAAATATTTTTTAAAAGGCTTCAGGTTGCCTATGCAATTGCAAAGACACACTGCTACATTTAATAGTTGTAATTCTAATTACTATAAACACATAAAACCCCGGAAAACTCCACGAATCCTGTAGATCAGTTGTTGGAGCGTTCGCTTTATAAACGAGAGACCTGGGTTTGATTCCCGGCAGGTCAGAGAGAAACGTTGGGCAAGTTTCCTCACTCCACATGCCTGATAATGATCCCTCACCACAAACAATAATAAATTGGTTCTTTTTCACGACTGTTTGTGGGACACTGCTGTGCGCAATTGGCTGCCTCGTTTCGCCCACAAATATACAGTCAATTCACTTTGCAGTATATTCTGCGAAGCGCTTTGAGACGTAGAGAAGACGCGTAAAGCGCTGTTTCAAATGCAAGGATTATTATGATTATTATTAGTGGTATTATTATAACCAAACTTCCGTAAAATCACTTAGGACGTTTAGCACACAGTCTCAAGATGACACACCAACGCAGTGCTGAGGATGTGTTAGAATGTCGGAGGTGCCATCCTTCAACAGAGAGAACAACCCAAAGTCACACCTCTCTACCTGTTTGGAGCTATTCAAAAAGGGAAGGGAGTTTCTTTCAGGTGTCCTGGCAAACAATCTCACAAATAAATTGGTGTGTGCACTTCATAGCTGCTCGTGAGACATGATCGTGTTCAAATTGGCCGCCGGCTTTGCTTACAAACGCTCTCACTACGCGTTGCAGTGAATCACGTGATGCTGTTTGAGATGGTCCTCTGAATGTAAAAGGCGCCGTACAGGCTGCCAGGATTATTGTTACTTTCATCCTTTGTTTCTGCTATTGTCCCTATTTTTCCTGTTTGGGAGAGAGAGAGAGACGATCAATTTACTTGGCGCTAAAGCGGATTCAAAATAATTAGTCATTCTAAGTTGAGACAGCGGGCATTCCAAAAAAAAACGTGTTAACCATATAACCTTGTGAGCCTGCACAAAAACAGAAAGGAGTCAAAGCAAATATTGCACGGTTGTGAAAAAGTTGTGCCAGAGAACCAAAATAGTTCACTTACTACTACATTTGTTGCAATGGTGTCTTCATGCTACAAAGACCTTGTCTGTCGGTCTCTTGCTCGTTGACTATTTGCTCTCAGCGGATAAACGTTTGTTTAATGCTCGCTCAATGTCTGTAGGTAACTGCTTCTTCCTACTACTTTACCTCCCTCAAGCAGCCAGCTTGTGGTTAATGTAAAATCCCATGCTGTATAAAAGTATACATCGGGCAGACAATACTGGAAGTATTACTGTAGGTCATTTACCATTCCACCCAGTGTCATTCCGCAAGATTCATAAAATCTCTCCCGTTTAATATCAAAAGCGTAGAACTGTTGTTCAACTTCATTGTCGGCTGCTTTTGTTTTTTTTCCACGTGTTTTGGCAGTGAGAATGGTGTGACCCCATTTCGTCGGCAGGGTGAAACGGCAAGGTCAACTTTGCATCTGGCACTGCGCGGAAGGAAGCTGATGCGGCTGGCTGGATTAAAGGGGCGGTGTTGCCCTAATGATCTTCCAAAATGAATGTTAAAAATAGAACTTTAATGAATGTTCGGAGCAGGAATTACAAAAAAAACACACGAGACTGATGAGTAGCTGGGAGCAATTTCACGGCACTAATTCCAGTGAGGGGATCTGATAAATCCGTATCCTGAGATGAAACTGAAATGATGGAAATCGCTCTCAATTAACACTTGTTTTATATTGCCTGATGTGGGTTATGTTCGTGTTTGTATTGGAGGTTTTTGTTGCTAACGGCGAGTGGTGTAGTTAATGTTAAATCCCATTGTGCGCCTGTTGTTGATACAATCTCCAAACTACAGGTTCAATGTTAATTTATTGAGTGCTGATATAAAGTTAACCATCAGGAAATGTGAGTGTCAATCATAGTAGCAATGCTCACTGCAATGCGTCATGTTAATAATAATAATCCTTGCATTTGATAGAGCGCTTTTCATGTCTCCTTGACGTCTCAAAGCGCTTCACAGAATGTACTGTAAAGTGGATTGACTGTATATATGTGGGCGAAACGCAGCAGCCAATTGCGCACAGCAGTGTCCCACAAACAGCCATGGATTGAAATGACCAATTTATTATTATTTTTTGAGGGATTATTATCAGGCGTGTGGAGTAAAGAAACTTGCCCAAGGTTTCTCCCCCGCCTGGAATCGAACCCAGATCTCTCGCTTGCAAGGCGTGCACTGTAGTGAGCTACAAGACTCCACTCCGTGAGTGGGAAAGTGTGAGTTCGGAAGAAAGACGGGTCGGAACTCTTCACACAGAGGGTAATGGATTTTGGAGAATAAATTGTGAAGAAAGGTCATTGAAGTGAACATTAGAAACTGGTTCCAGGGACAGCAAAATGCGTTTCTGGCGAAAATGTATTGAAAAGCCGATCAGAAAGGGAAAGGCTTGCTTGACCTTTCGGCCTTAATAAGAACCTGCCAACCAAATCTAGCGTTTAGCTGGGTGACTCGCAGCAAATAAGGAGTGCAACACGGGGCAGAGAACAAAAAATACAATCCACACTGAATCAACTGTACATCAATACAAAGGAGAGAGCAAGAATAATGGAAAACTGCAGGTGGTGAAAGCAGGCGAGCATCTGGTGATTAATACGGTGTTAATACCGCACTATTCGTGCGAGTATGAAAGGGACAGTGACCCCAAAAATAATTGACCTTAGAAAGGGAATTACACAATCATAATAAAGATAAATAATTCTGGCATTTGATATGGGGTCCGACCACGTCCATGAAACCACTCAAAATGCTTCAACGGATTTTTAAGGTGAAGTTCAGCGCTTGCATATCTGTAGGCAAATGCGGCAATCAAGTTACAATATTTGACAAACAGCCGTGGTCCACGAGTCTCGTCACAGAAGTTCATCACCGAGGAAGGGGTGGCAGATAAATTTATTACAGTACTACATTCTTTCAGAATATCCGAAGTTAGTAGGTAAATTGATGGGGGTTGGATAATGTAGTTACGTCCACATGACTAAATGGATATCAGTGTCAGTCAGGCTCAGTTGTTAGCATTTTTATTTCCAAATCAGAAGGTTGGGTGGTTTAAATGTCTGTTCGGGACTTTGAACTCACAGTCTAGGCTGACGCTCCGTTGCAGTGCTAGAGGTGTGCTGCATCGCATTATCAAAAATGCAAGGGTTATTGGTGGAGCTGCCATCCTTCGAATGAGACTTTAAACTGAGGAACCCATTTGCCCATTCGGGTGACATTAACGATCCCATGACTCTAGAGAAGAGAAGAGAAGAGAAGAGAAGAGAAGAGAAGAGAAGAGAAGAGAAGAGAAGAGAAGAGAAGAGAGTTCCTCCAGGTGTTCCGGCTACCATTTCCCAAAATACAAAAACAGTCATTCACTTCGTAATAATAATAATATTTATTATTTGCATTTGATATAGCAGCTTTTCACGTCTTATCGACATCTCAAAGCGCTTCACAGAATATACTGTAAAGTGAATTGATCCTATATTTGTAGGCGAAACGCAGCAGCGGCATCCCGTAAACAGTTGTAGATCGAAATTACCAATTTTTATTATTATGGAGTTTTTTTGAGGACGGATTATTGTTTGGCATGTGGAGTATATGGACCAAGGTTTCGCCTTTGTAAGGCGAGTGCTCTAACCACTGAGCTACAGGAGCTGCACGGCTGTTTGCGGGACATTGCTATACATAAATTAGCTGCTGCATTCGCCTGCAAACACACACAGCAACTCCACTTTGCAATAAAATCTTGCGAGACGTTTTGCATAAAGGGCCATGCCAAATGCAATGTTGATGATTATTATTATTGCTGGAAAGCCTGTAAGTTGAAACGATCTGGAAATATTTTGTTAAACATATGAGCAACGTAAACAAAATGTTAGTTACAATGGGATATCTTGTGGTCAGCCTGATCACGTACATGAAGAACCACTGCTTCAGGAAAATCAAACAGTTTGCACCAGTCATTGCTGCAGAAACCAAGAGTAAGGAGTGCGAGAGCGCGGGTCAGAGAAAGAGATGAAGAGATGATAGCGTGCTCTTCACAATCAGAGGCTGCATTCTTCAAAGGAATAAACCAACAGGGGTAGGCCTTTTCGCCTGACCTCATGTTTTATTAGATCAGGGGAAAGAGAAAGAGATGAAATGAAAATAGACAAGATTGTTGAATATGTCAAGTCAACTACAAGCGCAGCAGATATTATATATGGGAAAGACATGTTGAACTCTAGAAATCAGTGAATGGGTGGTACAGTAGATCATTACGTGACAGATTGCAAAACCAAGTCAGTTTAATTTGTTAACAAAATGGATTGTCTGATTCAACAGCTCATTGCCTGTTGAATTCTAAGTAACTGGACAAAGCCAGACTCTTTTTAAACGAATCCGATCAAACGTCGCCCATAGCTATTGGCATTTGAAATTCTGGATGCGAGCCCAGTACATTAACAATGAGCATACAATCAGAAAAGTGTTACATGGTACGTACTGGTACTTTTAATATGCCTTTAAAACAATATATGTTCAAAGCACTTGCTTTTAACATTACCTGCATCACAGTGGTGCACTGGAACCTGGGGTTAAACTGTTTGTGGATTTGGAAGGTGTAGAAGTAAATCTTGGATCATGAGACATTAGTGGCGGACCACAGAATATTCCGTCACTAACATTTTGGTTATTTTGCTCCTGCTATTAACAAAATAGTGGAGTTCTGTAGCTCAGTGGTTAGAGCACTCGCCTCACAAGCGAGAGACCAGGGTTCGATTCCCAGCACAGCGAAACTTTGGGCAACTTTCCTTATTCCACATGCCTGATAATAATCCCTCAGTGAAAAACACAATAATAAATTGGTCACTTTAATCCACGTGTGTTTGTGGGACACTGCTGTGCGCAATTGGCTACCGCGTTTCGGCAACAATTAAGGCGCTTTGAGGGGATACAAGACGTGAAAAGCACTATATCAAATGCAAGGATTATTATTATTCTATTTGTTGTAATATTACAGTGCAAAGAAGGGATCTGCACAGCAGGGCTGGAGGACTCGAGTCCTGGACTCGGATGAGGAGGATGCTGCACAGCTAAAAAGGCAACATAGGCCTCGATGGACTGACTGTAATAAGTAATGTTGGGCAATTACTGACCAAGCGTTGTCTGAAACCTGTGCCGAAAAACATAGATGGAAAAAGCAGCAGATTTAAGTAGCCTTGTACAGATTTCGGTGCAATACTCAGGCTCGGCTGATTTTTGCACAGTTTAGTGCGTTTCGAAGTTCAGTTGAACAAAAAAAAGCAGAGTGGCATTAGGAAGCCAGCCAGCAGCAAAAAAGCTTTTAACAGATTGACTTGGTGGGTGATACACGTAGATTGTTATCAACGGTCAAACTAACCACTAATGCTTATGGTTTAATGTAAGGTTTAGAAACAACTGTCCAGTTGAATATTCTGCCAAGGCTCGTAAGACATGTGGGCATATTGGAAATTGGGTCGGAAATGTTGGAAATCATTCACACCAGCGAGAAATGCCAGATTATAAAGTGCTGCATATTGTTTTAAGGCTAAATAGACGGTAGGACATTAACCAATGAGAAGCAAGGAATGTGCAGATATCAAGACCACTTGAAGTTGGTTGGAGGTTTATGACACAATTGCTAACCATTTGAAAGAGACTTTTAACATTTTCGGATTAGCAGCAAACATAATGAAACTGTCGCAGTCCATCACCTATTTGACTGTGCCAGGGGAAAAAGCAAAGGAATATTTTGCAACACTAGAAAGTGAGGTGGACAGTGACCAGTGAAGGAGATGATGGTGGAAAGATGCTGTGGGGAAAGGAATGATTGACCAATTTAAGTTTGGAACAAGACAGCAGGGACCCACAGAATCATTCAATTAGTTCTGTGCAGTCCGAAGGTATTTACAGAACATTAAGAGAGGAAATGCTACAAGACTCAGATTGTAGTTGGCATAAAAAGACAGATTACGAGGAAAGGTTTTGAAAAAAGGGGGGGATCTGATGGAGATTATGCCGGAATAGACACCAAGACACTAGAGAGATATAGCAGGTGAAAGCACAGAAGAAAAGTCAAACTGAAAGAAGAATTTACAAGAGGCCAAATAACCAAAGGGGAACCAGAATTGGGCAAATTAAATCAAGGGAACATGAAAGGAAAAGGTAGCTCAGATAGTGAACAAGAAGAGGAGTACGGCACAAACAACAAACAACAAAATTACATTTATAGAGCTCCTTTCACGTCGGAAGGACAACATAGAAGCAGTGGAACCCATAAAGAGAATATACACAATGATAAAAGGGAAATATGAGTAGATGGTATATCTATGGTGTGAAAAAGTAAGAAAACTAATTTGGTGCAAATTAGAGACAAAAGCACAGGCCGATGTAATGGTTTAGAAGGAATATATAAAATTGGGAGAACCAAATCTAGGGAAAATGGAGAGAGGGAAAGCTAAACTAATGGCAATTAACAAAACAAAAATTGAAACAGAAGGCAGACAATATATACTAAAGTTCTACATTGTGAAAATAAAAGCCACACTTTATTAGGACTGGAAGATATAATAAAAATGGGAATGTTGAAACGAATTGGGAATGTGAAAATAGAGGAATGTGAACCAAGGGACAAGGTAGAAATAGTAGGAAAATATAAATAGATGTTCAGAAACAGATGATTAATAAAAGGAGATTACGTGATAAGATTAGAAGAGAGTGTACCACCGGTAATTCAATCCATAAGGAAAGTACCAGAGGAAATGAAAAAAAGACTGAAAGAGAAATTAGACCAAATGGAAAGGGACCAAATAATAAAAAGTTGAATAAAGTGGGTGAGTGCAGTGGGAATCATACAGAATCGTAGAGAAACCAGACAAGTTATTAAGGATAAGTTTAGATCCACAATAGTTAATTAGGGCTATAAAAATAGGTCTTTTGAAGATGTACTATTTTACAAGGGTAATACATGGAGCTAGTTACTTCTCAATATTAGATGGCTCCTTAGGGTATTGGCAAGACAAATTGTCAAAGGATAGAATGTATTTGAAAATGTTTATGACACCGTGTGGGAGGTATTGCTTCCAAAGAATGCCCTTTGGCAGCATGTCAGCACAAGAGGCGGTTCAGAAACAAATGTCACAAATATTGGAAGAATTACCAGGGTTGATCGATTGTATTGACGACATTTTGATACCGGGTAAAACATGAAAAGAACACGATGAAAGGTTGGAGAAAGTATTTTGAAAATGTATAGAAGAAAATATAAAACTAAACAAAGGAGAATGCAAGATAACGGAAGTAAAATGCATAGGACATATAGTTATCCAAGAAGGGTTCAAAATGATCGGAAAGAGGTAAAGCAATTGACAAAAAAATGCCCGGACTGATGGATAAAAAAGGAGCGAAGCAGCTCATGGGTGGCAAGATTTATTCAGAAGGTAACTGAAATAATGGAGCCAATAAGGGAGCTTGTAAAAGAAAAAAGAGAGTTCATGTGGGAAAAAGAACAGAGAAGAAGCATTTCAGCTAATAAAAGAGGCTATAACAAGAGCTCTGGTGTTACAATTTTATGATGTACATGCACCAGTTAATAATAATAATCTTTGCATTTGATACAGCGCTTTTCACATCTTATCGACTCCCAAAGCGCTTCACAGAATATACTGTAGAGTGAATTGACTGTATATATATTATATTTGTGGGCAACTCATGGCAGCCAATTGCGCACAGCAGTGTCCCACACACAGTCGTGGATTGAAATGACCAATTTTATTATTGTGGGGGGGTGTTTTTTGGAGTGATTATTATTAGGCATGTGGAGTAAGGAAACTTGCCCAAGGCTTCGCCCTGACCTGCCTGGATTCGAACACAGGTCTCCCCAGCTTGCAAGACAAGTGCTCTAACCACTGCACCACAGGAGCTCCAAATATAATATCTATAGATGCAAGTAAAACAGGGTTAGGAGCAACTTTAACTCAAGAAGGAAAGATTGTAGCATATGCATCGAGAGTTTTATCAGAGATAGAAAAAAATATGCACAGATAGAGATGGAGTGTTTTAGCAGTCATATTTGAATGCAAGAAATTTAAACAATATTTGGAAAGAAGGTAATACAGTAATCCCAAATAATCACAAAGCATTAGAGCCAATTTTTCAAAAGGGACTAAATGAAACACCGGCTTGGTTACAGAGGATTAGAATACGGCTACAAAAGTACAATTTAGAGTTTAGACGTAAGCCAGGAAATACCTTATACACTTAGTTCTTCGCTTAACGTTGCAGTTGTGTTCGCGAACAGTGGGTCTTTAATCGAATAGTGTTAAGCAAACCAGCGCAAAAATACCGGACGTACAGCGTCTGTGTATGCCTATGCTACCCAAAGTGGTTTGTTTACATAACAGCAAACGTCGCGACATTAAATGAGCATATGTTTGCTATGTATCAGTAACGTAAGTACGAAACAATGTTGACTGAAGCAATGTTAAGCGAGGTCTACCTGTACATAGTAGGTACATTAAGTAGGGTCACATGTTATAAATAGGAACAAGGAGGAAAAACAACAACAACAACAAAATTGCACTTGTATAGCGCCTTTCACGTCGGGAGGATGTCCCAAAGCCCTGAACACTCTGGTCGGGACCCGAGCAGGGGGAGAGAGAGGTGGGGGGAAGGTTGGGGTAGGGGGAAGGTGAATGGGAGAGGGGGAAGAGCCGGTGGGGCAGCTGAAAGCGCGGTCGAAGAGGAAGGTCTTGAGATCAGCCTTGAAGGAGGAAAGGGAGGAAGCAAGGTGGAGGGGCTGCGGGATGGAGTTCCACAGTGTGGGAGCAGAGAGGCTAAAAGCCTGGCTGCCAATGGTTGGGCGGTTAGGGCGGTGGACGTGGAGCAGTCCTGAGTCTGCTGAACGGAGGGTGTGGGCGGCTGATAGGGAGACAGTAGGTCAGGGAGATAGGCGGGGGCAAGGCCGTGAATGGCCTGGAAAGTGAGAACGAGGATCTTGAATTGGATCCTCTGGGTGACGGGGAGCCAGTGGAGACGGGCGAGGGTGGGAGTGATGTGGTCGCGAAGCCTGGTGCGGGAGAGTACACGAGCTGCAGAGTTCTGAATGATCTGCAGCCTGTGAAGGGAGGAGCTGGGGAGGCCGACGAGGAGAGAGTTCCTGTAATTGAGCCTGGAAGTGATAAAAGCGTGGATGAGGGTTTTGGCGGCGTGGGGGGTGAATTAGTGGTGGAGTCTGGCAATATTGTGGAGATGATAGAAAACTGTGCCGGTCATGGAGCGGATGTGGGGGAGGAAGGATAGCTCGGGGTCGAACAAGACTCCCAGATTCCTGATTGGCTTCGAGAGCAGCCGTGAACGCTGATGTTGTCAGCGCCTGAGGTGTGGAGCGCTGACGTGAGCCAATCAGGACGGCTTCCGTCTTGTTGATGTTGAGTTGTAGGAAATTTGCCCTCGTCCAGGACTCGATGCCGGACATTCCCAAGGACAGAGCCCTGGGGAACTCTGCAGGGGCTGGAGGAGAATGCATTGGAAGAGACGAAGTGAAGGTGGTGGGAGAGATAGGATCAGAACCATTCGAGGACAGAGCCTTGCAGGTTGAGGAGGGAGGAGAGGCAATGGAGGAGGATACCATGGTCCACTGTATCAAAGGCAGCAGATAGGTAGAGGAGGACGAGGAAGCAGAGGGAGCCCTGGTCACAGGTGACCAGGGCAGTTTCCGTGCTGTGGGAGGCATGGAAACCAGATTGGAGGGGTTCGAGGAGTCAGTGTTGTGTGAGGAAAGAGCGGAACTGGGAGACAACCACTTTTTCAAGGACCTTGGAAAGGAAAGGGAGGTTGAGGATGGGCCGGTAGCCAGATAGCTGTGACGCATCGAGGGAAAGCTTATTTAGGATGGGGGTGATGGTGGCGGAATCAAAGAAACCGAAATGGAGTTCTAGTCGAGCTCCAGATATGAGAAATCACTAAACCAGCATGACTTGAGAATGAAATAATAGAACCAAATAAAAAAGTATAAAGTGAGTAAAGAAATTCAAAGGATGTTAAACAAAGGTTGGCCAGAACTTAGAAAAGATGCATCAGACAAGGTACGGTAATATTGAGAGTACAGAAATGAAATATACTGTATCAGGAATAGACCGAGGGCATAGGACACGAATTCTCAAGGAAGTGAAGAAAAAAAAAGTTGAGAAACGTACACGAATAGCATTGGGGAATAAAAAAAAAGCCAAGAGAAGAGCAAGTATTATTTTTGCCAGGTACCGTATAAGCAAACAAACCAAGGACTACATAGGAAACTGTGGGACATGTGCAAGACATCAAAATAGGGAAAGGCATGAACCTTTAATGCGACATCAGAGACCAAACATGGCATGGACAAAAATGGGAACAGGTTTGTTCTGTTATAATGGGAACATTTATTTATTTATGGTAGATGATTCAAAATGTTAGGTTATGGGGAAAGAGTTGGGCAGTGGGATTGAGTTGCTCTTTCCAAAGAGCCGGCACAGACTAGATTGGCCGAATGGCCATCCTTTTGTGCCGTAAAATTCTAGGATTCTATGATATAGTGAATATGAGAATTAAATGATATAACTGCAGAAACAGTAATAGACAAGACTAAACAAAAATTAGTCAGGCATGGGAATTAATAAGTGATGATGGCCATAATTTGCGAATGCTGAATATGAAAAATTCACCAAGCAGTGGAACATAGGCCAGAGAACATCGTCACCAGGAAACCCACACAGCAACAGGATGGTGGAAAGAACAGTATAGATAATAAAGAACATGTAGAAGAACGCCAAGGAATCAAAGGAAGATAAACATTTGGCATTACTAGCCTACAGAAATACGCCGATTGATGAGCAGGGACTGTCACCAAACAGCACAGATGTTGATGTCCAAAAGATTAAGAGATTGGTTAATATGGGATGAAACAAAATTGAGACCCCCAGGTAACAGAGGCAAAGAAATTGAAAGAAACAAGGGCAAGAGCCACAGTAGGGAAAAAAAAGTTCAAAGAAGGAGAAGCTGTATGGTTTCAGAGGAAAAACTTAAAAAGAGAAGGATGGATAAAAAGAAAAAATTGGGTAGACAGATAAGAACCCCAAATCCTATTGGGTAGAAGATGAGAAGGAAAGGTATATATAGACGAACAGAGATGGGAGATCAAAGAAACTACAGGAGGGAAAAGCAAAAGGAAAATCGAGGAGTGACAGCAACTGCAGATACGGAAGAGAAATAAAAAGACCACAAAGAATGATCGATAGAACAAGATTGGAAAAAAAAGAAGAGAAGAAACTAAAAGAAGGAATATGTAGCATTTCACTTTAAGGCAAAATAGATGTTAAAAGATCTGAAGACATTATTCATTTTTTATAGAAATGTGTCCTTTTTTAATATTTTTTTTCTAGATTCAAAAGCTTCCACATTCAGTGTGTGAATTAACCAGCAGGATGGTATCAATTGACTCCTTCTTATCCATTACGTGTCTTGTTTGGGAAGATTCACGCCCAAATCTTTGGCATCTATGAACATCTTAATATCATCACAATGCAAATCCTTGCATTTGATATGGCACCTTGTCACATCTTTGAAATGTCTCAAAGGGTTTCACAGAATATACTGTGGAGTGGATTGGCTAGATTTTGTGGGCGATACGCGGCAGCCAAGTATCCCATAAACAGACATGGATTAAGTGACTTACTGCTAGGTAAACAGACACGTGGAGTCAAAAGGAAACTTGCCTAACATTTCGCCCTGCCCAGGGACCGAAACCCAGGTCCTGGGTAGGGCAGCGCTTTGGGACGTCCTCCCGACGTGAAAGGCGCTATATAAGTGCAATTTTGTTGTTGTTGTCCTCTCGCCTGCGAGGCGAGTTGTTCTAAACAGTGAGCGACAGAACTCCGCAGTGACATCAATTTCATCCATCTAAAGTGCTGAGCGCTTGTGGATCCACTGACTCTGATCTCTTTTAACTATGGAATCAGGTCTTCCATACTTGGAGGGCATCAGACCATTTGATTCTTCAGTTGGGTCTTGTGAGATTTGCAGCTGTGAATTTTTCATTACACCGTACCTCCTGAGGCAAACCTCTGGAGGCAACTCCGAGAAGCAAGAATTTGCAGCACAGGAGGCCATTTCTGGCCAACCGAGCACAGAGCCAACACAAACACAATGGGCCAAATGCTTCTTTTCTGTGCGATAAATTGCTATCGTCCTTTGGCTCATTGTGTCTGTTCTGGCTGTTTTAAAAAGCAATTACACCACAGGGAATTGTGTAATTACGCGGCATGTAATTTTGCGCATAATACGTTTGACTAATCGTAGACGTGCTACAACAACAATAAATTACATTTATATGGCGCCTTTCATGTCGGAAGGAGTGCGTAATATTGCATGAGGCAGTGCAAAGAGCGACGGGAAGAGAGCCAGAACAGGAGGTACGACTTGTAAATAAACACAAGAATGTGCCACTTGAATATAAATGAATGTGTTATATCAATATAAAATTCACAAAAATTGCCATCCATATCTTTCTAAAAAGGCTACAATAGCATTATCCTGCATTTAAATTGTAAAACCAATTTTGGGGGGGCATAATTTTCATTTTTTCTCCACATAATTCCCTGAGGTGTAAACAATCCTTTCATTACCACTGATTAATATTAAATGACTACTTTTATTCTGGTGCCAAATTTCCAAGGACCCTTCTCGCTAGATAATTGTCTTGACTGCTGAGCCAGGATTAGCAAGTGGGACATCCTCCCCACATAAAAGATGCTATATTAATGTAAATTTGTTGTTGTCGAGTGCATTATCTGGACAATCAACCCTGAACTCTAGAACAATTGGGCTATAGCTACAAGGTTTACCTTTTGTCTTAGTTAATGCTGAAGGGATTGTATAGTACGCTAACTAATGTGAGTAAAGCCGTCTTTAAAAGGAGGGGATGCAGCTGAAAGAATAAAACTTGAAAACACTGCATATACCAAGAGCACAACCTTTGCTTAGGCTAATGCGGTCACGAGTCACGTGTCAGTTTATGAGTCAGTCGCAAGTAATATGTTTGTTCAGTTGAGACATCTTTGAATAAACAAGTGGTGTGCGGCTCTTTGTGCACTCTCCTCATTGTTTGTTGCAATCTCCAAATGCTCTACTCCCCGAGACCAGCATGACATTTCACACCTGAAAGAGGATTCCCTTTAGATCACGAGGCTCTAGGCCCTGGATACCTGATTTCACCGCGCAGTGAGAAAGGAGACTAGTAGCTATAGGTGCTTAATTACACTGAGTGTAGATCTCAGTGGGTGAAATTAGTGGGACCACTTTGGATTCCAGATATCATTGTAACCTCTGCTTCATGTATTATTATGTAATCTGTTCTATAAATACAGTTACTGTACTTGACACTAATATAAGCACCTCACTAATTTCCTGTGAGGTGCTTTTAGATATTTCAGCAGCTATATTCAATGCAAGGATTATTATTATTTGCAGTTGTACTAGTTTGACTATAACCTTTGCTAAATCTGCCACATTTACTACAAACACTACTATATTTTTATATGAAGCTCAATTCTGGGCGGTGTTAGTGGCAATGAAAGTTCCATATTCAGTGCAAAGTTCATTGTACTTAGCATAATATCAAGTTCACTACACCTAATACATTAAGAACATTGTACCTCTCTCAGAATACATGCAGATGTAATTTTTCTCAACTCTTGTCTGTTCAGGTGGATGTTAAAAAAAAATCTGATCTGCCTGCAAAGAGAATGCATTAGAAATTCATTAGATTACAGTAGACACATAACCATCGGCATGATGTTGCATATTGCTTTAACGACACAGGTGGCAATTGAATATGGAGAATAGTCACGTATAAAAGGATTCTGGGCAGAGTGAATTGCAGATTTTGAAAGAGGTTGATTTGCGGGGTTTGAATACAGTACCGAGTGAATATACATTGGATTAAATAACATTATACATGAATTGGGACTGGCCCATTGCGACAAGTAAACAGTGCGGATAACTGGACACAGTTATCACAAAACTCAAAATGGTTACAGTTCTAATTAAACAATTTTTCATCGGAAGTCACTGCAGTACCTGTCTTTCTCGCTCTGCCAGTCTCTCTCTCACTCTCACTGCATTTCATTCTTCTGAATCTCTCGCTTTCTCTCTCTCTCTCTCTCGCTCTCTCTCTGTCTCTCTGTGTTATGTTATCTTGGTATAAGTTTATCTCTATGTCTGTCTTTCTCTGATTCCAACCCTGCAATGTAGAAAAACGTGAATAGAGAAACAATTATCTTTTGCGCTTTTTTATCAGACCAGCAAAAAACAAAAAAAAACTGTTTCGGATGTATGTGAGGTTACATGGCCTGCGATTTCCTTACGCTGACAGATCATAGACACAGGTATAAACATGAGGCACATACAAGCAACTTCACCCATGCGCATAATTAGATTATTTTTCGCTAGCGTCTTGCAGTCCCGCATCTACTTCCATATTGGAGCTTGATGCATGTAAGTCAGATAATTGATGCGTGGACAACCGATATTCTGCTGTATGTGGTCAATCATCTCATGACTGCGTGAGGAACTTTGCAAAGATTGCTGCGAAAACATTGCCCGAGACAATTGTCACTCCGTTTGACAGTAATTACTGAAAAGCATTTTGAGATGTTTCTTTCGCAGAGCTACTGATTAGAGTAGCAGCTCACAAGAAGGCACTTCAGAATATTCGACAATTGAAATTTGTTTTGTATTCTAACCATTAAGTCTTGATTATCAGTAATTTTATGCTCTTTAAGCCACGAGAAAAATGCTTTAATTGCCATTTATATTTATAAAAATCACATGACTCTGATGATTAATTGCCGAGGCTCAGGAGTGTGTAGTAATCCGTACCGTTGATTTTCTATTGATAGACAGAGATCAGAGATAAAATAAATGAGGCATTCAAGGAAGTGCCTGTTTCTCTTATCTTAGAGTCGACTTGAATTGTAAACAGTAGTTCGTAGATTAATATAAAAACCAGGTCACGGCTAGTTCGATATATAACAATTCAAGACCTTTCCCTTTAACCGTGCCTTTGTTCTTCTTTCTCCACACCCTCTCCTCTCCCACTACCACTCCTCCTTGGACATCAAACCAGACCTTGGCACCTCCTCCTGAAATGCAAGGGCACCGTATATGTAAATGTATTTGTTTGTGTTGCAATATTTCCAGTTGTGCCTTATCGCCTTGGGACATCCTCCTCACAGGATTTGATGTAGAGTGTAATGACTGTGTATTTGTGGGAGAACACAAACATTTGTGTACAGTAATGTCCCAGAATTGCCCATGGAGTGAGTGACCAACTTTATTCAGGAGAATTTTGGCCAAGAGACTGGGGGGATAAAAAGTGCCTTCTCTTTTCAAATAGTACCATAGGATCTGAAACTTTCATCTGAAAAGGCAGACTGGATGGACCTTGGTTTTACCAGCTGTTTGAAGCTCAACACTGCTTTGAAGTCAGTCCAGACCAGTGGTGGACAACCTTTTTGGTTACCTATGCTATTTTGTTACTTCTATGATTATTTTGTTCGTCAGTCTTTTTGATTGGCCAACAAATAATCACAGATGTAAGGAAATAGCATAGATTTATGCCATGAATCAAGAAATATTCAAGCAAGGTCTTGTTTCCGTTTGATGTTTCAGTTCTGAAAACATTAAGCCAGTGATAGTGAATCACCTCCCGTGATTTCCAGGGTTTCATAGAGTACTAAGGATTTCTTGGATGTGCATTTTGTGTTCCACTCCCGAATGGGGTTATGACATAATTGTCCTGTTAAAAGGATAAAACAGGGGGAACCTAGATCACATAAATATTAGTTTAGTTGCATGGAGATGAGGAAGGATTTACAATGTTGTTTAGTGTTACTTTTTCAATGAGAGCTGGGCACGTAGCCAACTTGACATTTCATCAATCATGCTGTAGTTAAAAATAGTAGACATTAATTGAGCATCAGACACATTAGAGAAGATTTAATAATTACAGACCCTGCTGCTGAGTAATTTAGAAAAGGTTGTGAATTTCATAGCCTCAAGGGTCTTATGAGTGCACAGTCGGAGACCATTTTATATTGAGACCAGAAGCTGGAACTTTCAACTGAGCATTTGGACTCACCGCTTCACGTGCGGCTGTGGATTTGTTTCAAGCAAAGTTAGCAAAACTGGCCCTTGTCGCGTAAAGATGTAGGGGCAGCCAGGTCCTCCTTGTAAATCATTTGAATTGTTTTTGCATTTTGTCACACTTCTACTATGTTTTATGGTTCACATTTGATTTTAAAATGATTTGAAATTAAGCGCTCTGAATTAAGCACTCTGAGACACCGCCCAGCATGGAGGGTGCGATATAAATGCAAGTAGTTGTTGTTGAGAGCAAACGTCATTAAAATTGCTCAACATAGTATTTTATTTTATTGTGGTTTACAGGATTTACTGTGCATTGTTGGTCTGTATACTGTTATAGTATGCAGAATGAAAGAAATCGACCCCAAACGGGTTTGCTAATTGTGAATGGACCAAATTTGTGATGCTTATCATTGCAGACAGGAGCCAAAATGACTTTATATCCACTACCATTCATAGCCACTGTTAGAATATGTGAATATGCCAGAGAAGTTAAGGTGGGAAAATTCGCATACCGAGGGGTTGACTCATTGAAATACCAGAGCTTGCGATCGAGATAAGGAGATCGAGATCAGGAAGTGACCAATGATTGAGCAAGGACTGAATGAGCAAATGAGGGATTGAAATGGTGAGCCTATCATGCAGCTTGCAAACATATGTTACAAATGTCGCGATCTGGTTAGTTAAGCTTGTGTATCCAATAGGGTCCGGCGATATATCGATATATCGCTAAAATCCGATATAATTTTCATATCGATACGCCGATATAGACATTTCAAAAATATCGATATATCGAAAAATCAATATATCAAGGTAAAAAATCGGGATGCGAGCACACTGAACTACAAGACCCAGAATGCTCATCTCTATACACAATGCACAGATCAAGGTGCAAAGCCACCATATTGTATTCATAGTCCTCGAATACAATATATAGGTATGCAAGGGGTGGGGGGTGAGAGAGACGGCTGAGGGGGGGGGGGGGGCGGCTGAGGGGGAGAGAGACTGCTGGGGGGGGTGAGGGGGAGAGAGACGGCTGGGGGTAGGGGGAGAGAGACGGCTGGGGGTAGGGGGAGAGAGACGGCTGGGGGGAGAGGGGGAGAGAGACGGCTGGGGGGAGGGGGAGAGAGACGGCTGGGGGGAGGGGGAGAGAGACGGCTGGGGGGAGGGGGAGAGAGACGGCTGGGGGGAGGGGGTGAGAGACGGCTTGGGGGGGAGAGGGGGAGAGAGGCGGCTGGGGGGGGGGGAGAGGGGGAGAGAGAAGGCTGGGGGGAGCGGGAGTGAGACGGCTGCGGGGAGGGGGAGAGAGACGGCTGGGGGGGGGGGGGGAGAGAGACGGCTGGGAGGGAGGAGAGGGGGAGAGAGACGGCTGGGGGGATGGGGAGAGATGGCTGGAGGGAGGGGGAGAGAGACGGCAGGGGGGAGGGGGAGAGAGACAGCTGGGGGGAGAAAGACTGCTGGGGGGCAGAGAGAGACGGCTGGGGAGGGAGGGAGAGAGAGACGGTGGGGGTGGTGGTGGAGAGAGATGACGGGGGTGCGAGAGAGGGATGGTGGGGTGGGGGGGGGGGGGGGAGAGACGGGGTGGATGTGATAATATACAGATAGATAGAGATGGGGGGGATGTGAAAGAGGAGAGAGGGAGAGAGACACAGAGACACACAGAGAGAAAAACACAGAGATGGAGAGAGTGAGAGACACAGAGAGAGAAAAATATTTACCTCCTGAGAAGATAGGCCCCAAATGCGCGCGCACCCAGAATGCGCGCACACCCAGAATGCGTGCGCACTCTGAATGTGCGCGCCGCACACGCATGCGCAGTACGAAAAACCCGAAAATATCGATATTTCGGTATATATCGATATGAGCCCATCGATATATTTAATCGGAAAATTTCCATATCGACGGACCCTAGTATCCAATAGGGTCCGGCGATATATCGATAAAACACGATATAATTTTCATATCGATACGCCGATATAGGCATTTCAAAAATATCGATATATCGAAAAAGTATATATCGAGGGAAAAAATCAGAATGCGCGCACACTGAACTACAAGACCCAGAAGCATAGTGATCTCCCAGTTTGAGAGGAACTGGCAGTATAGCTACCAGGCGGGCAGGGGATTGAGTGCAGACACCAAAAAGATTGAAAGACTCGAAGCATAGCAAACACCCGTCCGAGAGGAACTGATAGTAAAACTCTGTATAGTTTGTATATGTCAATATAACTCTGTATGTCTAGTATAACCTGTGTATGTCTATGTGTAACTCTTCAATATCTTTGAATAAACTTGACTCTGAACCAATAAGGTACCAAATAATCAAATCTACTATGTTAAAAATCGTTAGTGAAGACGTCTCGGAGGCCAACGAGAGGTCGTGGCTCTAACACCACAAACAAAACCTATTTTCAGCAACCACTCAGAGGACTGGAGAAATGCAGCCTTTATATCAGGGTGGCTTCTGTGCAAGGGTTCATTGGTGTGTGCAGAATTGATAAGTGTATGGAAAAATATAGTGCACACACACAAAATAAATCTATCAATTTGATTAGCTTTAATAAAATAAGAAATCAATTACAAAGTACAAATCCTTACTGTTTCCACAGGCACAAATTTCCCCCAGGCCCGTGTAAAGACTCCCGAGCATGGGCCAACACTGAAAGGGGTGTCAGTTCACCGACAGGGCTAAAAATGAGTGGCCGTTGGTTGTGTCAGATAGTTGGTTGTTGAATAGAGGTGGTGTGTTATAGCAAGTCGATCCAAACTTTTTGAGAGCGATTGTTGATAGCAGGTGGTTGCTGAATATAAGTACAGTAGTTGCTTGAACAGGACTACTGTACTCCATAAACTTTGTGCCGAGATGATGTGTGAGGTTTTAAGGCTTTAAACATCTATTGCATCTAAGTGCACAATCAAACGTTTTGTAGCTTTGATTGCTACAACACCTTACATTTATATAGGAAGGTCTTCAAGCTCAACCGAAAAAGGGTAGAGAGGGAGCAAGGCAAAGGGATTGAGCAAGAGAGAGATCCACAGCTTTAGGGGGTAGTGACGGACAGTACTGCCGCTGATGGTGGGCTGGAGGGTTCGGGGGAGCAAGGAGTAGGCCAGAGCCAGTCAAGCTGAGCCAACGGGAAGTAATGTAATTGCTTGAATTGGAGAAAGAATTCTTTGATCCCAAACTTTATTCAGTATCAAATCCTGATCCAAATAAATCATCCGCACACACCATTTTTTGCACTTTGCACGCGAAACATAATCAGTCTGCTGACAACGCTCGGTAGCGTGTTTTTTAAAAGTTAACATATCAATGGTTTTGTTAAATATTTTCTTTTGAAGCGCATTCCTGAAATGACTAAATGCCCAGTGGCACAAAGATGTGCGACATGTCTATTTTTAGCTGTGGTTTCATGCGACTTGATCAAAGCATAAAATATCGTGGAGCGCGATGGTGCATTACACTCAGCTCCTCTGCAAAAAGTTGCGCGCTACAGTTGTCATGGTTTCCTGATCTTTGACTCAAGCAAATAAATAGCCACCAGTGAATTTTGCGAACAGGCCCTGAGACGGGTGTGGTCGCTGAGAACTCACAAACTGAATAGAAATGTTTGTTTTTTACACACTTTTTATCTTTTGTCAATATTAGTTGTAGAATTGGTCATTGTGGCACCCTCAAGTTGTACAGGAGTCGAACTGTGTGATTAATACCTCCAGCCCATGGTCTTTTTAATTCCCTACAAGGTGAACCACCCTTCCCCCCACCATGCGCGATGGCCATCAGAACAGTGTTTGTGAACCTACAAACAACAGTGCAAGGAAATTGAATCTCCGTGAGACATTCGACTGAAACCTGTGACTTAAACTGTGCTTATCTGTGCTTATCACGTTCGAAATTGATCCGAAAATGAAATTGACTTGTTTCAATCGACCCAAATCAAACAGTTACCATGGGGGCATTAGGAACCATTTTAACAGCAGAAGCACGTGTACGTTCATAATTGCAGTGAATGCAAGGCCTGTACAGCTTCAAGGGCAGGTCATATTTTGCAGGGAAGATGTGTAAAGCATCGCATTCCATTCTGAGGCCAGACAATGATGAGGTTGTGTGTTCTTTCAATTCGTCATGGAAACCAGAGATGCAAGTGGTGTTGAATATTCAGTGCCTTTGCGTGTTATTTGGACAGTTGAAAGATGCCGAACGTGTGCATGATTCACACTGGACTCAGATTTCAGATATTCATGAACAATGGAAAAGAGGAGCGTTTGATCAATATCTGAGCTCTTCACAGTATTGACACAAGGTGATGCAAAGATACAGCCACACTCGGGACTTAAGTATTGTTCATTGGATAATTGGCAGCGATGTAGTCAACATCTTCATCCACCAGTATCACTAAATTACCAGGCGTCAAGCCATCGTTGATGAACCCTGGTCGAAGTGAACAATCCGATGACAAGCAAATAAAGCTTCGGTGAATGATCGTTTGCAAAGTGCGGCAGCACATTTATAATGAGTTTGTTACGCGTATTAAATGTTACATTATTGAAACGTGGCTCCATTGACATCTCACTCTCGGTTCACCCCGATCGAATCAATCACTCGAGTGGTTGTTTTCTGGGGCCAAAACAGAGAGAAGTTAGCAGAGCAATGCTTTGTTGAAGTGATTACGCACAATATGTTGAAAGACAATCTTGTGTGATTCACATGTGGAGCGGTCCACTGATCGATGGTGATATCCAACAACAACAACTTCGATTTACATAGCACCCTCCACGCCGGAGGGCGTCTCATATCCACTGATCTGCTGCGGTGGATTGTCGCAGACATACATTCGGATGCTTAAAGTAACATAGCAGAAGGTTGCAGCTGGTATCAGGTTTTGTGGTTTGAAAGCACGTGAACTATACATAGCTTCCTTTGAATCTTATCGTATCACACTACCAGGGACTCTTATTAATCAGCCAATGCGTTATTTTTTTTCTTGCAGACTTCACCAATGTCACCCTTGTCCACGTTCTATCAGTTTTGCAGATCTAACATGATGGGTAAAGATAGTTCCTCTTGCCACATGAGTGCCCTTGTGCGGAGATGTTGTACATACTTGTGGTACACATGCGCTTATCGATGTGCATGAGGTTGCAATGTGATGTGTTAGCGCTGGAATCGTTCAGTGGTTTGGAAGCCGCTGAGCTTAAGCTAGGACATTTTAGGATTTTTTTTGTAAAACAGAACACACTTCTATTTTGCTTACTTTCAGTTCCAATTTTCATTCATCCCCCCTTATTGGATCTCAAACTGCTTTTTGTAAATAAACAATACATCTCATAATTATTGTTGAATGAATGTAGGCTGTTTCTTGCGAAAGGCTTCCCAATAATTGGTCTCACATGTCGGCACTCCATTGTATAAGATAGTTGAGGCTGGGTCAAGTGCAGGTTGCACCCAACTGGTTTATAAACTGAAATGTTTGCGCAGAGATAACACACAAAAATATGAACTGTCTTCATTTCCGCACAATTGTACACAACTGATTGTTTATAGACAATATATAATAGTTTTCACAAACTGGTATTTTTCTCCCTGACGCACTCAGAGAAACTAAAAATAAAAACTAAATTACGGATTGGTGAAAATGCAGACAGTGGTACACTTGTCTGAATCAACAGCAATTTGCGCCCTCAGCTCTTCACTACATAAGCTTAGACTATCCCGAACTCTGCAGTCTGTGCTGTCTCCTCCACTAGGCTCCACGTGTCAATAATACACATCCTCACTCGGCTCCATTGGCTCCCCATCCCTCAGCTGATCAAATCCTCGTCCTCACTTTTCAATCCCTCCAGTCTCGTCTGACCCTACCTCAATGAAGTCCTTCAAGCCTACCGTCCTAACTGCTGCCTTCGCTCATTGAGCACCAGCCTGCTTCATGCCCCACACCCCACTCACTCCACAATCAGTGGGTGAGATTTCAGCCAGTCTGCACTGCTGTGTAGAATGCCAACCAGGAGACCCGCTGACTTGCTTCCTCCCCTCTTCCAAGGCATGTGTCATCAGCTCATTGATTGCGCTTTAAGTCATCTTTCCTCTTCCCCACCCCCATCTCAAGTGCCCACACAGCAATGAATGAACTTTGTAAAATCCTCCGACATGATATTTAAATGTGTATTGTATTGCATGCAGGGTTCTACAGGGCTTTTTCCTCTACTCTGGCAATACATTCGTTCTGTAGTCCAGCTCCTATTACTTCGGATGTTTGTTCCCTTGGATCCAATATTTCACACACTGTATCCTGCCAGACTCCTTTAAATTTGGATATTCCCTTTGAAGCCTCCCTTTCTGCGTTCCTTATTGTTCCAGGATGGGAGGGTGAGTCAAACGTGCAACGTTACATTCAAATGAGTAAAACATGCGGGATATGTAACAAAATTATTCTGAGTGATTGCGCCTTGCCTGGATTCAATTGGGAAAAGTATACAATGGGGAGGAATAAAACTATTTTCCATAATCCTGCGGAGGGCCTCAAGACTCCCTCCTGAAAGGCTTTACATAATAATAATAATAATCCTTGCATTTGATATAGCTCTTTTCACGTCTTATCGCTGTCTCAAAGTGCGTCACAGAATATACTGCAAAGTGAATTGACTGTATATATTTGGAGGCGAAACGCGGCAGCCAATTGCACACAGCAGTGTCCCCACAAACAAGTCGTAGATTGAAATGACCAATTTTATTACTGTGGTTTTTTTTTGATGGATTATTATTAGGCGTGTGGAGTGAGGAAACTTGCCCAAGTTTTCGCCCTGACCTGCCTTGATTCGAAACACAGGTCTCACTCTCCACAATATCTCAAATTTAGGGGTTGTTGTTATTTTTGTGCTCTAGATTTGCCTCCTCCATTATCTTGCCGTGTTTGCTGACTTGAAGGATAATCAGGCAGTCTGTCCCCAGGCACCTGTAATTGACCAGCAGGCGTGTAGCAGATGCTAGGATTGAGCTCCCTTCAGATGTCTCCTCCCTTTCCTGTGAGGAGGCGCTTTGAGCTCTGAATACTTCTTGCATTCGATACTGCGCCTTATCGTGTCATTGAGACTTGCAAAACACCTCACAGGATTTTTGCATGAAACGCAGTGACTGGGGGTATTTTGTTGTCAAATGCGCAAACAGTTTTACACACACACACACACCATTGTTCCACAAACAGAATGATTAATTTTATTTGAGAGATTGGTGGCCAGGGCATCAGGGGAAACTCCCTCTGATTAATGCCATTAGATCTTTAATGTCCACCTGAACAGACGACATTGTATTTGAAGCACGACACCACTGACAACGCACAGTGTCCGCCCAACACATATGCAACAGATACTCTGATTACCTTACATAGTTCTGAAAAACGTGCACAAAATTTTTAATTGAACTGGAAAGTCCTCAGGATCACCCACTTCTGCACTCCTCCCCACCACCTAGCTGTTCTCAGTGGTAAATGTTGGTGGTGAAATATCAGGAAGTGCTGATTAACCTCTATAAGACTTTGGTTAGGCCTCAGCTGGAGTAGTGTATACAATTCTGGTCACCACACTTTAGAAAGGATATTAAGGCATTGGAAAGGGTGCAGAGGAGATTTACTAGGATGGTACCAGGAATGAGGGACTTCAGCTACGAGGAAAGGCTAGATAGGTTAGGCTTATTCTCTCTAGAACAAAGAAGATTGAGAGGAGACCTGATAGAGGTTTATAAGATTATGAGAGGTTTCGACAGGGTGAATAGGGAAAGACTGTTTCCACTGGTGGGCGAATCAGTGACTTGTGGTCACATATTTAAAATAGTTTCAAAACGAAGCAGAGGGGAGCTGAGGAGAATTTTTTTCACTCAGCGGGTTGTTCGAATCTGGAATGCATTGCCTGAAAAGGTGGTGGAAGCAGATTCCATAACAGCTTTTAAAAGGGAACTAGATCTTTATTTAGGAAGAGCAGGTCTGTTAGGTTATGGGGAGAAAGCTGGGCAGTGGGATTGAATTGCTCTGTTCAAAGAGCCGGCACAGACTAGATGGGCCGAATGGCCTCCTTTTGTGCCTATAATTCTATGATTCTATGATCTTCCCATATTTTTCTCGCTGAATTTTTAGTCCCATTTATTTGTCTTAACTTGCTCCCACCATCCTACCAAGTGGGTTCTTGCATGAGTGGAGTAGGGAATAAAAGGTGGAAAGCATCTTTGCTCAATTGTTGGCAAAGAGCCCTTATCGTACGATGGTTATTGAGTTCACTTGAGTTCTGTAACCACTTTAGTCATCTCTTACCTTACTGCTGTGGATCAAGGAGGATTTCTAATTAATCTCATTTACCAAGTTGTATGCATGCTTTTTTTCAGAACTATTGAGTTTTATGTGAGATTTCAGTAGCTGTTAAATTGCCGAGTCCTTCAGGCAAGCGTAAACGTTCACCTAACTTCAAAGCCCATAACAGAAACCATATAAATTGCAATTCACCTTCTTTTATCCTTCCTCTTATTATCCCAGAATTAAATTAATTTTCTTTTTAGAGAAATTAAATGATTGAAGGGTTTTACTAAAATCCGAATGGATTTTTGATACGTTATTAAACATTTAATTGCATGGAAAGTCCTCAGATTCTTTCCCCCACCCCCTCCAGCTGTTCTCAGCGGCTAATGCGCTGCTGAAATATTTTCCCTTATTTTTCTCTTTGAATCTATTTTTCTAAACTAGGTCTTTACATGACTGGAGTGGGGGTAGCCTTATTATTGGCAACGGACCCTATTGAGTGATAGTAGGGATGTAAGAATTGCTTAAATTTAGCTTCAACTCCAACAAAGCCGTTAAGAAGGCATATGGGATACTAGGCTTTTATAAATAGGGATTTGGAGTACAAAAGTCAGGACTAACCTCTATAAAACTTTGGTTAGGCCTCAGCTGGAGTACTGTGTCCAATTCTGGTCACCACACTATAGAAAGAATGTTAAGGTATTGGAAAGGGTATAAAGAAGGTTTACTAGAATGGTACCTTGAGGGACTTCAGTTATGGGGAAAGGCTAGACAGTAGGGACCGTCGATATAGAAATTTTCCGATATCGATATATCGGTTTGCCCATATCGATATATACCAATATATTGATATCACTGGGTTTTTTTGTCCTGCGCATGCGCATTCCTGTGTACACGCGCATTCGGATATCGACAAGGTAAGTTGAAAAAGTCTGCATTATACCGATATATATCGATATATCAATATATCGTCAGACACAATATATAGAATTTTTCGATATATCGATATTTTTAAAATTCCGATATGAAAATTATATCGGATATAACCAACATATTGATATATCGCCAGACTCTACTAGATAGGGTAGGTTTATTCTCTTTGGACCAGAAAAGATTGAGAGGAGATCTAATAGAGGTTTATAAAATCATGAGGGGATTCGACAGGGTGAATAAGGAAAGACTGTTTCCACTGGTGGGCAAATCTGTGACTCGTGGTCACAGATATAAATAGTTTCAAAACGAAGCAGAGGGGAGCTGAGGAGAATTTTTTTCACTCAGCGGGTTGTTCGAATCTGGAATGCATTATCTGAAAAGGTGGTGGAGACCGATTCAATAACAGCTTTTAAAAGAAAATTAGATCTTTATTTAGGGAAAACAGGTCTGAAAACAGCAGTGGGATTGAGTTGCTCTGTTCAAAGAGCCAGCACAGACTAGATGGGCCGAATGGCCTCATTTTGTGCCGTAAAATTCTATGATTCTATGAACAACTTGTGCCCGTGCCATGATGACTCCCTACGAAAGCTAAATACAGTACTCCTAATCATATCCGTCTGATCTTTTCCATTCCCTTCAAATGTTTATTCTTCAAATCTCCAGCTTGCTTGCTCTATCTGCAACTTTATCTCCAAATATGTCAAAAGCAAAATTCATCAGATATTCAGTAGCATTATCTACCTCCTTGCACCGGTATCAGAATGAACAAAAGTAAATATCTAATGATATGCATTTACAAATGCATAAAAGTCTTAATGTCATCTGAGTACTGCTGCAAGTGTAGGAGAGTGCGCTATATTATCAGAAGTGCCCTACTTCTGATGAGACGTCTTGGGATGTCCTCCCGACATGAAAGACGCTATGTACATTGTAATTTTGTTGTGGTTGAGATGTTAAACTGTCTGCCAGGCAGATGTCGAGCAACTTGTGTGGCATTGCTTGAATGGCAAACACTCTAGGGACATGTACCAGGTAACGTAAAAGCAATGGATTCTCAGAGGGGCAGCAACACCCTCAGTTTGGAGCTGTGGGGTGCGAGTCGCAATATTCTCTCAGAAATGCGAAGGTTAGCAAAATAAGTTACTGTAAATACGGAGAGGTAACAACAATCGGAAGCATTATAGAACTCTTCTCTGTAAAACAGGCCACTGCCTAGTGGAGAGAAACTAATTTATAAAGATCCAAGTTCCCCGCTGTTGAATGGTCACTAACAATCACAAACTAGTTTCACTCATGAGAAATGGGCCCTGCGAGGCAGCCTAACCCACTGGAGCTAAACCACAGCATGAATTAACATCTTCAACAGACAAGGGCAAAATATTTGAAAAGGAAACCGTAACGACAATGGTACACAGTATGCAGTTATTCAGTTAAAAAAACTCAGCCTCCGTAATTAAATGTTGTAGTGCAGCCGAAAATACTACAGATTGCGCATTACTGCATTTAGAGCGAGAAATAAACGGCTGAGGATGACTGTTCTCTGTGTCTTCTCATTTGAGATACAGTAAAAGCAGAAGTGGCAGATCCACATGCGTTCTGAGATCGTAATGGGAGCGATTCTCACACTGGTATCAGTAATAGCAGCATTCACGCCTGATTCCTGGAGCACAATGGGGTCAACGGTTTGCATAAACTTCTCATTTGCATTTTAATGGAATTTTCTTATTGAACTTAATAAACAGCAAACAACGCAAACAAAAGATAGAAATGGGAATCTGGATTTGTCTAACATTGTACAAAAGAATATTCCATATTTGATCAGTTTAATATGCAAGGGATTTTTCTTAATCAGGTTTTGGTTTCAAGGCCTGGAACTAAGTATCTTGTTGATTTAACAGGAATATTTGAGGTTGAATATTGCTGTGGATAAGGATATAATGCAGCAATTGCATTAACAAGGACCTGCGTTAACAAGGAGCCGCTCCGTAATGTTCCAGTCTGCTGTGAAATCCATCCCTCTATGTAAGGGGAGTGCATTTCTCATCAATAATAAAATTGGTCATTTTGATCCACGATTGTTTCTGGGACACTGCTGCGCGCAATTGGCTGCCGCGTTTCACCCACAAATATACAGTTAATTCACTTTACAGTATATCCTGTGAAGCGTTTTGAGATGTCTTAGAAGACATGAAAAGTGCTATATCAAATCCAAGGATTATTACTGTATTATAAGTGGTTTGGATGTTCAACACCCAACCCACCTGTTACCAGAAAAATTAACCGGCAGCAAAAAATGGCAGACGTGAGCAGTTAGTTGGCTTTGCTGACACAACTGCCTCTTACCATACAACACTGCCAGTAACGTCTGAGATACTGCAAGCATGTAAACGCGACAGCAATCTGTTTAGCTTTACATTTTGATTTAAGAGCAACAGTAACTACGCAGCCAGCGCACATTGTGGAGACCTGTAGCTTAGTGGTTAGAGCACTCATTTTGCAAGCAATAGGACCTTTGTTTGATTCCTGGTTTCCTTACTCTATACCCTTTTGTTTACCTAGCAGTAAGTAGGAACCTGGTAGTCCATTGGTGGATCGCTCTACTGGTAATAATTCGTTCAAAATAAAGTTTTAAAATTATTTGGTCCCTCAATCCACGACTGTTTGTGAGGCACCGCTGTGTGCAATTGGCTGCTACATTTCACCCACAAAATACACAGTCAAACCACATTATAGTACATTCTGTGAAGCGCTTTGAGACATCTGAAAGACGTGATATCAAATGCAAGCATTATTATAATCAGTTAATGTAATCTAAATGTCCTCCCACCAAGCTGAAGCGATTGTCCGCCAGATAGCTGCGGAGGAAACTATGAGGCTTGGGCCGACAGATGCTGCACGGTGTTGCCTCGAGTCTGAGTCTGTGATCACGTTGAGTTTCTGGAATCCACCTTCATTGACTCGCAGGGAGTTAAGCAGCTGCTGCTTAAGCTCCACAGTTCCAAGTGTGTTCATTGTGAAGGGACGCATGCCTAACAACAACAACAACAGCAAAAATGACATTTGTATAACACCTTTCACGTTGGGAGGACGTCAGCGTTTCCCAAGTGTGTGCCCAAGCTCTCACTCAATTCATACTGAATTCACACCAGGAGGCTTGCAAGGAGCTTCTGGTACCCAGCACGCTTGCCAAACAGTGCTATCAATGGCCAGGTTTGCAGATTTAGCCGGTTAGACTCCAACAGTACATCAACGCACACTCTGGGGTCCCCAAGCGTTGGCTCCCGCCAACCTGCGTCTCACGCTCTCCAGAATCTCCAGGGAGAACTCTATTCCCAACAATCTACCTGGAATTTCCCTGGAGAGATGGGATGCATGGAATTCTCAGGTTGGTTTCGATACTCTTCAGCTTGTGATGGGTTTCCATATGTGTCAGACACTTGCCTGACCACAGGCTCAACTCAATTTCTAAATAATAATGATGGTAATCCTTGTATTTGATGTAGCCCCTTGTCACATCTTCCAGATGTCTCAAAGTACGTCACAGAAAGCACTGCAAAGTGTAGTTAGTGTGGTTTTGTTGGTAAAACGCGGCTGCCAATTACGCACAGCAACGTCCCAAACCGTCACGAATTGAGTGGCCACATTATTATTATTTTGAAGGGATTATTACCCCTGAAAGCGATCTGGCAATCGATTAACAACCGGGTTCCTACTTACTGCTGGGTAAACAGAGTCGTGTGTGTGTGTGTGTGTGTGTGTGGAGAAGGAAACTTGCATAAGGTTTCGCCCTGTCGCACCCGTGAATCGAACCCAGGTCCTCTCACTTATGAAATGAGCACTCTAACCACTGTGCTACAGTACAGGACTCCACAATACACTGGATAATAATAATAATCCTTGCATTTAGCGCTTTTCACATCTTAATGACATCTCAAAGCGCTTCTCAGAATACACTGTAAAGTGAATTGACTATATTTGTGGGCACTAGGGAACGGCGATATATCGGTATATCGCTAAAACCCGATATGATTTTCATATCGGTATGCCAATATAGACATTTTAAAAATACCGATATATCGAAAAACGATATATCGAGGTAAAAAATCGGATGCGAGCACAATCAACTACAAGACCCAGAATGCTCATCTCTATACACAATGCACAGACCGAGGTGCAAAGCCGCCATCTTGTATTCATAGTCCTCGAATACAATATACAGGTATGCAAGGGGTGGGGGGAGAGAGATGGCTGTGGGTGGGGGGGGTGAGGGGGAGAGAGACTGCTGGGGGGGGGGGGTGAGGGGGAGACAGATGGCTGGGGGGGGGGGTGAGGGGGAGAGAGACGGCTGGGGGGATGGGGAGATAGACGGCTGGGGGGGGGAGAGGGGGAGAGAGACGGCTGGGGGGGGGGAGACGGGGAGAGAGACGGCTGGCGGGGGGGGAGAGAGACGGCTGGGGGGAGGAGGAGAGGGGGAGAGAGACGGCTGGGGGGTGGGGAGAGGGGAGAGAGACGGCTGGGGTGGGGGGGGGGAGAGGGACGGCTGGGGTGGGGGGAGAGGGGGAAAGAGACGGCTGTGGGGGAGAGGGGGAGAGAGATGGCTGGGGGGGAGAGGGGGAGAGAGACGGCTGGGGGGGGGGAGAGGGGGAGAGAGACGGCTGGGGGGGGGGAGGAGAGGGGGAGAGAGACAGCTGGGGGGAGGGGGAGAGAGACGGCTGGGGGGGGAGGGAGAGAGAGACGGCGGGGGGGGGTCGGAGGGAGAAAGAGATGGCTGGGGGGGTGGTGGGGGAGAGAGACGACGGGGGTGGGGGGTGCGAGAGAGGGACGGCGGGGAGGGGGGGGGAGAGACGGGGTGGATGTGATAATATACAGATAGATAGAGATGGGGGGGGATGTGAGAGAGGAGAGAGGGAGAGAGACATAGAGAGACACAGAGAGAAAAACACAGAGATGGAGAGAGTGAGAGACAAAGAGAGAGAAATATATTTACCTCCTGAGAAGATAGGCCCTGAATGCGCGCGCACCCGGAATGCGCGCGCACATGCGCAGTACGAAAAAACTGAAAATATCGGTATTTCGGTATATCTCGATATGAGCCAACCGATATATCCATATCCGGAAAATTCCCATATCGCCGTTCCCTAGCTGGGCACTGTACACCGTAGAGTGTAGTGACTATGTGTTTTGGTGTGTGAGAGGGAGGGAGGGAGGGAGGGAGGGGATGAGGGGGGACAGACTCTTTGTCTATATGTGGAAAATAATCTAGGCTCTTATGCACACAGCAGATGTGAACGAAACAGTGTGTAGTAATGATCCAGATCTCTATAGCATTTAAGCAATTGAATTTAAACTAGAAATTACATCAGTTTGGCAAAGATGAGTGGCCGACCTGACAAAGCCTTATGGAGTTGCAAACTGAATCTGCTGCTTCATAATTATTGCTCGGGCCTTGTCAAGCCTTAGCAACTTGCCCTTATACAGTGCCTTTCACACAAGGTAACATTTAACAGTCCCTCCTGACGTTGAAAAGCACTATACAGATGTCATTTGTTGTTGTTGATACTTTATTTACAGAGATGAAGTCTGGGCGGGAAGAAGTGAAAGTTCGAGGTTGTTGCATGGTCAAAGAAATGGGTTTAAAGACCACACAAATATGAGATACAGAGAGGGAGGAAATAGGATAGAAGGATTATAAAAAGATGCAGCATTCTATGTGAGATAAAACAAGTCAAACAGCCTCCTGATGTAAGGAATATCTGTATGTTTTTAAGAAGGTTATGAATGAAGGAATAGAAGGAGCAAGCAAAAGGAACTTTGGCAGAGTTACAGAGGTGTATTGGCTAAACTCTCAGCAGTAGGCAGTGGGGAAAAAGAAGACGAGGTACAATAATAATAATAATCCTTGCGTTTGATATAGCGCTTTTCACATCTGATCTAGATGTGAAGCTGTGAAGCACCTAAAAAGTGCTTCACAGGATATACTGTAAAGTGAATTGACTGTATATTTGTGGGCAAAACAAGGTGTGTAAGAGCACGAAGGAATTTGAAGGTAAAGTCGAGGGTATTGAAGCCTGTTTTGTGACTTTGGCAGCTCTGCGGCAAAATACGTAGAGATAAGAAGAAAGCAAAACCCAAAAGCTGGAAATGAGAAATAATAGCTGAGAACGCCGGACTTCAGGCAGATCAACAGCAAATCGATATCTCAGCGAGCAAGATAGGTTCATGTTTTGTGTACAGCCATTGATCAGTTTGTCGCACAAAAGCTATAATTCCACAGTCCTCTGTGTGCACTGGCCTCTGTCAGTCTAAGTGATGACCAATATTTTCATTCATGGAATTGATGTCTAATTTGAGGGATATTGAGTGTGGATGAATTGCTGCAAGAAAATGTTTGTTTTGTTGATCCTGGGAGACTGATTACTCAACAGATGTTAAAGGTTGCACTCTATATGGCTGTTTTGCACCAGCTTTACCAAATATTGTTATGCCAGATCTCCAAATATGATTTTGAGTTTATGATTTCTCATCCACACAAAGGCAATATTTTTCTGCCGGCGTTTCCACTCTCAATTTTCCATTCTTGTCTCCTCTCCTCTACCGGTCTGAGTTTCTATGAGCACCTGCCCTGCTGAGTTACCTCAACCCGAGACACCTGTCCTCCATTGGCGTAATATGTCCTCCTTTCAAAACCACTGTCATCACCCTTCTTCATGAGAAGCCCCCACCCCCCCATGTTCTCAAGCCATTTCCAACCTGCCTTTCTCTCCAAGGACTTTGTCTCCCCACTTGATTGCTGCCACGTTTCGCCCAAAAATATACAGTCAATTCACTGTACACTATATTCTGTGAAGCGCTTTGGGACGTCTAGAAGATGTGAAAAAGCGCTGCATCAAATGCAAGGATTATTATTGATTGTTGGAAGAATCCAAAGGCCATAAGAATAAATAATAATAATCCAGGCATTGATGTAGCGATTTTCACATCCTCTAGACATCTCAAAGCACTTCACGGAATATACTGTTAAGTGAATTGATTGTGTTTTTTCTGAGGGCACAGAAGAGATTCAGTATGATGACACCAGGGATCAGTGGATTTTCTTACGAGGAAAAACTGGAGACAATGGGGCTGTTTTCACTAGAACTCAGAAGGTTGAGAATAGATCTGATGGATTTTAAGGTAGGTTTTAAGATAATGATAGGTTTTAATAACACCACCGAGTTGATGACTGGAAGGCATAGATATAAAGTAATAAAAGGATAAAGGAAGAAGTTAGGACCTGTTTTTTTCCCCATGAATGAAGGGTTTTTAGGGTGTGGAATGCCTATCTAGCATAGTGGTTGAGGCAGAATCCATAGAATCACAAATAATAATAATAATAATATTTGCATTTTGTATAGCTCTTCATGTTGGGAGCGCCTCACAGGATGCACTGCAGTGTAGTGCAGTGACTGTGTATTTTGTAGACAAATGTTGTTAAAGGGAAATTAGATCAATATCTGAGAAGGATACATATTCCTAAAAAGGAAAATATAAAGGATATGGGGGTAAAAGACAAGAGAATAGGACAAATTGAGAGCCAGCACAATTTGGTGGGCTAAAAGATCTCCGCTGTACTATATATTTCTATGGGTCTATCTATTCTGATATGGGTAGTTTAATACATAACCTTTCTTTGTTCTTGCCTTTCCATCCCGTCCGGTCAATTTCTGGGAATTTTTTAACAGAACGTAGATGGTGGTCAAAAGATTTATCTTTAATACAGTAATATACAATATTGCGAGTGCTTCCACGACAAGGAGTGTGTTGGAAAAATCACAGCATTTACTTTCTGTATGAATTATGCAGCCACTCTTTTTTATGAAGAATGCCTCACTTTTAGGTAATTTTTTAGTCGATTTGCTCAAAAAGTGAAATAAACTGAACGTTTCATTCAATTTCCTTTGCGCAAAATTGTCTGCCACGTTTGCCTTTTGAGGCGTCTCAACGATGTGTTAAGGGGTTGTCATTAAATGCAAGGATTGTTTAGGATTACTTACAGTTTAACAAGAGCAACATTTTAAAAAAGCAAGAAAACTTTAGGCGTTTGCTTATAAAAGGAAAACAAACTGAACTAATCTCTGGTTTTGAAACGCCAGTTAATTTGTGTCATAATAAAAACCTTAAGGATGGACTGCAGATCAGATTACATAACTGATTACATAACCCTATATAGTGCCAAAGTCGGTAAATTTACTGACCACGGAGAATGAATTCCTGTCCAGAAGCTTTGACTTTAGCTGACTGTCACAATTTTTCCTTTTTAATTTCTGTACATTTTGTTTTGGAGTGGGCGGGTGGTGGGTTGCCAGTGGAAAGGGGAGAAAGATTTGCACGAGATTCGCCTGAAAAATGGCTTCAGCCCCAAGAAATACCTCTTCATTTTGCCACACTGCAGCGCGCTTCATTGATGTACTCAGCAAGTGGAGTCAATTAGACCGGCTGCCTCTCCCACCTTGACCTTGCTTGCCCCATTTTCTCCGTCGCACTCTTGTCCAGCTGTGCCCAGCCTACATTTGTTCATATTTTGGATACAGTGGGAGAGAATACCTTTCGAAAATGGGGAAATATATATTTTTTAAAAAAGCAGTTCCCAGAATATGCCGCTGGATGTTGAATTCAGCTTCATGGATGTCCAGTGAATGCTGTTTTATTTACCTTTATTGCATTGTTTGATAAGAGCTTGTGGGTGACTAACTGCACACACAAACAACTACTGTAGTTGCAAAAGGTTTTGTTTTGTGCAGATTTGCGTCAGTCAGCCTGCTACTTGTCAGCAGGGCAGGCCACACCCTCAAGCATTGTGTCCTTCACAGCTGCTGAGCAAGAAACGCTCCGGCTTCTGGAATCGCTTCCACAATGATTCATTATGTTCGTCCCTCACGAGATAATTGTGTAGAGCACCAGAAGGCAGAGCTTGACCATGTGTGTCAGTCCTGAGCAGGCACGTCGCACATACATTAATGGGAAAGTACTGGATGTGGTGCCTTCGCAGGCTGTTTCCTTTGGTAAATTTGGATCATTTTCCCATTTGAGTACAAATGAAAGAGAGAGGCTGCCTATTCCCGCACTGTTTGATTCTGCCGTGTTTCTGTTGGAATATATCAGTCGCGGTCATTAGCTTGCTAAACATCTCGCCTTTGTGGTATTTGTTCGGTGCCCGTATTTAGAAAACGGCCACTTTTATATCAATTATTTATCAAGGCGGGGGAGATTTGACGTGCGGCGGATTCACATTACACAGTTTCCAGAGCTGGCGTTATTACCGATTCCTCCCTTCTTTCTTCCATTTCAAAACGTATCTCTTTGACTGACCCTGCTTTCAGCTCCCAATCTCAGCTTCACTGCCCAAACAGAATTGCCAGGCATTTGTCAAGTTGCATCCTCCTGATGTCAAAGCTATTTTCAGTAACACCTCAATAATCCGACATTCTGGAAGCCAGAAGCTCCCTAAAACCCGGCGAGATTTCAAAACACATACAGTATTAATTTTTTCCGACAAATCTCCCTAGGTTTGGAATAGTTGTTTGCAGTTCCCGGCATGGACTCTCTGCCTTCCGGCGCTGTTGTTGCCAATGTTGTTTGCAGCATATGTGGTGTATGGGGTACGGCTTCCCCAGCCATTTCTAAGGTAGGTTTTAAAAATACATCTGGGAGGTGAGTGGGCCCAACCTTGCCAGGGTATTGAGGTTTTACTGTATCATAATCATAATCCTTGCATTTGATGTAGCACTTTTCAGGTCTTCTAGATGTCTCAAAAGAGCTTCACAGAATGTACTGTCAAGTGAATTTGCCGGTAAATTTGTGGGCGAAACGCAGCTCCCACAAAAGGACAGGTCCCACAAACTGTCGTGGATTAAAGTAACCAATTTATTATTGTTTACTTTCTTGGGGGATTATTATCAAGCATGTGGAGTGAAAGGAAAATTGCCCAAGATTTTGCCCTGTCGGGAATTGAACCCAGGTCTCTCGCTCGACGAGGCGAATGCTCTCACCACTGAGCCACAGGACTCCACAGTGCTCTAACCACTGAATACAGTATTGTATTGTACAGTACAACAGTAGTGAATGCCACAGAGAGTATCGCAGCTGTACCCAACCCCCTTTTTTCGACACAACATCTGCCTGCTCCTGATCTCCAGGGCAATCATTTCCGAGCACAAATCACCGACTTATGATCAGGAATGGAAAACCTGGCATGCCTCCACCTCCTCCCCCCAATTGTAGCCCACACCGGTGCAATCAACTAGCCGAGCGAGGAAGAGGGACTGTTCTGCTGGACAAGCAGCGGGAAGTTTGTCAGACTGCACTGCTGGCAACCAAATCAGCAGCATGTACTGTATCATCCAGCATGAATTGTGAGTTTTATTTCTGAACACTGCATGAGTGATGGCAATTCTAAAACAGCTTTTCCCGTTCCCTCCCTTTACGCCTACAAAATTCTCACAATCACACAGACTTCACCCAGAGCCTCAACACCGATGCATCAAAAATATTCAGTTTGGATTTTTTTTAAAAAGCTAGATTAATTGTACGAGGCAGAGTTCAGATGGGCTCTGATCTTCATCAATTTGATGTTATTGTTTTAAAAGTAATAATGTTGGATTGGGATTCGGGTACCTTAAGTTGACCTTGAAATTTACAGTCTTAAAGTAGGTGTCAGTCTGGTTCAATCGGTAGCACTCACGTCTCTGTGTAATGAAGGTTATCAGTTCAAATCCCACGTTGGGAGTTTGAGCTCATAGGCTAGGATAACTCAACAGTGCAATGATAGAAGAGGGGATTTTCTCTTAATGTCTTGGCCAACAATTCTCAATTGATGTGTGCTTGTGATGCTTGTGATGCTTTTACAAATACACAATGGCTTCCCTTTTCAAATAATGTTTCCCTGTGAAGCTCTTCAAAATGTTTTGACATGACGGGCATTCTAAGAAATGCAAGGATGATAATAATTAAAAATAAGAACCCTTTGCCAATGAGGAAATTACCTCAATTCGCCTGAACAAGGGCCTTGTGTCATATTATTATTGTGGCCGTGCTGTTTACTGGTGTGATTGTAGCATTGCTTTGAAGGAATCGCAAATGCTAGCGCGTGAAGTCTGCCCTTTACCCTTGGCTATCGTGACTTACCTTTTATTGTAAACGTCTTCCAATTAGGTGGTGTGTCAGCTTGGCTCGGTAGGTAGCCTTCCTGCCTCAGCGTCGGGAAGGTTGCAGGTTTAAAATCCCATGTCAGGACCTGAGTGACACTCCGTTTAGTACTCAGAGTGCTGCATTGTCGAGGTATTATCCTTCACATAAAACGGCGCGTTCAAAAAAAGAGGGGGGTTTCTCCCGGTTCTCTGGCAAACGGTCATTCAGATTAATCTGGTTATTTCACCTCGTGGCTACCGCGGGAGGACATTTGGGGGCAAAACCGACGGCTGTGTTTACCGATCACAAACAGTAACTACACTCGACAATAATGGCTGGGAGGCATTTCAACATCCAAGGTGCTACAAAAATGCGAATTATTTGCTTCCTGCGTCTAAAGACAGGCCAAACAAACCGTCAGAAGTGAATCAAGCAAAAGTCAACAAATGTCGTGACTTCCTACAAACGCTGGACATTAACAATATGGAAGTCACATGAGCATCCGGGACAGCACGGAGGCAGCTAGCCCAGCATTGTAATGTTCCCCTTCAGTCTGTGGCCGCGAGATCCCATTTCACACACTCCGCTAATGGGATTTCGACGCTGGTTGCAGCTATATGAGATAAAGACTCACAAATCAAGGCTGTATTAATGGAAATTTCCAACTGTTGAACGTTCATCGCCAGTTGCATGCGCTTTCAGATAATCTGGCAGAACAGCAGTGTAAAGGGCAAGGAGGGAGAAGAATTTGTGAAATGTGTACAGGACAACTTTCCCAATCAATATGTTTCCAGTCCAACAAGGAAGGAAGCAGTTCTGGATCTAGTTTTGGCGAATGAGGTGGGGTAAGTAGAGCAGGTTTCTGTAGGTGAGCACCTAGGGAATAGTGATCACACTATCATTAGGTTCAGTGTAATTATTGAAAGGGAAAGGGAACACTCAAAGGTGAAGACACTCAACTGGAAGAAGGCTAATTTCAGTGAGCTAAAGCGGGACCTAACCAAGGTGGAATGGAAAGAAAGATTGGCAGGTAAAACGGTTAACAAGCAGTGGGCAGTCTTCAAGGAAGAGATAATTCGGGCACAGGTTAGAAACATTCCAACAAAGGTAAAATGTAGGGCATCCAATCTCCCTGGATGACTAGGGCAATTAGGGTGAAAATAAAGCAAAAAAAATGAGGCTTATGATAAGTGTCAGGCCCAGAATACAGAATTCAACCAATCGGAATATAGGAAGTGCAGGAGAGAACAAAAAAAGGAAGTTAGAGGGGCAAAAAGAATGCATGAGAAACAATTAGCAGGTAACATTAAAGGAAATCCTAAGGTATTTTACAAACATATTAAGGGTAAAAGATTGGTCTAGGGTAGGGTGGGGTCAATAAGGGACCAAGGAGGAAATCTTATTGTGGAGGCAGAGGGCATGGCTGATGTACTGAATGACTACTTTGCCTCTGTCTTCACAAGAAGATGCAGCCAATGCTACAGTATTGGAGGAGAGTGTAGCAGAAATGGATAAGATAAGCATAACCAGAGAGAAAGTACTAAAAAGGGTGACGGCGCTCAAGGTAGGAACTGGAGCTCCTGTGGCTCAGTGGTTAGAGCGCTTGTCTTGCAAGCTGGGGAGACCTGTGTTCGAATCCAGGCAGGTCAGGGCGAAGCCTTGGGCAAGTTTCCTTACTCCACACGCCTAATAATAATCCCTCCAAAAAAAACCACAATAATAAAATTGGTCATTTCAATCCACGATTGGCTGCCGCGATTTGCCCACAAATATATACAGTCAATTCACTTTACAGTATATTCTATGAAGTGCTTTGGGATGTTGATAAGATGTGGAAAGCGCTGTATCAAATGCAAGGATTATTCTTATTAATATCATTATTATTATTATTATTATAAGTCGCCGGTCCGGATGGGATGCATCCTAGGTTACTAATGGAAGTACGGGAGCAAATAGCAGAGACTCTGGCCACAATCTTTCAATCTTCCTTGGACACAAGGGTGGTACCAGAGGACTGGAGGGTTGCTAATGTTACTCCCCTGTACAAAAAGGGGCAGAAGGACACACCTGGAAACTACAGGCCTGTCAGTCTAACGTCAGTAGTGGGCAAACTTCTAGAGTCTGTAATCAGGGACAAGATAGATCTTTACTTAGAAAAATATAGGCTGATAAAGGACAGCCAACATGGATTTGTTAAAGGCAAATCTGATAGAATTTTTCAACGATGTAACAAAATGGGTGGACGAGGGCAGTGCAGTTGATGTAGTTTACATGGACTTAAAGGCATTTGACAAAGTGCCGCATGAGAGGCTTATTAGGAAAATAGAGGTCTACAGAGTTAAAGGGACAGTGGTAGCGTGGATCCACAACTGGCTGCGAGACAGAAAGCAGAGAGTTGTGGTGATTGGCTGCTTTTCAGACTGGAGGGAAGTGTGCAGTGGCGTCCACCAGGGATCAGTTTTGGGACCACTGCTCTTTTTAATATACATTAATGATTTGGATTTAGGGAGTACAGGTTTCAAATTTGCAGATGATACTAAGTTAGGGAGAATAGTAAATAGTGAGGAGGTTAGTAACCATCTGCAAGAGAATATAGATAAAGTGGGCAGACACATGGCAGATGAAGTTTAATACAGAGAAGTGTGAGGTGATACACTTAGGGAGAAAAAATGAGCAGAGGCAATATAGGCTAGATAGTACAATTTTAAAGGGTGTGAAGGAACAGAGACCTGGGGATTTGAAAGTGGCAGGATAGGTGGACAAAGCCATTAAGAAGGCATATGGGATACTAGGCTTTATAAATGGGGGTATAGAATACAAAAGTCAGGAAGTGCTGATTAACCTCTATAAGACTTTGGTTAGGCCTCAGCTGGAGTACTGTGTACAATTCTGGTCAACACACTTTAGAAAGGATATTAAGGCATTGGAAAGGGTGCAGAGGAGATTTACTAGGATGGTACCAGGAATGAGGGACTTCAGCTACGAGGAAAGGCTAGATAGGCTAGGCTTATTCTCTCTAGAACAAAGAAGGTTGAGAGGAGACCTAATAGAGGTTTATAAGATTATGAGAGGTTTCGACAAGGTGAATAGGGAAAGACTGTTTCCACTGGTGGGCGAATCAGTGACTTGTGGTCACAGATTTAAAATTGTTTCAAAACGAAGCAGAGGGGAGCTGAGGAGAATTTTTTTCACTCAGCGGATTGTTCGAATCTGGAATGCATTGCCTGAAAAGGTGGTGGAGGCAGATTCCATAACAGCTTTTAAAAGGGAACTAGATCTTTGTTTAGGAAGAGCAGGTCTGTTAGGTTATGGGGAGAGAGCTGGGCAGTGGGATTGAGTTGCTCTGTTCACAGAGCCGGCACAGACTAGATGGGCCAAATGGCCTCCTTTTGTGCCGTATAATTCTATGATTCTATGATAGTGAAATTATGCGCAGGCTCTGAGTTAATCTTGCCCGGCCAGATTATTGTTGTCATGACCTTGATGCTGCCTCTCTTTATATTGTGCTCTTTTAAAAAACCCGAGTTGCAGTTCTGTTGCGGAGTTTTATCAGAGGATATTTCCAGTCTGTTGTTTCTGACACTGTTTCCGCCAAAGACATAGAGGAGCGAAATGCCATACATGCTGTTCGATGTTTAATATTGTTCAGGTCACTGTTTATTCCAAATTAAGAATCATATTTCTTATAGAAGCAAAAAAAACAGAAGTGGTTGTCAGGATTGCTTTTTACTCTAAGAAATCAGGGATGATGGAGCTCAAATTAAAGGCGAGGAATCCTTTTTCCTGTGTTGTTCAGGCGAGACAGAAAATCAGGGTCACAGGGAAGTGAAGACTCATTGTTCCAAATGTGTAAATCTACCTGTTCTTGAATCACTAAATCTGAGCATACAATGCTTTTATGGGACACTAGATTTTTATTAACAGGACCATGCTTACCACCTTTATTGCTGTTAACGTAACCATGTTTCTCAGCACTCAACAGTGCCTCCTTGCTTATGGCTCCGACTTCCTCGATCGTCTTACACTTGTATAGCACTTTTCATGTCAGGAGGACCTCCCAGGGCCAGTGACGGGGAGGGTGGAGGGAAAGGGGGGGGGGGGATTTGATGTAACCAATGGGATCATTGAAGAGAAGGGTCTTGAAGCGGGACATGAAGGAGGCCAGGGAGGGGGCAAGGCGGAGGGACTGTGGGATGGAGTTCCAGAGGTTGGGGGCAAAGTGGCTGAATGCTCGCCCGCCAATGGTGGGGCGGTGGGGCGGTGGACATGGAGCGGGCTGGAGCCTGCTGAGCGGACTTGGAAGGCAGGTTGGTAGGGAGTTAGGAGGTCAGAGATGTGGGTGGGGCAAAGACATGGAGGGCTTTGAATGTGAGGAGCAGGATCTTGAATTGGATCCTCTGGGTGATGGGGAGCCAACGGTGTCAGGCGAGGATGGGGCAGGTGGGGTCAGGAAGCTTGGAGTGGTAGAGGACACGGGCTGCAGAGTTCTGGATTATCTGCAACCTATTGAGGGGGGAATTGGGAATGCCGACAAGGAGGACATTGGCATGGTCGAGCCGGGATGTGATGAAGGCGTGAATGAGTGTTTCAATGGCCCTAGGGGGGTGAAGTAATGGCGGAGTCGGGCAATATTGTGGAGGTGAGGGAAGGTAGAGTGCTTGGATGTGGGGGAGTCACACCCTGTCTAGCTCACTAAACCAGTACAGCACCATGATGTTCATCTCAAGACACAGCTCGCTTTCCTCCCTCGCACCAAATCCCCGACCAAGACCATCTTTCTACTTCTTCGCCTTCTTCATTGCTGAGAGGTCTCCAAGTGCTTCACAGAATATATTGTCAAGTGGATTGACTGTGTATTTTGTGGGCTAAACACGAACAAACTGACGAAACGCTGAGGAAGACGAGGAGGATAGAAGTTTGATAACAAATAAGAACGCTTTCATTCCACTCTCCACCATTCCCAGCGCCATCATATGCAAATTGCCACAGGAGAACAACCTTTTGCTGCCATCTAGTGTCAAGTGGCCAATGAACAAGAAGGCCAGCCACACTAGAGTTGCTGCAAAGTGTGTCACACTGAGCCTTTTCCAATCATTCTGCATGATTAACTAAATGGAACAGCTCATTAACGTGTCTGGATATTAGTCAGAGAGGTCAGGCCAAGTCAATGAAACTGCTTTCATTTCAGGCTATAATGCCAGAAACTGAAGTCATCCTCGTCCATTTGCATATAAATTGCTATCGTAAACACATACTGATTGTACTTTTAAAAGAACTCTTCCCCCCACCACACCACCCACCCAGCCCCATTATGAATTCAGAAGGAAATATATACTTTAATGTAATCAACATATCAGAACGAGTGTTGGCGAACAATACGTTGATCAGAGCTGGCATGTAACCCGAGCCATTCATGTCTAAAAGAGGTAGATGTGAAGTTCAGTGTGTTTTCTAAGCGTTTCCCCCATTCAGAGGCAGGCATTTTGCGCAGGAAGGTTCCCCGAGCAGGAACATTGGGAAGAGACACAAACTGAGTAAGCTCCCTGGAGACATTGGGCTGTGAACTAATAAGACGACACATTGCTACAGGATAGCTTTCGCTCCACATAATGTCTGCCGTTCTCAGCCACGCCTGCCCAGCTCAAGACATGAAAAGCAATCCATGGCAAAGAAATCGATCAAAGGGTATGAGGCAGAGCTTGTCTTAACTTATGTTGTTCACTAAAACTAGTGATCTATTTCTCCGTGACCTTATACTGTATTGAAATAAAATTGGTCATTTCAATCCACGACTGTGTGTGGGACACTGCTGTGCGCAATTGGCTGCCGCGATTCGCCCACAAATATATACAGTCAATTCACTTTACAGTATATTCTGTGAAGTGCTTTGGACATCGATAAGATGTGAAAGAGCTATATCAAAATGCAAGGACTATCATTGTTATATTATTGGTACATAGACTGTGGCAAATGATTTGCTATTTTTAGTGTTTTCTACTCCTAAGGTGATATGACAACCATGCACACACACAGATATGTGAGGTTGAGTTTTGCTCATGTGAGTGTCTTTCTTTTGGGTTTGACTGTGCAAGTTCTCGATTAACTTTTCCTTTCACGAAAACATTGTTTGAGATTTAATTCGGCTTTCCAACTGTATAATTGACAGTTCCACTCAGATCATATTAATGTTAGAGCAACAAAACAAGCTTTTTTTTCTAAAATTAGCATGTCAGTACTTGACTTGAATTTAACGAGAATTAATAATTATTTTAATAATGCCTCCGTACGTTAGAGCATGGCAACTAGTGGTTCTTAGAATATAACCCTGGAGCTAAATGTGACCAACCAGTGACCTTCGGGAGACTTGCTGCTGCTGCTTGACTTGACTGCTTGAGTCCATTTCTGCAGAGAGAGAGAGAGAGAGAGAGAGAGGGGGGGGAGATTCAGACAGAGGGAGGGATAGAGAGAGAGAAAGGGGATAGAGAGAGCGACAGTGGGTAGATAGAGTATAACATTGTTGGTTTACTCTGGACATGGTATTATTTACACTGGTCAACCAAACTGTAGCATTAGTGTCAGTGTGGACAATACATGTGCACAGTTGGATTTTTATATCGATTGGCTCAAAGACAACTTATTCTGGGGCAGTGAAGGATGCAGAGGGGGGGAAACGCCATGTGATTTGGAAACAGTTATAGAAGGCGGGAGCAAAGTGGCTGAAATCTCATCTGCTGATAGTGGAGTGGACACGATGGGGAGGTGAGGTGCAGCAGTTCAAAGTTGACAGAATGAGGGAGTGGATGGAGCACTAGGGTTGCAGGAGATCACACAGAAAGAGGCAGGGTGAAATTCCAGGCGGGGGTGAAACGCTGAGCAGGTTTCCTTACTCCACACGCCTAACAATAATCCCTCAAAAAAAATTGGTCATTTCAATCCACGATTGTTTGTGGGACACTGCTGTGCCCAATTGGCTGCCCGTTTCACCCACAAATATACAGTCAATTCACTTTACAGTATATTCTGTGAAGCGCTTTTGTGAAAAGCGCTTTCGTGAAAAGCGCTTTATCAAATGCAAGGATTATTATTATTATTATTATATTATGATGATGGAGGAAAGTGGACCTTGTCAGAGACTGGATGAAAGGAGATTTGAAGGTTGAATAAACAAACTGCCAGGGTTCCACTCAATGCTGCGTGAGATGAAGAAATAAGTGGCATAGTTCATGCTATCAGAGACTGAGGTGAGGAGTTGCTGCCGGTAGCTGAGCAGGATAGCATCAGTTGTGGCAATGTTAAAGCTCATCCAGGACTTGATGTCTGAAAGGCAGTCTGTCAGTACAGTACTGGTCCTCGAGTCAAGAGTGGAGACCGAAGGTTAGAGTTCAAAATCATCTGCATACTCATCTGCAAGTGGACTGCACGCTTGCAAATGGTATCACTAAGAGAGAACATGTAAATGGTGAAAAGGGGACTCAGGGATTTTCCACATGTGACTGTAGTAGGAGGAGAAGGCAATAGGTGAGATATAGTGGAAGTACTGGGACAGTTGGGAGTGAAGCCGAGAGAGTGCAAAGACAACTTTGGTTGATTTGGTTGACGGAATCCGAACTGTGGGTTTGATGGAAGCACAAACAGGGAGTGGTGAGGGAGTCAAATGTATAACATCAGATGCAAAATACATAATCAAAACCACTCTCCAGTGTAGCTCATGAAGTGCTTTGCGACGTCTCGATCACACGATAAGTCGCTATGTCGAATGCAAGGGTTATTATTATTATTATTAACACATCAGGTATATGATAGCAATTACAGTCAGCTATACATCAGAGTGCAGAGAATATAATCAGGGTTATAGTAGACACAGGACCACAGTCAGGTGGAAGGCACAGCTAGGTATCTAGTTTCATAGCAGTTGGAGTTAGCAATTTTCTTCGAACAGCCCCTGAATCACAAATACAAGAACATGTGCTTTCGAACCCCCCCCCCCCCTCCCCCCCCCCCCCCCCCCACACCACTCTCCAGATAATGTTTGCCAGCAGCTGTCGCCTCAGACCTCAGAGATTCTGTTTTGACAGAATCTGGTTTTCTCCCAGTGGAGAGAGACCTTTGTAAAGAAAATGATGATGTGTTAACCCATCTTGAAGCTCTGGAGGCCACATCCAATCTTGAGAGCACGACTTGTTGGAGACCAGATGGCTCTCGTGCAAAAAGCTTTGGCAAAAATATGTGTCAGCTTTGACACAGATATGTGTCAGCTTTGACACATATCTGCAAGAGGGCGAATCTGGCAAGTTCAGAGTGACATGGAGCCCTCCCTCCCTCCATTCTGCTCTCCCTCCCTCCCTCCATTCTGCCCTCTCACCCTCCTTCCCTCTCGCCCTCCCTCCCTCTCTCCCATCCCTCTATCCCTCCCTCTCACCCTCCCTCATTGCAGATGTTTTAAATTTCTACCCACAAGTCCACCTCACACCCTATTCTGGCACGGATCAGGCTGTCACTTTGGATTCTCTAGTTCAGTGATTCCACTCAAACATACAATTGACCAGGCTTAGAATGGATTTTGCATTCTCTATTTGTATTGGGTGTGAACAAACCATAATCAGATGGGATCTTCAGAGCAGATATTTGTGGAGCACTGCGGCTCCATGTTCTTTCTGGGAAAGCAGCTTTAATTTGCTTAGCTTCCCTCAACCTTATTCACAGTAAGACTACACATAAAGCAAGTTTGGATGGTGAGTAAAGTGTGGGCTGGAATGTACTGGATTATTTTATATTAGTTGTTTTAATTATTGTTTCCTCCTTTCCTCCTCTATCTCTCTCCCCCACCCCTCCTCCCCTCCCCCACTCTCTTTGTCATTTGGGGGAGCAAATATCCAACGTGAAGTAAAATCGAAAGGCAACATTTAACGCAAATGTCACCTTCAATGGGGAAATGTTGATGCTTTAATGACTGCCTTGTCCCTCTGGAGAAATGATGCATGTAAACCATTCTGAATGTTCCATAAAAAGCATTTTTTCTTGTAAGAGAAATCGGGCACTACAGTAATCCAGGAGCCAAACTAGATCATCTCCCACCAAGTCTCCAGTCGTGCTTTTCACCATCAAAATATCTGTCTGTGTTTTTCTCCTTCCCTTCCACCTCTCTTTAAGCATAGTCAGGCACCCGGCTGACCAAAAACAACATTGATGGCAAAATCCTGAAAACTCTCAACCCAACGAGATAACAACAGCGGCAAACAACAAAATGACATTTTAGATAAGCACAAAAACAAGGTCTAGGTCGTCAACTTGCTGCCGACACCATTTCGTTTGCGAGGTTGCCATCAGTGATACTTTCTATTCACAATAGAGGAAGTGATATTAACAGTGCCTTCTGTGAATAACGTGCGTAAAGTGATGGCACTCAAGATCTGCAACCTGGAAGTAAGACTTTTTTTTAAGTGCAGAAAGCTGGCCAGTTCGCTTTGGAAGCTGGGTGTACTGTGCTTCTGGTTTGTGGGGTCCATAGATAATAATAATAATAATAATCCTTGTGTTTGGTACAGCACCTTTTCACGTCTTCTAGACATCTCAAAGCGCTTTACAGAATATACCTTAAAGTGAATTGAGGTCAGGTACCCTCCAGCATCTCACCGAAGCGACCAGCAATTCCTGTGTCAGGCTTAAGAGAAAGCTTTTGTCTGCTTCTAATAATAATCCTTGCATTTGATATGGCGCCCTGTCAGGCCTTCGAGACGTCTCAAAATGCTTCACAGAATATTCTGTAAAGTGAATTGACTGTACATTTTCTGAGCAAAACACGGCAGCCAATTGCGCACAGCAGTGTCCCACAAACGGTCATGGTTTGAGTGACCAATTTATTGTTTTTTTTAAAGGGATTAGTACCCTCGGAAATTGACCCGGTTAATTGACCTGATCCTTTTTTCGCCCTGACCTGTCATCCACACGTATGCCTGCACGTGAACACAGGGGTCAAAGGTCTCAGGATAATGATCAGGAGTGTGAATCCTAGTTGTTTTCTCTCTTCACAAACCAGGATCGCGAAGGCTATTTGTAACACTGCAACTGCAATGCTGGCTGTGATCAGCTAACTCAGCAAAGACACTTGAGCGAATGTCCTTACCCATCACCGTTGGAGGATTTATTCTCCAGTTTGAACCTCCAGTTTTAAAGTTTTGCTTTTTATCTTTTGCATACGGTGAAACATCTTTGTTCTCCCCTTTTTTTTGACTTTGTAAACTCCATCCTTCTCTTCAGGAAATTGTATTGAAAGACATCTCATTTCTGGAATTCTTTCAATTTTACAGGCATTTCATTTCCATAGCTTTCCTGTTTTTTTCCTTGTTTGGCATCTGCTTTGTGTAACTTTTAGCTCTCAGTCTCGAAACACATCTTGTAACCATTGTGCATGACTGACAGAGTACACCTATATCCCACATTGCCGCGCAGTGCATTGAACACACAGGTCAGGGGGGAAATTGCTAAGGCCACAGTGACATCCTCCCCCACTTTCCTCTTGTTTCTTGTGCCGCAAACATTAAACTGACCATTACTAGATCTCCAGCAAAGGTGGTCGTGCCATGACTTTGCTGTTGATCATCTGTATTGGTGCATGTATTCTATTAATGTTATGGTTCTCAAATGGGACGAGTTCCAATCCTACCAACTCTTACCATGTGATGGGATATTATGTTATAACAACCTCCTCTTTGTGCCTCATATCTCAAGATTAACAGCACATATGTGTAGTATGGTGGCAACATGCCAAGTTACTCCCATGTGTTATCCACCTTAGTGGCCCTCAAACACTCATAGTCTGAAGCCACATGTTTGGAAGGTTTAAATCTGTAAAAATCTTCTGATTCTCTGTCAGACTCGACTAAATCTTGCACAAGAACACAATATCCTTAGCTAACATTTACCTTGCTTGCCCTCTGTTAAACTAGGTTACACAACTGGGATTCATTAACCTACCAATATTAATTTCAGATACTATATATAGTGCATATGATATGTGCATTTGATATACTGTTTTTCAAATCTTCTAGATGTCTCAAAGCGCTTTACAGAATATATTGTAAAGTGGATTGGGCGCAATGCGGCAGCCAATTGCACACAGTGGTGTCCCACAAACAGTCATAGATTGAAATGACACATTTATTATTGTTTTTTTTCTTGAGGGGTTATTATCAGGCATGTGGAGTAAGGAAACTTTTCTCAAAGTTTTCCCCTGCAGGAATCGAACCCAGGTTTCTCGCGAGTGCTCTGAGCTAGAGGACTTCACATCTCTCCATGATGGCTAGTTAAGGCTCTCAGGATCCACCACTAAAATTTAAGCGTGGCAGAGACACAAGACAAGTCAATGAGTTATTAGCTAATGTCAAGTTTTGGCTGGAGATTGTAGGAGGAAGGCACGAGTAAGTGACGTGTGTGGAGGTGGTACAAAAACAACAACAGTTTGCATTTTTATACTGCCCTCCACGCCGGGTGGCATCCCAAAGCGCATAACAATGGCAGAGCCCGAGGCCAAGCCAGGCGACAGAGGAAGGTGACATGAGGCACTGTCTTCAGCCGCAACCTGAAGATACGGAAGGAGAGGTCGAGGCAAAAGGGTTGAGGGAGGGAGTTCCAAAATTTCGGACATGGTGGCCGATGGTGGAACGGGTAATTTGGAGGAGGCCGGAGCCAGTAGAGCGGAGGGCAGCGGGTGAGGAGAAAAGAGGTTAGAGAGATAGGGAGATTACAGTCAGAGTAGGGGAGATAGGTGAGGAGTGCGTTAGAATAGACCAGCCAAGTGATGGTAAAGGCATGGACAAAGGTTCCGGCAGCTATTCGGTGTGAGATATTGGTGGAGACGGGCAATGTGGCAGAGATGCAAGAAAGCGGTGCTGGTAAAAGATCGGATGTGGGAGAGGAAGGATAACTGGGGATCGAACCTACGCCTAAGCCTCGCAGGAGTTCAGAGAATTTTAAGGACAGGTCATGTAGGTTGAGGAGATCAGAACCGTGGGACAGAAGATATCGATTTTATACATATAAATACATATTATGTTTATTATCCATTTGCTTTGGAATATTCTTGATCCAGAATTCATCCATCTCTTCTTGAACCTGTTTTATACTTCTATGTTGTACTATATATAGAAATGAGCGACTTAAGAGGTACATAACAAAAATGACTTAATTGACTTGCTGTGGCTTACTAATGTTGCCCTCTATTTCCTATCCTCTGTTTCCACACTCCATTGAAGGAGTTGTGTAACATATTGACTCTTTGGATTGCGTTTCCAGAGATAATCATCACTTCAAAAAACAACAATAATAAAAACGTGGTCATTCAATCAACGACCGTTTGTGGGACACTGCTGTACGCAATTGACGCCGTGTTTTTCGCCCATAAATATACTGCCAAGTCACTTTACAGTATATTCTGTGACGTGCTTTGAGATGTCTCAAAGACGCGTTAAGGTCCTATATCAAATATAAGGATTATTATCAATATATTTTATGAAACGCTTTGAGACGTCTCAACAGTGTGATAAGGTACTGAATCAAATGCGAGGATTATTATTATTATAAATTCAAGTGTTCGTCCTTTATTCTACCCCAAGAACTACCTTGACTCTTAAGAATCTATAGTGAAAATTGTGTGATTTTACTTTTTTTTGCAAAACCGTTTACAGGTCATAATGCACAGGGATGTGGAATGTTTAGTAGGTGTGGAAGCCTATTGTGCCCCAGGGTTGGGAGGCACTGACATTTTGGGTGTTGGCTTAACAGGATTTAAGGTGGCAATTTTCAGTTACAGATCGTGGATAATGAGAACTTGTTTGCCATTGTAAGCCATGTGGGAGTGGAAGTGACGTGCTTGGCTGAGGAGGAAAGGGTGTTTAAAAAGGAAGGGCCAGATCCTGAAAAAGTACAGTTGTTGATACAGTCGTTGGCTGCTGGAAAAACAGATATGGAAAATATGGGGATGCCTGGATTAGTTTGAGAGCTGGGATTAATCTGTTTTCCGGTGTACCTGAAGGTGTTCAGCAAACTGCTTGTATCGATGGTGGGTAGGCAGCCTCCATTCAGTCATCGGATTGTGGTTTCATGTGGCTTGTGCTGCTCTCCCAGCTTCTTCAGCTGTGAAGCCCATCCATAGTGCACATGGTGTGAAATCCTGCCAATTTGAGAAAACACCTTACTGGAGGGAGTTCTGTTTTTGCTGATGTCAATGGTAAGTCTACACAGAGATTTGATGATTGCTGAGTGGTGCTAGCTGCAACTCCCCCCCCCCCCCCCCCAACCACCTCACCCTTCACTGTCTTATTTTCCCATAAATGATTGGCCCAGACGTGTGCTTTGTTTATAAAAAGAAATGTTCGGATATTGAGTACGTTTTAAGAAGTGTTTTGTAAGCTGATAGCTGTTTTCGTGTTCAATAAATGCGTGAAGTTGCCCTGCAGGTTTGTTAGGTGTTGGTTTCAGACCAGAGAAGGCAGAAAACCAGGAAAACCAGGGGTTCAATATTGTAGGAGGAGATTTTTCACAACAGCTTTTGGACCTTCAAAACAATAATCGATGCAATTGATATAGCGTCTTTCACTTCAAGGGGATTTCTCAAAGCACTTCATGGGATTTACTGTAAAGTGTAGTGACTTGTAGGCAAATGCAGCAGCCAATTTGGGCAAAAACATTAGATAAGGGATCTCAGCTTCACCTCTCATCTGAGGATGGAATTCAATGTTAGCAAGTGTGAAATTATTCACCTAGGTAGCAAGAATAAAAGAATAGATTATTTTCTAGAGGGGGAGAAGTTAGATAGTGTTAGTATTCAAAGGGATTTGGGTGTTCTTGTACACCAGTCCCAAAAAGTTAGTTTGCAAGCAACTAAGAAGGCGAACGGCATGCTAGCATTCATTTCAAAAGGTTTAGAGTAGGGAAGTCTTGCTGCAACTGTATAGGGCTCTGGTGAGACCATACCTAGAGTATTGTGTGCAGTTTTGGTCTCCTTATTTAATAAAGGACATACTTGCCTTAGAGGGGGGGTGCAGTGTAGATTCACTAGGTTAGTTCCTAGGATAGGTTGAATAAACTAGGGCTGTATTCTCTAGAGTACAGAAGAATTAGGGGAGATCTTATTGAAACATATAAGGTTCTTAAAGGGCTAGCTAAAGTAGACACTGAGGGACTGTTTCCCTTGGTAGGAGAATCTATAACCAGGGGTCACAGTCTTAAAATTAGGGGTCAGCCTTTTCGAACAGAGTTGAGGAAACATTTCTTCACTCAGAAGGTAGTGAATTTATGGAATTCACTACCCCAGAAGGCTGTAGATGCTCAGTCCTTGAACATTTTCAAGGCTGAGACTGATAGATTTTTGAAAAATAGAGGGATTAGGGGATATGGGGATAGGGCAGGTAATCAGAGTTAGGTCAGAAGATCAGCTATGATCTTATTGAATGGCGGGGCAGGCTCGAAGGGCCGAATGGCCTACTCCTGCTTCTAATTCTTATGTTCTTATGAACAGCACATCCAACATTGCATCATCTTGTCTCGTTTCATTTCTCCCCCCACCCCCACACCCCCCGCCACCCCCACCCCCCACAGACCCCTGTATTGAGCGTCAGTCTAGACCTGCATGAGTTCAAAGACCTGACGTGGGGCTTCAATTCACAGCCTTCTGTTGAAAAAAGACATGATGATGTTAAAAATGTAGCATTTGCAAACTGGAAGCCACTGCAGTCATTGTTACTTTTGGTTGAAGCCAGATATTGAGTCATTGAATTCCAAATTTGCTTTTTTAAAAAAATTGCAAACAGATCACTGCCCCGAAGACTGGCAAAAGGCTGACAAAAGATGTAGCACTCTGACCTCTAAATCAGATGATTGTGCGTTCAAGGCTCACAGCTAAATTTAGAACTCGCATTGAATAGGCTGACGCTCCGATGTAGTGCTGGGGGCGATGCTGAAATGCTGGAGATTCCATCCTTTGGTTGAGATATTAAATCAACGTCCCGTTTGTAGCTCGAGTAGACATTAAAGATCTCAATGCACTCTTCGAAACCAAAAGGGGAGTTTCTCTCACTTTCCTGGCAGACAATCCCCCAGGTAAAATTGGTCATTCACTTCATGGGTGTTTTTGGAATATTGCTGCGTGCAAATTAGCTTCCGTATTCAGCGTACAAAATACACAGTTACCCCACTTCACGGCAGATCCTGTGAGGTACTTTTGAGACATCTTCATTACGTGATAAGGCACTATACCAAATGCAAGAAGGATTCATCTGGCTGTCATTTCTGAATTCACCAGCAAGGAGCTAGTCATTACCCTGTACAACAAACCCTGCGAAACACTTGGAAACAAGTTCCTGATGCGAAAGGGACTATATCAACTGCAAGGATTATTATCAATACTATTTTGCTCTCTGACCTTGTGTCAGGCTGAGAAATGTGACTGCGATTGAAAACCAAACTTGTGGCTAACATTTTGTTTTGGGGCCATTGTGTGACAGGCTAACAACCCAAAAAAACATTCCAACAATAAACATGCATTGCCACAAGCCACAAAGCAACTTTCACTATCCTTCAGGGCTTGTTTTGTTTGCTACAGTTTACAGAAATTTTTGGGAAAGGACTTGGGGATATTCTCGATGTAATAGCCGCAATGTGAAATATGCGGAGATTAATACTTTCTCTTATTACTGTATTCTTATTGAGTTTTCAGTTGAAATTAGCACAGCTACATCCAGTACAGCGAAGTCTGATGCTGCACTTGGGTGTTAAAGGTGACTTCCGCATCACTTTCCTACCATTTCCCTTCCCCCAGTTCACTGATGTCGGCAATCATTCTTGCTAGAGATGAAGATTTACATTCAGTTCCAGGAGCAGCGGGGGAGTGAGTTGCCTACAGGATGAAGGAACAAAAAAAGATCTCAGCTGAAACTCCCACTTTAAACAAAATGCCGATTTGGTCTCGAGCACAGACGACAACTTAACTGCTCAGCGAGGACATTAATAATAGTAATATCAATAAATCCTTGCATTTGATATAGCACTTTTCATATCTTCCAGACATCTCAAAGCACATCACAGAATAGAAATGTAAAGTGAATTGACTGTTTTCGCCCTGGCCTGGGAATCAAACCCAGGTCTCTCGTCCCGCAAAGGCAATTGCTCTAACCACTGAGCTGCAGGAATTTACATGATTGAATAAGGAAGGTGTTTGTATAATCAGGCTGCCGGTGTGAACTCTTTAAAACTTTAATGTCTGCACTCACAAAGAGGGAGCGAGAAAGAGGATTTCCTGACTGATGACTGGAGAGTCAGGAAAGGATAAAAGGAGCGATTCACTTGTGGAGAGTTCTGTGAAATTTCCTGAAGAAACTGAACCTGTATGTTTTCCTATATTGTCTTCCACCATTCGGTGCTATTAACAACAATAACATGCATTTATGGAGCGCCCTTCAAGTCGGAGGGCGTTTTGGAGCTCTTATTAAGCTAAACGACTTTCCACAAAACCCCCAAAAGTAGTTGTTTCAATACAAGTATGTTTACCGGACATTTTGAAATACAAACTGTATCCTGGGTTAATTATTATCCTGGGTTATTGCACTCAGATTGTGTACAAAACAGACTCGTAGATAATACTCGATGGAGTCCTTTAGCTCAGTGGTTAGAACACTTGCCTGAATAATCCAGAACTCTGCAACCTCCTAACCCCCTAGCAACCTACCCGTCCCATCTACTCAGCGGGCTCCGGCCTGCTCTACAAACCCCGAGCCACCCGCCCAACCATTGGCGGGCGAGCCTTCAGCCACTCTGGCCTTCCAGCCTCTGGAACTCCATCCCACGATCCCTCTGCAGCCCCCTCCCTGGCCTCCTTCAAGTCCTGCCCCTCAAGACCCTCCACTTCGACGGTCCCATCGGTCACCCCAAATCCTCCCCTTTCCCTCCACCCTCCCCATCCCAGACCCCAGCTTGGGGGACTGAAACCATGACTGTCCAGCTCTTTGGGAGGTCCTCCTGACGTAAAAGGCGCAATACAAGTGTAATTTTGTTGTTGCCCGGCAAGCGAGAACCTGGGTTCAGGGCAAAACCGTGAGGCAAGATTGCTCACTCCTCACACCTGATAATAATCCCTCCAGACAAAAAAACTAGCGCAGAAGGTGTGAGATACGTGACTGGAGTACATCCAGAGACCTTGATTTTTGACTAGGGTTTGTGACATTTCCATGGGTTCCAGCAACTTTACACGACTTTGGTCATGTGGGTCATTCTTTGTGGGTGAGATCAGACCATGAATGTTTACAGAGGGGTCAACTATAGAGACATGGCAGCTGAACCTAATGTCCACCCATGCACATTCCAATAGGAATCACTGGAGAGCGATCAGGGAACAGGAAACCCTATCTGATTTTTCGAGCTCCATTGTACAAAGGTGCTGAGGCCAGTTGTAGTGACCTAACCATTGTTTCAGATAAGATCTATTCATTTATTTTTCTGTTTTTGGAACTATCTGTTTTGAAACAAGATAGACAATTTCATACCCCCCTAGCCCTCACACCCCACCCACCCTACCTCACCACCACCTCTACCCTTATAGACAAATCCAATGTAGTTTTTGTTTACTTGTTTATTGATGAATGTCTTTTGTTTATGAGGGGTTATTGAGGAATGTGTGTGTGCAGAGTTCTGGTGGGTGAGGGATCATAACAAATGTTCCAATCCAGTTACAGAATTAGAACTACTTGTGTGTTTCTTAGTGTCAGTGTGGTTGATATGCCCTAGGTATGAAGTGATATTGTTTATGCTTGCGTAAACCAGAAAGTATTTTTTCCCTGGTATCACTGACCTTGTTACAGTGATCTGTGGCTCTCTAGAGCATGTACTCCCAGCAATCTAGTTTTGTCTGAGGGATGGAATTTGATCTATTTGCTGATTTGCACACCAGTATTTGTTCTCATTGGTTTTGTTACAAGCAATGATTCTGTTCAGTCCCACAGATTGTGACTCACGCCATGGCTGTATAGTACGGTTGTAGAATTTGGGACATTTCTACAATTGTGAGTTTGATATCCCCATTAATTGGTACCAGCCGCATTGTGACTATGAAAGCGCTGCAAATCTCGTGTAATCAACAACAGTGACGGAGCCTGAGGCCAAGCCAGGGGGAGGTGGCCATAAGCACAGTTGAAGAGCAGGCCCGTACGCAGGATTTTTAATGGGGGGGTGCGAATTGCTAGTGATGGGACCAACAATGGCCGGCGGCGGCTTGGGGGCTGCCCACGAGGGCCCCTGGCGGGGGTGAAGGGGGCGAAGCCCCCTCGAGGCTCTGACGTTTTACACAGTTTGAGGTCATATTTTACACATTTTTGCGGTCATATTTTTTTTGCATGCCAGTGGACGTCTCTAAAAGCAATTTTTAATTACAGGAGTACATTTTTAATAATATAAATCAAATGTGATAATCAAGACAAAACAAGAAACATGATATTTCAGAAACACGCCTATCAGAACTTAAGTCATTTTTACTTACATTTATCAGATTAAAATATGATTTCAGCTTCCACAAAGTGGTGCTACCTTTTTATGTAGTGACTGTATACGGGATGATTTCCAATTGACACACCACGTAGACATAGGCGCTAAAGCATAGGCCTACGTCCATGAGTATCTTTTTTAAAGATAGGCATTCCCGTCCAGACACATATAACTTTTTTGTTGGGTTCTCAAAAGCTTTAATTTCTCAGAAGCTTGTGAGTCTTGGCGCGCGCCTATGTTTACGCGGTGAGTCACAGACTCTATCGACGCGGTATGTTTTGGGTAGACGCCGATTCTGGTGTGCGAGTAATTTTATATTAATACTAAATCATTCAAAGATGTGTATTTATAAGTAATACATAGTTTTGAAGAATTAATTGTTACACAAATGTTCAATAAATTTAGTTGGTATTTAAATTTGATAAAAATACAATTCTCTACCCCGGAAAATGTGGACCTTTTATAATTTGGGGGGGGTGCCTACGCACCCGTCGCACCCCCCCTGCGTACGGGCCTGAAGAGGTACGTCTTCAGATGTGATCTGAAATGGGGAAGGAGGGGGGCAAAGCAGAGGGGTTGACAAAGGGAATTCCTACGTTTTAAGGGTAGTGGCTGAAAACACGGCTGCCGATGGTGGAATGGAGGTGATGAGGGACAAACAAACAGCTGAACGGAGGCAGCAGATGGTACAGCGGGGAGGAGGAAGGTCGGAGCGGTAGGGAGGTGCCAGGCTGATTAAACATATCACCCCACAGTTTAGGGTTACGTATCAGCCGACTGCTGCTTCAAATGAGATAATAATAATCCTCATGTTTGATAGGAGGCTCTTTTCACAGGCTTCTAGATGCCTCAAAGCGCTTCACAGACTATCCTGTAAACTGAATTGACTGTATATTTGTGAGCAAAACATGGCAGCCAAGTATGCACAGCAGTTTCCCACAAACAGACGTGGATTCAAGTGACCCAATTTATTATTTTTTTGAGGGATTACTTTCAGGCATGTGGAGTAAAGAAACTTGCCAAAGATTTTGCCCTGCCGGACTCGAACCAAGGTCTCTCGCTTGCGAGGCGAGTGCTGTATAACTACTGAGCTGCAGGACTCGAAAATCAGCTAATTTACTGATCACCGAGACTGGTTTGGGTGGCTGTTTTATACTGCGTTGTGCTTTTACCTCTGAGTCACCAGGTGAGCCCAAACTTGAATGCCTTTAATGCCTCAATAGAGGACACAGAAGTAAGTGACAATAAATAATCCACTTTTTTTAAATGCATATATGTTTGGTTTGATTTTAGAAGCCACTCGAAAAACACATTGTCCAATTCAAATCCAGGTTAGGTGGGAATCATACTCAGGCAGATGGAAAATCCTGAAGATTAATTTACACCGGTCAATAAAGTTGCCAAGTGGGGCAAAGTCTGTGTCACTCTGTTGTCTTTGTGCAGTTATGCTAGAGTTTTTGTTTGTTGCTACTTGATCTCTGATGTATTTATCTTTGGAATCTTTGACACAGCCTTCCTTTTCGTTTTGTGGTGTATTTATAGGGCGTAGAACCAGGAACATTCAGCTTGTCAAGCCTACTTTCCTATAAAGTCTTTTGCGCATTGATTTCTGATACAGTTCAAATCATCTTGAGATTTTTGAGATATTTTAATGCTCTGCAATTGAGTACTTTTTTTTTGCAGTGTGCAAATAGGCTGTTGGTCACTAAATACACAGTAACTCCACTTCATAGTGCAGCCTGAGATGTGCTTTGAGATACACTCCTCACGTCTTAACAACAACAAAACCAAATGTAAAGACCATTATTATTAGTCTTCCCTTACCCACACCTAACCCCCACAAAGCGATGTGAACCCTGATCCAGCATCACCCTCCATGGATGCACACTCCACCTCACCAAGCCAATCAGGAACCTAGGTGTCTTATTCGATCCTCAACTGTCTTTTCTCCCCCACATCCATGCCATGGCCTTCCCTCACCTCTGCAACATTGCCTGACTCGACCGCAATACCAACAACAAAATTACATTCGTATAGCACCTTTCACGTCCAATACCTCACCCCTCAGGCCTCTGAAATTCGCATTCATGCCTTCATCGCATCAAGGCTCAACAATACCAATGAGTTGCTTGTCAGCCTCCCCAAATCCTCCCGAGTATCATGACCCGTTCGTCCCCATTCTCACCAACCATTGGCTTCCCATCATTCAGAAGATTCAATTCACGATCCTGGTCCTCACCTTTAAAGCCCTCTATGGTCTTGCCCCATCCTATCTCTGCAAACTCCACCAATCTGTCTGCTCCCTCCGCTCAGCGGGCTCTAGCCTGTTCCATGTCTCCCCACCGCACCTGCCCCACCATTAGTGGACGAGCCTTCAGCCACTCTGCCCCCAAATTTTGGAATTCCATCCCACAATCCCTCTACCTTGCCCCCTCCCTAGTCTCCTTCAAGTCCCACCTCAAGTCCCTCCTCTTTGACCATGCCATCGGTCACCCCCATTCTCCTCCCTTCCCTCCACCTTCCCTGATCCCGACCCCAGCTCAGATCTGAAACACTGACTGTCCAGCACCTTGGGACATCCTCTCGACATGAAAGCTGCAACACAAATGTAATTCTGTTGTTGAGTTGTGAAACTGTAGCTCGATCTCCATAAGGTGCATAAACTCATCTACAATTCCTGAGCCCATTATCATCTTCTAGACTAAGCTCTGCATGCCCATCACTCTGATCACACCAGGAATCCAATGTGCTTCCTATTTCTCATCTGAGCAACTTCATGATTCTCGTTCTTACCCCTACTCTTGCCCAACTCTTTCTTTACAATCCTTTGTAGCCCCATCTTCTCACCGATTCCGCTAACTCAGGCCGAATTCAAACTCCCAACCATTGTCTGCCTCTCAGATCCCCTCACTCTCTGTTTTGAATACTCTTCTAAGGATCTTACCTCTTCTACCGTGCCTTCGCTCAACTTTGTATGCACCACATCCCATCTTGTTCAGTACCCTATTCTGAACCAATCTACACAAACACTATTTGCTCACTCAAATAGTGGACCTGTGGAACAGACTCCCTATGAACACGGTTGAAATAGGAAGTGTTGATTGTTTCAAATACAGATTAAATAGTTTTCTTTTAGGAAATAAATTTTATGGGATATTGTACATAGGTAGCTTTGGGACGTATGGACATCTGACCACCAGAGACGCGGAAGGCGAACTAGATGGACTTTTCATAGAATCATAGAATCATAGAATTTTACGGCACAAAAGGAGGCCATTCGGCCCATCTAGTCTGTGCCGGCTCTTTGAAAAGAGCGATTCAATCCCACTGCCCTGCCCGCTCCCCATAGCCTAACAGACCCGTTCTCCCTAAATAAAGATCTAATTCCCTTTTAAAAGTTGTTATCGAATCAGCCTCCACCACCTTTTCAGGCAATGCATTCCAGATTCGAACAACTCGCTGAGTGAAAAAATTTCTCCTCAGCTCCCCTCTACTTCGCCTTTGGTCTTTTTTTGTCTGGCATTTCTTCTTATGTTCATATATGCTAATATAAAGCACTTTGTACATTACCCTACATGAAAGATACTTCATACGTGAACTTTGTTGGAGCACCAATGTAGAAATTGGCATCTTGTAGTAAATGGGGACTAAATTCTCTAACATTAATAGATTTCCTAGCTTAACAGCTGACTAAACGTTCATTTCAAGCATCTGTTATATCCTCTAAAATACAAAGACACCTTTGAGAACACATTCCCAAAGGTCAAGTTCAATTGGGGCTTTCTTTATAATCCTAGCCTGCCAGGTCCTATCTCATAGCAAGGCACTTTCAGGTGCCTGTCTCTTAAGAGTTTGTCCACTTGCATTAAAGTCAAAATCATTATGGTTGATACAAAACAATTCAAAGCTAATGATTACAAGCATTGCATTTGAATTCTTCTGTGTAATTCAAAAGGGCTAAAGGCCAGATTAAAACTCCAATGGCAAAACACTTGGATCATATGAGGGGAGTTATTCGTGGGTTGGCAATAATCCACTTTTGATGGTAAATTTGTACAAATAGTGGGCAAGTGATGTAGCATATAAGCAATTCTTTCACATTCCTGCATGATAATTTACTCAAAGTGGTAATCCAATTGTAAATGGAATTATTAGATTCTATTCACCACTTTATCAGGAATGAATCATTTGACCACGGTTAAAGAGCTTAGATCCAGTGGTGGGGAAAGGAAATGGTTTGGGAGATTGGATTAACAATTGTAATCTTCAAAAGTCTCTGGAAAGAAAAAGGAATATCTCTTTGGGTTGAAAGTCGTGTCGTCTTAAGAGATGATGAAAACCTCTATTTGAATAGAGTGAGAAAAGGGCAAAGTATTTTAAGGGCAACACAGTAAAGTGGACAAAAACACAAAATACTGCAGAAATCGCTGGGGACACTCAGCGAATCAGGCAGCATCTATGGAGAAAGGAAAAGTGAGTCAACGTTTCGGGTCCACGGCCCTGATCTTTCTGATGAAGGGTAGTGGAACCAAAACGTTGACTCACTTTTCCTTTCTCCATAGATGCTGCCTGACCTGCTGCGTGTTCTCGGTGATTTCTGTTTTTGTTACAGTAAAGTGGAATGTGGCTTAATGTCCTTAAAGCTTTGGCTAGGCAAAATATGGATCACAGAGAGTGGCGGGGGATGGGGGAGGGGTGGGGGTGGAAGTATGGTATCCTTCCCTGCCTCAAGCCCCAAAATGTGTACTGTTTGTATAATACAGTAATAATAATCCTTGCATTTGGTATAGCACTTTTTCACGTCTTCTAGATATCTCAAAGCGCTTCAAAGAATATGCTGTAAAGTGAAGTGACTGTATATTTGTGGGAAAAATGGAAGTCTACTTCAGAAGCTAAACACTGTATACAGGGAATCTTCAGACAAGATCTGTGCCCTGCAACCTACAAATTAGCTTCCTAGTTGAGATAAATCAAATCAGCTGGTGCCAGCCCAGCCCAGCCTGGCCCATCAGACGGACGTGGAAGGGCAGATCAGTCACTGGGTGCAGAGTGTTATCAAACTCATCTCCAGTATCGAGCCACACGGGTCCAGCCTGGATTGGTGGGTCACTGGGAAACTATTCACAATGTCGTCTGGCACCATTGTTAGTGCTTTGAGAGGCCGCTGTCCCATGTGAAGGATGCTATATTGTTGGTGGTGGTGATGTGACAGGTAACATGTGAGCGTGAGGCAGTGTGAGGCTGGTGACATGTGAGCGTGAGGCAGTGTGAGGCTGGTGACATGTGAGTGTGAGTAAAAAAAAGTCATGTGGAAGAGAGTGGGCGAATGAAGATTCACAGACAAATGAGCAAACGCGAAAATGTTGTCGAAAAACAGAACGCAAAGATTTGAAGTTCAAGAGATGCAAGGATGATGATCAAGTCGTTATGTGGAGCTCCTGTGGCTCAGTGGTTAGAGCGCTTGTCTTGCAAGCTGGGGAGACCTGTGTTTGAATCCAGGCAGGTCAGGGCGAAACCTTGGGCAAGTTTCCTTACTCCACACGCCTAATAATAATCCCTCCAAAAAAAACCACAATAATAAAATTGGTCATTTCAATCCACGACTGTTTGTGGGGACACCGCTGTGCGCAATTGGCTGCCGCGATTCGCCCACAAATATATATACAGTCAATTCACTTTACAGTATATTCTGTGAAGCGCTTTGGGACGTCGATAAGATGTGAAAAGCGCTATATCAAATGCAAGATTAATATTAATAGCAAGAGAGATGGGTCCAATCTGGCTCCTCTAATTATGCCTATTGCATGTGTCTGGTGATCAAAGGGAGGATCTGGAGTGAACCTTAATATTGTGTTGAACTTTAATGAAGCCAAGATCGTGCTCCCGATCGTGCCTGTCCAGAATTGGCCTTTGACTGGTTTGAAATTACATATCGGGCGGCGAGCAGATCAAACGAACGTCGATCTTCCAAGATCAACTGAGCTTTATGAGCTATTGGGGAGCCGGCCAAGCTTTGTCCCTTCCCGATAAATAGTGACGCCTCTCACCCTCCCTAGACTTTTAAAAAATATATATAGTGATTCAACTGTAACCTATGAACTTTTTTGTTGAATTCCCCCAAAGAGCACTACCGTCCTTGCTTCTGTTTGGTTTCCAGAAGAGTCAACCACCATTTAGAAAGTGTTTGTAAAATTGTAGTTTCTTCCCCCCTCACCCACCCCCCCAATCCCATCCCTATCTCACAAGAGTTCACACCCACCCACGTCTGGTGCTGTCTGGCAGGGTTTTGTCCTGAATTCAAATGTGGTGGCAAACAGGACTTGCTAATGGGTGCAAAGCTTTGTCAACAGCCTGTTTTGTTCTGCAAGGGAAGGTCTTGATATCAGAGAGCAGCTTTTTTTGTTTGCTGGGAAGGAAAGCGAGAGAGAGAGAGAGAGAGGAAGAGAGGGAGCAAGCAAGAACAGTTCATTTCTGGGAGAGGGGTGAAGTGAGCAAGAAGTTTTCGTTGCAAAAGTTTCTTCAAACCTTTGAGTCGTTTTTTTTCCCCCCCCCCTGTCGACTTGCAAGCCAAAGGGGGAGGAGGGAGGGAGGGGTGGGGAGGGAGGGAGGGAGGGGAGAGGAGGGAGGAGAGATCCCATTGTACCATTGCAGTGCAGTCTGATAGGACCTGGGCTGGTGGTGGAGTTGGGGAGGGGGGAGTTGGGAGGAGTTGGTGGTGAAGGCGGAAGGGGGGAGTCACAGGGAATTAATACGGGGAACCAAAGAGCTTCCAGATTAAGTGGTTTTGAAACTCCCGACAGAAAGCCAGCCAGCAGCAGGAGGAGGAGGAATGGCTGGGGGGGCTGGGCTCAGGGGGGGGGGGGGGGGGGGGTAGACCAAGTGCCACACAGGGACATGACAGCACTGTAGCCACACAGGTCTGCTCGCTCTCCTCCCCAGAGTGTGTGTCTCTGGCTGTGTTCTCGCTGCTGCAGTGATTTATTTCCCGGTGGACTGACCTAACTAACTAACAACTAACTAACTAACTAAACAGTTAGAGTTAGAAGTACGTGAGTTAAGGGCATGGTGAAGGACTCTCCCTCCCTCCCACCCACACACCACCACCACCACCACACACTGAGAGAGGGACAGGAGGAGTGTGAGGCGACTGTTGAGTGAGTGACCCAGGGGAGAGAGAAGAAACTGCAGACAACAACGTGGGACCCAACCATGGAGCCGGTCTCTGGGGCAGATGCCTGTGAGGAGAGCCAGGGAGATGCCTTCTCCATATTCTGGAAGGATGTGATGGGGATGCTGGTGAGTTGGGGGAGGAAGGAAGGGAGGGAGGGAGGGAGGGAGGGAGGGAAGGGAGGAAGGAAGGAAATAAGGTGGTGGGGGTGTTGGGGGTGGAAGAGATTCAATTGTCCCTGTGAGAGATCCTCAAGAGGAAGCCTGGGAACAATAGCCTGTTGACTGGACCAGTGACCAACACGATTGGTCGCCAAGTTCAGGCATCAACTGCAGTAGAAAGAAGCCTTTGGCTTTGCTGCCAGATGTTCTCCATGCAATTGTTTTGTGTGTCATTGTGACTTCCCCCCCCCCCCCCCCCCCACTGGGCGATGAGCAAATTAAGAGGCTGTGCAAATTCCGGCTGCTGTGTACCTTACAAGTCTCCTCACCTCCGCACACACGCCTAATGATAATCCCCCCGAAACAAGCCCCAATAATAAAATTGGTTAGTTTTCAATCCACGGCCGTTTTTATGGGGGAACGCCGCTGTGCGCAATCGGCTGCCGCATTCGCCCACAAATATATAATAATAATAATCCTTGCAGTTGATGTAGCGCTTTCCACATCTTATCGACGTCCCAAAGCGCTTCACAGAATATACTGTAAAGTGAATTGAGTGTATATATTTGTGGGCGAATCGCGGCAGCCAATTGCGCACAGCAGTGTCCCACACACAGTCGTGGATTGAAATTACCAATTTTATTATTGTGTGGGTTTTTTTTGGGGGGGGATTATTATTAGGCGTGTGGAGTAAGGAAACTTGCCCAAGGTTTTGCCCTGACCTGCCTGGATTCGAACACAGGTCTCCCCAGCTTGGTCTCCCCAGCTTGCAAGACAAGTGCTCTAACCACTGAGCCACAGGAGCTCCACATATATACATATATATACAGTCAATTCACTTTACAGTATAATCTGTGAAGCGCTTTGGGACGTCGATAAGATGTGAAAAGCGCTATAACAAATGCAATGATTATTATTTTTATCTTTTGTGTGTTATACAATTGTTATGCAATTTCAACCGTCTCTTTGAGCCACTAATGTAAAGGGGTGTATGTATTCAGGGCGAGCTTTATCATAACGCAGTCCAGCTATGTTAAGACTTTTTTTTTTGCCTTTTGAAACTTTTCTCTGCTGTGTTGACAGACAGCCTCTGTAGTGTCGGCTGATTCATTCATGTGCGAGCACTTGACCCCAGCCTTCCGTTCAGTCCGATGTGTCACTCACTGCCCGCGGAACCGAACCCGACGTGGTCACATTTGTTCCCGTGCGAGGTACAGATGTTTTGGCTCGAGTCACATAAACAGAAAGGGGCTAATGCCGAACACTGCCGGCTGTTTCTGTGCCTTAGGGATCGAGTTTTCACAAATGTCACGTGCAAATTGCTCCTGCCCTTCACAAAGGTTTTGCTTTGAAAGTTTTGCTTGGCACAGAGGTGATAATAATAATCCTAGCGTTTGATATAGCGCCTTATCACGTCTTCTAGGCGTCTCAAAGCGCTTCACGGAATATACTGTGGGGTCCTGTAGCTCAGTGGTTAGAGCACTTGCCTTACAAGCGCGAGACCAGTCAGGGTGAAACGTTGGGCAAGTTTCCTTACTCCAGTCCACGCACCTAATAATAACCTCTTTGAAAAAGGAACACAGTAATAAAATTAGTAATTTCAATCCACGGCTGTTTTGTGGGACACTGCTGTGCGCAATTGGCTGCCGCGTTTCGCCCACAAATATACAGTCAATTCACTTTACAGTATATTCTGTGAAGAGATTTAGAGACGTCCAGAAGACGTGAAAAGCGCTAAATCAAATGCAAGGATTATTATTACTTTATTACTGTAAAGTGAATTGACTGTATATATTTGTGGGCGACATGCGGCAGCCAATTGCGCACAGCGGCATCCCACAAACAGTCGTGGATTGAAATGACCAGTTTATTATTGTTTTTCTTGAAGGATTATTGTCAGGGGTATGGAGTAAGGAAACTTGCCCAAACTTTCGCCCTGCCTGGAATCGAACCCAGGTCTCTCGCTTGCAAGGCGAGTGCTCTAACCCCGCTGAGCCACAGGACTCCAAATCTAAATAAAAATGAACAGCAAAGAGCAACATGTTTCTCGGGTTATTTTCGGGAACCAAAGCCTCTGAGATCATCAGATAAACTGCAAACAAAAAGTACCCACTGAAACCAAGATGGCCTGAATAATGTCTCTACATATCTGGTTTGATGGTTTGGGCTGTCTGCTCGTTAATGGTTGCTTGTCCCTGCAGTCAAATACAGTACCGCTCAGAATCGGGCTGTTTCTAAGTGTCGAGCTATTGCACCTGTCCCCGCAGTAAGCAGCCAGCAGCCAAACCGTTGCTGTAATAGGAATTCAGCTTCCATCAGAAACAAAGCGATTGCAGAGAAGTAGGTAACTCTTTTGTGATGCACGGAAGAGTCATCAAACGAGTCAATGTGAAACTTTGCAGCTTTTCTTTTGGAAATCAATGCAACTGAATGCAAAACAATCAAAAGGCAAGGATTAGCATAACTTTAGGGAAGGGCTATTAATGTTAAGTACTTACTCGTAGATCATTCTAATTTGTTCCTAAGGATTTTAAGACATGCGACTGTAAAAATATTTGTATTTCTTAATTGTTCGACCACAGGCGTGATTCTTGTCTGAGTATGTGGGGAGGGGGTGGTCAGGGAATTAGGTCTAGTCCATGGAGGGGTGGTCAGAAATATAACATGAAACCAAAGAAAAGTCCCAACACACGAGAAAGTCATTCAGACTGTTTTTGTGACAGGGATTTGCTCTTCCAAGAAACCGTCCATTCCCAATCCCAATACCCAGCTCTTTCCCCGCACACTTGAATAACTCCTCTCTGTATGTGCTTGTCTAATTCTCTTTTAAATTAACCTAAACGTCAAATTGACCCAAACGCCATCAGGCACCCCTGCCCTAGCCACAACACAATCCTGAATCCATGTCCTTATCTTTGAATCTCCTCCCGGCAGAATGTGCTTTTCTCAGTAGTTTCAGAGCATTTCATTATCCTAACCACCTCAATCATCTCCCTCCTCGTAAATTTGAGGTTTTGTTTTGTCAGGCAGGGCGACTGACACATGCCATCACCATGCGTAAGAATATCCAAACCAGACAAGAGTTCCAAGCGTGCCACTTAATTTCCACGAGTAGATAGGAGGCCTGGAGCTCTCAGTCTGATTTGGATACTCTTGAGCGTAGTACTTAATGGGTTTACACATGTGTCAGCCAGCAGCTGACCCAAACCAAAATTAGTTCACAATGTTCAACTCTTCTCTCCTCCAGCAGGAAGAGATGTGGGCTGGCTATGTGAGAGTGGGGTGTGTGGGGGCAAGAGGAAACGGACACACTCGGTGATGTGCCTGCCTTGAGAGCTAGGGAAGCAAGTTCCTCTCCAGTCTCTGATCCGATGAATGCCCGATGTCAACGAGGAGGGGCAGACAGTGAGCATCTCTGGAGAAAGCAATAGCTCCTCAGTTACCCTGCAGTACAACAGCTGGAGTCAGAGCCAGGATAACACAGTATAGTCAATGCTTGTATTTTCAGCGCTTAGCCAGTCGTGCATTCGGGATCGAAGACCCAATCAGGTTAAACAATTCCGCGTGTCGTTCTGAAATTCATGCACTGTGGAACCTAAAGGCACCAGCCAAGTACGTGGGAGAGAAGGGACCGTTCAGCTTAGAGCAAAGTTCTCACTTAGTAAATGATCTGAACCTCTTCAACAAGATCAGCTCCCTCTCCCGATGTGAATCTTCACCAATGTGCAACTTGTGTAGACTGTTTCTCTTTGACATTGTCTTGCAATACAGTTGGGGAGAAATTCCACCTGAGTCTTGATTTACTCTATGAGTGTAATTAATATTAATGTTCCAGTGCCTTTGGGATGTCCTCCTGACGTGAAAGGCGCTGTTTAAGTGTAATTTTTGTTGTCTGTAGTTATAACATTTCAGTGACCAGAATTTGCTATTTTGAAATACAGTCAATTTTGAATCCAGCTTGCTGTAAGTTCTGTAAATAGACTAACGCACACTTTGAAATGCTACCTTAACAGAGTAAAACCAGACCCAAGTGGAATGTTACCCTGTGTGTCCACTAGGGTCCGGCGATATATCGATATATCGGTTATATCCGATACAATTTTCATATCGATATGCCGATGTAGACATTTCCAAAATATCGATATATCGAAAAAGTTGATATATCGGAAAAGATCGGAATGCACACGCACTGAACTACAAGACCCAGAATGCTCATCTCTATACACAATGCACAGATCGAGGTGCAAGCCGCCATATTGTATTCATAGTCCTCAAATACAATATACAGGTATGCAAGGGGTGAGGGGAGGGGAGGGAGACGGCGGGGGGGGGGGGGGGGGGGGAGACGGCGGGGGGAGGGGTGGTGAGGGGGGTGGAGGGAGACGGCTGGGGGGGAGCGAGACGGCGGTGGGGGGAAGTTAGGGACGGCAGCGGGGGGTGGGGGGAGAGAGGAACAGTGGTGGCGGGGGGGGAGGGCGAGAGGGACAGCGGCGGCGGGGGTGGGGGGAGAGATGGATGGCGGCGGGGGGGGGGGGGGGATGTGATGATAGATAGAGAGATAGATAGAGAGATAGAGAGAGAGAGAGAGAGAGAGAGAGAGAGAGAGATGGGGGGGATGTTAGAGAGGAGAGAGACACAGACAGAAAAACACAGAGATGGAGAGAGTGAGTGTGAGAGACATAGAGAGAGAGAGATATTTACCTCCTGAGGAGATAGGCCCCAAATGCGCGTGCACCTCCGAATGCACATGCACCTGAACGCAAGCGCATCTCCAAATGCGCGCGCACCTCACGACGCTCGCGCATGCGCAGTACGAAAACCCTGAAAATATCAATATCTCGGTATATCTCAATATGAGCCCATCGATATATCTAAATCGGAAAATTTCCATATCGACGGACCCTCGTGTCCACTAGTCAGGCTGCACAATTTGCCCGCACTTGAGCTAAGCTTTTGCTTAAAGGGGCGCTGAGCTTGAAAAGGAAGGCAACTCTCGTCATCGTGACATCAGTCTCAATCTGACACGCTATCTTGCACCAAGGTTTATCGTGTTCTATATGATTTGTAAACAACTGGCTAAAAGTTTTCCAAACATCGTTTTTCTCCGGTACAGTATCAATGTTTTCCTGAACGTCAATGTAGAAATATAAGCGTTTTGAAAAGAATGAGGCTGTTGTACAGGACCTGATGTCAATTACCCCGTTTACATCGCCAGGTTACTTGAACTGGTTCACGTCCACATGATTCTGAGACGCCAGCCTGCATCAGTTCGTATCTCTGTCACCTCTGAGTCAGGAGGACGTGGATTGAAACCCCCACGTCTTGACTTTGAGATGACGGTCTAGGCTGACGGGAGCCATCCTTCAGATAATACGTTAAAACCAAGGTCCTGTCTTCTTGTGTGTGTACGTGGAATGTTAGTAGAGAATAAATACAGAAGTTTAAGTTTTCCCTGTTATCCAGGGCAACGTTTTGGTGTATGGAGGGCTTTCTGCGTGCGAAATGTCTTTTGTGCTTGCTTACAAAAGCTCCTACTATGCCAGATGGTAGTTCATGTGATGTTTCAATATTATAAGTGTACGATAAAAATTCTATGTAAAATGATTGTACCGAAGATTCTGACATTCCACCCTGTTTATTTTGTAGGGCAGAATCCAAAGCAGTGCTCACAACAGGGAAATAACATTTCCCTGCATGTACAACATGTTACATGGAATAGTACCTCATGGAAACGGGCTGTTCAACCCTTTAGTCTGTGTCGGTCTTTATACCAATGTGTTTCAGCTGTTTCTCGGGTATCAAGGCAGAGCTTCCATAGTTTACTTTCATAGCAACTTTGCTAGACAACCATTTTACAAAGGCCCTGCAGAAACACAAATCCTCTTTAACAGAGAACTCCTTAATAATACAATCAGGTAGGTTATGGTGAATCATCAACTAGGTGCCCTCTGTCATACACACAGCCTTTTTGGGTGGGAGCGTTGCACTCCATTTGTATGTTTGAGAGTCGACCCTACACAATATCCACGATTGAGACTTGAACCATTCCCTGGCAAATAATTGGGGTGATGTCATTTGATACTTTTTCCATTTGTTTTAATAATTACGGAAAATGCAGTCAGCAGGATATCTCCTGAAATTCCCCACCCCCCACCCCAATGACTCAGTTGGCAAAGCTACCAATTAGTGTGCAAAGTCCAAGGTTTGAGCTCATCCCAGGGAACCAGACCACTACAATTGGCCTCAATGGGTGTGTGTGTGTGAGAGAGTGTGTGTGGAGTTGATGAGTAATGTGGGTTTTGTTATAGTTTCTCATTCACCAACCTCTGCTGTAAAGGTGTGTGGATATTGGGTTAGGACAAGATTAGGCTAAATTGTAATGCTCAGTTGAAGAGCCTGCCAAGGCGTGCTGTCTGGATTCATGTTGAAAATTGGCCTTTGACTACTGTATTGTTGAGTACCTACAGAAGCTCACCCCAGTATGATTTAGGGAATATATATATATATATATATATATAGATAGATAGATAGATAGATAGATAGATAGATAGATAGATAGATAGATAGATAGATAGATAGATAGATAGATAGATAGATAGATAGATAGATAGATAGATAGATAGATAGATAGATAGATAGATAGATAGATAGATAGATCTTTTTTAAATCATCTCCAAAATCTGTTGCTTTCAGAGGCTTGAAGGGCAGGTTAACAACAATACCAAATGTAATTCTTCACATCTTTGCCGAGTCAGTAGGCAGAATGGAACAGTTTGGTTTCAGAATGTTTAAGAATCCATTCCCTCCACAATCGCAAACTTTTAAAGTATTTTTTATTTAAACAAAACAGTTTCGATCAAGTGACCTTCTCTCCCATGCTGCTGAGTACAGTGCTGTCCAAAATGTACTGTCCCATTTGGGTCCCACTTTTGCGTCGCTGTCAAGGGGACGTTCCTGGTGCCAACTCCAGTGCGCAAGCTGAAAGACCGTGGCAGCAACCCATTATCAGATGACTGGAAACTTTCATGGTTGGTGCCTTGAAATCTGGCCATGCCGCAGGTGGGATGCCACACGATGCCACATTGTTTTTACAAAGAAGCTGCCGATGCTGTGCGATAGTACCAAGTACCATGTAATTGTTAGCCCGTGAAACACTGCGCTTCTTGAGTGTTGTGTGACACAGAGTGTCAGAGAAAATATCCAACATTCCATTGGTTAAAATCCACTTTCATCCAAAGGCTGACCCTATCCCAGGAGAAGCCTTGATGGTTGAACATGTGTTGAAGTTTAGGACATTGCGCATATCATTTTGTTTATGAAACATTTTCTCATCTGGCAGCCATTTCCTCTCCCCCGCCCCAGTCATGCAATACTACGAAGTGGATTGGTATTGTTTAAATTGTCCTGTTTGTGCTAATTGGGTTGAGCTAAAGGATCCTTAATTTAGATTAAACAACATTTCCATTTAGCAAGTCACAATGGGATTTGCAAACCAGATTACACTGATCTCCTAATGTTACAAGTACCAAACACACTAGGTGGAACAGCGAGGTTCGCCTATTTTTGGTCAAATCTCTTGCATGCCACATTTTCTCAGATCTCCTGAACGTAGAAATAGTGCATTTTGGAACATTTCCAGTCCTGAATCCGGTCTTTGTGAGTGCAGCAAAGTGCAGCTACTTGGAATTGTCATCTTTGGAGAAAGAATGTTGTATGGTGCCAATTTTCTTTTTTTAAATGAAACTTGAATGCCAAGCTATCTTAGAACAAAAAAGAAGATATTTAATGTGAAAGCACCAAGTCAGGACTAGTGTACCAAATAGAGTGCACTGGCAATGGCAAGGCACTCTCCACCTTTCTGGAAGTGCACTTAGATTGATTTTTTTTGTGTGTATGTGTGAGGCATTTCACTTAACATCTTTGGATCTCTGTGCAAATATCATATCAGGTTAAATAATGAAACTAGTAATGACAATAGGTTGGGCTGCCTTCTCTGTTTGAAGTTCAGCATTTGACAGACCATGGGACAGTCCGGGTTTTATTTAAGGCTTGTGTCCCTTTGAAAGCTATTCTGAACCGATCCAAAGATTTATTCTAATGTACTTAGAGGTGATTTTTTTTCAAGTGTGAGGCAGGACAATGAATGCTGCCAAGTGATTCAGCCTTGAAGCAGCAGAAGGAATACAATCAGCGTTGCAACAATTCCTGTCCTCTCCCAACATTCGCACTCGCACACTTCCTAGCCGAGATCTCTGGATAGTGATCAGGAAACCTTGGCTGTTTCATTTTTTTTACTCCTACTCCCGAGCCGAGATGAATTATAGTGACCCTATTGCTACCCACGCTGAGATCTGAACTCAGCAAAGAGCAGCGTAAGCACAGACTGAGTGTTTCTGCTTCTTCTTCCCCCCCCCCCCCCCCCCCCCAGTTTAAATTGCTTTCAGTGTTTTTCAATTCTGTGGCTCCTTGGCTCTCATGCTCGGAATTGGGGGCATCTGTTTTTCTGCTAAAAATTGTGGCTAAGTAGTGTCATTACTGACTCTTGGTTCCTGTGTCCCTTTGAAAATAATTATCATTTAAGTAATTCCACTGTCTGGAGCTGAGCTTTATACAGGAAGTATGAAGCCATACAATAATGTGTGATTATATATTGTAGTCCTTACAATGGGTTGTATAATGGCTCCTTTTTTGTTACCAATTTGGGGAGCGAGCGTGAGAATAAGACAACAACAACAACTTTTGTTTTTATAGTGCCCGCCACACTGGGCGGCGTCTTAGAACACTTAAGACGTACATGTGCTATTTCTGACTGGATTCTAATTTTGTTTCAGCAGACATAGCCACAGTATGTGATACCAGCTACCTCATCTCAGTTTAAAGCTGGCATAAGACTTGAGGCCACAATGAATTTGCTAGCAAATTGGTTAGGGACCTGGATAGGGATATGTGATGTAGCTTTGTCTCTGCTTTACCTGTGAGTCTGAACAGGAGCTACAGCAACGTAGATTGAGCTGACTGTTTCACGTTAAAAACTCGGTTGGCGAGAGTTTCCACCGTTGAAGACAGATTGCATATTAGGTCACAATGTCACTCGTCAATGGTAACCACCTCCCCTTAATAGTGTGACTCGCGTCACTTCTGAGCGTTGCTTGGATTTGAATGATATATTCAGGACTGATTGCCAACACTTCTCAATCCTAACAGTTGACTTCGAGTTCCCAAAGCAGTATTGTGGCCTTAGCAACAGTCTGTGCATTGCAAATCAAAGTATATATTTTTAAAATAAGTAATTCAGAAATCAATCACTTTCAAAGCTACTCCCGTTATGTTGAAGCTGCACTGTTCTCTGGTTAGGGCACACCCAGAGTACTGCATATGCCTGCAGTTCTGATTGTTAGTGTTGGAAGGTCGATACTTTGGGCCTTTTAATCTTTGTAAACAGATGTTTTAGGGAGTCGTTGTTGAATAGTGGCTTCAAATCTCATGAATCATAGAATCACAGAACTTTACGGCACAAATGGAGGCCATTCGGCCCATCTAGTCTGTGCCAGCTCTTTGAAAAGAGCAACTCAATCCCACTGCCCAGCTTTCTCCCCATAACCTAACAGACCTGTTCTCCCTAAATAAAGATCTAATTCTCTTTTAAAAGTTGTTATCAAATTGGCCTCCACCACCTTTTCAGGCAACGCATTCCTGAATCGAACAAACCGCTGAGTGAAAACATTTCTCCTCAGCTCCCCTCTGCTTTGTTTTGAAACTATTTTAAATCTGTGACAACAAGTCACAGATTCGCCCACCAGTGGAAACAGTTTTTCCTTATTCACCCTGTCGCATCCCCCTCATGATTTTATAAACCTCTATTAGGTCTCCTCTGTTCCAAAGAGAATAAACCTAGCCCATCTAGCCTTTCCCTGAGTTCTCTTTGAGTTCATAGTACAGTATATGCTGCCCCTCTAATACAGGCCTGGGTGGGTGTTGCATTTTCGGAGATGCAGTGCTTTGGGTGTGATGTTAAACCGAGGTTCCATCTTTCTATTCAGTTTGATATTAAAAATCCCATGGTACTGTATTATGTTTAAAGAGAAATGAGTTTTCCCCCCAGTGTCCTAATCAATGACCTGCCAGTTAAATAAGAAATAATAAGAATAATCCTTGCATTTTCATATAGCGCTTTTCCCATTTTCTAGACCTCTCAAAGCGTTTCACAGAATATACTGTAAAGTAAATTGACTATACTTGTGGGTGAAACGTGGCAGCCAATTGCGCACAGTATCCTACAAACAGTCATGGATTGAAAAGACCAATTTTATTATTTTTTTGAGGGGTTATTATCAGATGTGCGCAGTAAGGAAACTTGCCCAAGATCTTGGCTTGACCTGCCTGGATTCAAACACAGGTCTAATGCTTGTAAGGCGAGTGCTCTAACAACTGAACTACAGGACTCCAGAGGCATTGCCTAATATTGCTGTATACAAATCAGCTGCCTCATTTGCAGGCAAATACAAAGTCAATATTCAACAGTAGTTACCGTGAAACACTTTGAGACCAAAAAACAGTCGCTGCACAGAATTTTATTTTGACATGATTTTGACAGGAATTATTAAACAATTTCTCTTGGTTCCTAGTGTAGATTCGTGCAGATAAGTAACAGTAAAGCCACAGCACTGGGAAAGCACCAGTCTGTGTGACTAGCAGTGTTGTTGGGTCTGTGATCACTTTCAGTGGCGCCATGGTTTATCACAGCACTGCCGTCCAGTGATGCAACTTGAGATCAGTGTCTGATGTGTTAAATCAGCCAAATCATCAGATCCAGGTTGCCAAATGAGAGGCGGGTTATACTGGGTTACATTACGTGGTAATGAAGTACAGTGCATGTTAAATGTGGGCTAGAGTAAAGTTTTGGGAGGGTCCCTTCACCTAACCCCTTCTACTGGTGGCAACCCATGAAGAAACATGGTTCTTTGGCTTCAGGCCAGCTTCCATTAAGCCTAAATGAGTCTTCAGAGAATTTGACTATGGGAACATTACAACCCAACCCCATCCTATTCCTCGCCCAACATCGATGGGGATCACGAGATAGCAAGACCCCCACAACCGTATCTTTTCCCCTCCTGGTGTCCGGGGGATTGAGGTTAATGATAACTTAACTGAACCCAAAGCCACAGTTACCATCCAGTACAATTCACACCATCTAGTGGCTGTTTCCTATTGAGCCAAGAGGAGGTGGTGGCTGGGGGGCAAAAGAGACAGCATGGAACACTCAAAAAAAAGCACAGTCGTTCAGTTTTTATGAACCAACCATCAAGTTGTTTAGTACAGGCTAGCAATCAAACAGATCTGGGTGGATTTTACAGGGTTTACACTTTGTCAGTTTCATGGCTTGAGTCCCGCTGAGCAATGCTTCTCCCAGACACCCACTATAACAGTAGAACAGTGAAGTTTGTTTTGCTGTAATTCAGTTGTTCCCTGACCATGCAAGATTTAATCTGGCTTTGAAACTTTATGTAATGCCTAATTTGTTACTCATGAACCGTAGCAGTCAGACACCACTTGCTCTTTTGGGTCTGATAGCACATTTTACGTACATATCGGGTAACCTTGCTTTACAAGGAAACATGGGCATTTTCAGTGCAGAAGGTCATTATAATAAATAATACAATAATAATCTTTGCATTTGATTATAGTGCCTTATCACGTCTTTGAGACGTTTCAAAGCGCTTCATGGAATATACTGTGAAGTAAATTGACTATACTGTATATATTTTGTGGACGAAAGTTCGTTAAGTTTGTGCCACTGATACCCGCATTACTATATTCACTATTTTGTATTACTCCCACATAATCTTGACCTCTTTGTCTTTTATTGATCTTGGTGAAAATGTGCAATGAAAGTGGAAACTGGGTGAACTTAGTGACTGCGTTCAGAATTTTCAAGTAATAAGAATACATTTGATACAGCACCTTTCACATCGGGATGACGTCCTACAGCCCTTCAGAGAATTTGTGCAGGTAAAGTGCCGTGAATGCACTTGTCAGTTTGCGGACAGCAATGTCACACAAATAGCTATGAAATGAGTGACCAATTTTATCTGGGAGATTGTTGGCCAGGATTAACTGGGGAGTTGAAATGGACAATCAATTAGTTGACTGTATCATTGTTCTCGTACCTTATAGTTATTATTACAAAATATGGAAACGCTTTAAAAGGTCAGAGGCCCTGCCTGCAGAAGTGCAAACCTTAACCCTGGTGTTTACGTCCTTTACAAGGCTTTACAAGGTTCCTCTTTTGAATGGCTTGAGGATTTCCTCAGGAAATATTGTTGTAAAGGGTGGAGGAAAAGGAGCTGAAAAATAGATCAGCTGTAAAAGGTGGTTTTCACTTTGTGCTATTTTAATGGAACTGTTTTGACAGGAAAGGGTTGGTGCTCTGCAGGACACGAGGGCATGTGAGGTGTTCTTTTCACTGCGCTCAATCCTAAAGGTTGTATCCGCAAGCTGGCAGGAGGAATGGATTGTTATCAGCGCACTTTTTTTCATTGAAAAAAAACATGTGTTAAGGTGTTTGCTCTGGCATGTTACCGACAGGAGGAGCTCCTGCCGCGGAACAACGCGAAACATTCATTGAGTGTTTTATATTATTCCATAAATCACATTTAACTTTTTTTTACAAAAAAAGGAGCTTTTGCTTTTATCTGCACTTATTAATTTGCAAAAAATGACTTCCCTGTTCCTTTGTAAATGCTGTCACATCACTTGACAAGTGCAAAGTGAAGCTTTGAGCTGTCTCGACAGTGTGATAAGGAACTATTATCAATTGCAAGGATGATTTATTTTTAAACACTCTCCCGTTTCCCTCCTAAAGTCATTGATTTATGCCGTTCCACAGATACCGCATACGTTTGGCTACCTTTTTATATGTGCACAACAGATGTCAGTATTTGAGCCCAATACTAACTTCATCTGACTTCCAGGCATGCCCATTGAACAATAAAGGCTACCAAATGGTGATCAGGAGTGGAAAACATTTTTTAACCTTTGCCTCTAGCCTTGTGCTGGGATCAGTTGTTAAGCCCCTACTGCTGATTCAGCTGACAACAGCTGATGGGTCTCACCATGAGAATAGATGGGACCTTATGCGTCTGTTTAGTTCATTGTTATGCTGCACGGCAGCTTTACCGATTGAGCCAGCAGACTTCAGTTTTCAATCAGATGACCAGGGGAAAGATTGGGTTCCACTATATGTTTATTCTGACCAAAGATCTGCCTGAGAAACGGATTTGTGATACAGTTAGAATAAGAATCCTTTGCATTTGATATAGCGCTGTATCATGTTTTCAAAACGTCCCAAAACGCTTCACAAGGATATACTGTAAAAGTGAATTGACTGTATATTTTGTGATGTGCATTTATGAAGTGTGCGTTCCAACTCCCATACATGGGAAGTTCCATCCGTTGGGGGCATGCGTAGAACTCGGTGTTGGTACTCTTACGCATGGTGGTGGGTTTCTGCATGTCTCAGACACCCGGCTGATCAGAAACCAGGAAGGATTTAACATGGAGGACGGTATCCGGGGAACATAGGAACAGGAGTAGGCCATTTAGTCCCTCAGGCCTATTGTGCCATTCTGCGAAGATCGTGGCTGATTTCCTGATTACCAATCCTTGCCCTATATCCCTTGATACCCATACCTAACATGTATCTTTCCACCTCAGTCTTTCGAACACAAAACTTGCAAATGGTTGAGGAGGCAGTTTGTATTTTTTGAGCAATTATGTGTGTTTTAGCTTATTGTGGCCTTTGCTATTTACCCTGAGTCCAAATAAATTAGTTATTGCAACTTGCGGTTATGTGGTAAAATGTGTTAAAAGGACAAGCATTGAATCAATGATGCATGTGGTGGAATTTGCAATGTCTCTATATCGGGCAGCTTGAATGCCTGCACCTGTTGTGAACAGTGACTTTTCGTAACAGTTTAATATTTCAGAAAGGAAAATACCAATTTGTAGTCAGCACTAAGTTGTACTGATACAGATTCCTCCTCCGTACTGCGTCTGTTTGTGGAGGTACCACACTGTTCCCCCACTTGCCCAAAATAGATTTCTGCTCTCATCTCTTAAGAATGAAGATGGTGACCTTGCACAAACGGATTTGAGATTATCCCCCTCCCCACCCATCCTCCTCCTCGATGCTGCAAGGCTTTCATATTGCAAACATTGTAAAACAATGAGCCTGGCATCGACCACTTCCTCTTCATCTTAGGCCAGCAATGATATCACTGAGCTTCAAGGGCACTGAGTGTACTCCTAACTCCCACGACTGTAGGCCAGGCTGCTATGGGTGACTGCTCCAAATCCTAGATTTTATCCTAGATCTATGCTGGGTTAGCTGATCTCAGTGGAGAGGATGACAGTCAGTTGACTACACTTGCCATCAGCCGATTTAGATCAGACATGATCTAAAAGAGGGGAAGTAGGGGGCAAGGCCGAGTGAATGCGGGAGAGAGTTCCAAAGCTTCAGAGGTGGGGTGGGGTGGGGTGGGGTGGGGGGTGGCGGTTAGTGGCTGAAAATGTGAGTGCCGATGGTGGAGCAGAGGGGACCACTTGATGTGGTTAAGGAGAGAGCCACCACCTGCTGAATCACACCTCAGTCAGAGTCATTGCCATCAGGATAAAGGGCAGAAAATTGATGCAGAGAATCCAGATTTTAAACTCTTTGTACGTTGGCCAAGGTGACCAACTATTGGCGCGATGGTAAAGATGAGAGTTGCAGTTTGCCTTATGCCTAGTGTGTCTGTTGCTCCTTGATGTGTCAGATGGGTCAGGACCTGGTACATGGCACAGCTGACAGGAACCATAAAGCAAATCTGTCATCTCAACACTGATGGGAGGAGAAAGGTTGGAAGACAATCTGATTTTGATGTCAAACGCTTCGATCAGACTCCAGCAGACTTTTGAAGGAATGTTCCTGCTGACTGGCTATTAACCCGATCTCCGGGAAATTTCCACTCACCCAGACCCACCCTCTGTTTGCCTAGTGTGCGTCTGCAAAATCAGATTCGGGGTTCACCAGAGTACTGTACTGTCATTTATAGAAGCAAATAGGAAGAGGATCAACACTTGGTAATTCCAATAGCGCACAATTTCAGCTCCTAATATAGTCTAATGAAAGAAAGCTTATCGTGATTCCACTCTAATAATGAGACCCTTACCACCCCCCCCTCCCGCCACTCCCCTTCTGGTGTCTTATTTCCAGAAACCTTCTCTGCTCAGGCTCTCCATCTCCCCTCTTCTCTCTCCCCACCCCCCCCCCACCCCCCCCCCCCCTTCCTGCAGCCGGTGCCCCCTGTGCCGACAGCTGAGGGTCTGAATGCAGGAATGGAACATTTTATTTGAACATTTTATCGCCTCGGGTTTCCGAGTGACTGAGTCCATCATCTGTTGCCCTCGTTCTTTTTGTTTCGAGTTGATGGTGGCCAGTGGGTACCTTTAACTCGCTTATTAATTGGGGTTCATTGGGTTTATCATGTCCATCCAACAAGGCCAGTGGTACACCACATCCCCGACTGACTCTCAAGGGTAACTCAGCTCCGTGGGACGTCCTCCTGACATGAAGGGTGCTCTTATCAATGTAATTTTGTTGTTGTTGTTGTTGTAAAAAGTGTTCTTCCCCGTTTTGAGCACAGAGGGTGAGAGTGCTTTGGCAGCTGGGCTCACATGTGTTTTCATTTGTTCCACAGATGCCTTGCAACAAGAACTGTTGCACTGCCAATAACCTCACCCCTGAGAGTGTGCGTGTATGAGAGTGTGTGTGTCACATTCCTGTGTCCTTCACTACCCAATAACCTCCCCCTGTATATGTGTGTCTACAGTACAGTACTTGTACAATCCCAAATTTTCACTCCCCCTACGTGTGACTACACTCCTTACACTATGCAATAACCTCTCTGCGTGAATATACTCCTCCTACAGCCCAACAGTCGCCCCACATGTGTATGTCTACACTGCTTTCATCTGTGTGTGTGTATGTGTGTGTGTTTGTGTGTGCTTTTTAATGACCCAATAATCTTTCTTTGCCCCCCGCCCCCCCCACAACTTTGTGTGACTACACTCAATGCGACTCTCTTGCCAGCTCGCTTTTCAATTTTGTTTGTTGCCCTGTAAAGATACGGTCACTCCGCTTGACAGCAATTACCTGGGAAGCATTTTGACATCCTAGAAAATTGATCAAAAATGCCCAAGTTGATAAAAATGAACGAGCATGTGTGCGACATGCAAACTCGTCCCCCGGGATGGCATTGCCTCACCACAAACGGCATTGTGAACAAGACAGCTCAAGCTGTGAGAGACCAGCCAGGGCGACTCGTCAGACTCAGCCTCTATTTCTGCAGGGAAGCATCCAGCTTCGCGCTGCTATCAACGCATACAGTCGCCACAATTACGAAGCAGCCACTGTGAAAAGAAAGCGTGTGAGCTGCAGCGCCTGTTGAAGCAGTTTCCGCAAAGCCTCTGCCTATCCTTGCGTCATCGTTACACGTTCAGCTAGAAAATAAAATTGTTTATTTGTGACTGCAGTAGTTAGCAAAGAGAGAATGGTGTCCTTTACCAGGAATAATTATTTTGAACTTTGTTCCTGGGAAAAGATGCACGAATAAGCACCTGATTTCTGGTTCCACATGCTGTCTCTAGAGGTGATGTTTCTATCCATGCCTCCATCCAGTTTGTCCCATCTATTTGACCAGTGCTTTTTTTTTTCACACGCGAGTTTCTGGCTTCTTCAGTAAGAGTAAGCATCAAGTGGTTTGTAGGCAAATGTAACGTAAAATGTCATCAGATTTATGATGACATAAAATGTCATCAACCTGCAGAAACTTAACAAAGAAGCATGAATAACTGGGCAAGGTCAGAAAGTCTGCTTTCTTTTTACAGTACCTGACTTGAGCCATGCGAATAGCTTGGAACCTTTCTTGCAGTCCTTGTTTTAGGGAATTAGATAGCATGTGACAGGAGATGAAATGGATATGAGAGGTGAGTGCGAAAACTGCCCTTGGACATGTGGGAAAATTGTTATTTTGTTTTTGTATTTCCCGCAAACGTTTGCATCTCCCTCGCAGAGGTACTTTGGTTGCAAGAGATATGCAGACCTGATGCATGTTCTGTAAAATTAATTATAGTTTCCTGGTCGATAATAACCTGAATTGGGGGTGGCTCGTAGCTGCTGGCAATCGTAACAAGCCTGCAGCAGATATCAGTAATTCACTTGCATTTGAAAGCAGTGGAGATCTTCTGTTCAGGAGTTGGGCATTTGTCACCGTTCCAATTCCTGGACCGCCTCGCAGCTGCACAAATAAATCTAGCCGTCACAAATCTACTCTGCCTCTCGGCCCTCGACAGAGCTGCTCTCTGTTTTCATGGTTTAACTCAACAAAACAATTCATGTGGAATGTGCAAACCAATGCCCCTCGAAAATGGCTATCAGTTACACTTGCTGAAGCATTTTAGAAAATAAATTCCTTCTGACAAATTTTTTCCTACTTTGCTGTTATGCCAAAAGGGTGTATTCCTCCCTTCCCCCTTCCCCCACCTCCCCCCCCCCCACCCCCACCCCTACCTCCCCACCCCCCTCCCCCTACCCCACCCACACCACCTCCAGTCCGCTGGGACTATGCTCAACACCAGCAAAGCAAAGTACACTCAATACATACACAGCCCCCATTTATAAACTTGCTTCCAAGCTGTGATGGAATTAAAGATATTGAAGCCTTTCAATGATAGATTTATTTTTGTGACTTTCCACTGGTCCCCGCGTTTCTTTGAAAACATCTGAAACGTCGCCAGTTAAATACAGCCCTGAACCTGTTGTGTTTGGAAAAGCCAGCTTTCTGGAATAACATAATTTTCATAGTGTGGAACTGAGCCACGCAGACACGGTTTAAATTTCCAGGCTGTGCAGAGTTAGGTCATCTCAGTCGGAGTAGGAGGGCTATAATGTGCCTAAGCAGGGAATTAATTGACCAAAACATCCCCGCCTCATCACTACAGCAGCGAAGTTCCTGATTAGCAAAGTCATGTGAGGACTGTAGGGTCCGGCGATATGGAAATTTTCCGATTTCGATATATATCGATGGGCTCATATCGAGATATACCGATATAGCGATATTTTCGGGATTTTCATACTGCGCATGCGCGCGCGTTGCGAGGTGCGCGCGCATTCGGAGGTGCGCGCGCATTCGCGGCCTATCTCCTCAGGAGGTAAATATATCTCTCTCTCTGTGTCTCTCACACTCACTCTCTCCATCTCTGTGTTTTTCTGTCTGTGTCTCTGTGTCTTTCTCCTCTCTCACATCCCCCCCATCTCTGTCTGCGTCTGTCTGTCTGTCTGTCTGTCTGTCTGTCTGTGTGTATATTATCACATTCCTCCCGTCTCTCCCCCCACCCTTCTCTCCGCCCCGTCTCTCCCACCCACCCCCGTCTCTTCCACCTCCCCCCGTCTCCCCCCATCGCCCCCTTCTCTCCCCCCCATCCCCCCCCCATCTCTCCCACCCCCCGTCCCCCCGTCTCTCCCCCCCTCCGTCTCTCCCCCCCTCCGTCTCTCCCACCCACCCCTGTCTCTCCCCCACCCCCCCCATCTCTCCCCGTCCCCCCCGTCTCTCGCCCCACGTCTCTCTCTCTCCCCACCCGTCTCTGCCCCCACCCATCTCCCCCCCCCCTCCCAACAACAACAACAATTTAAACTTATAAAGCGCCTTTCACGTCGGGAGGACGTCCCAAGGCGCTGCACAGGAGGCGTGTGACCCGAGCTGGGAGGGGAGTGTTCGGGAAGGGGTGAAACACGTAAGGGAGGTCGAAAAATTCGGGGGGGAACAAAAGGCACAGTCGAAGAGGAAAGTCTTCAAACCAGCCTTGAAACAGGAAAGGTAAGAAACAAGGCGGAGGGATTGGGGGATGGAATTCCACAGGGTGGGAACGGAAAAACTGAAGGCCCGGCCTCCGATGGTGGGGCGGTTCGGGCGGGGGGCTTGGAGCAGGCCAAGTCCTGCTGAACGGAGGGTCCGGGTGGGCTTATAGGCGGAAAGTAAATCAGTTCCCGTCTCTCCCCCCCCCTCCCATCTCTCTCTCCCCACCCCTGGCATACCTGTATATTGTATTCGAGGACTATGAATACAATATGGCGACTTGCACCTCGGTCTGTGCATTGTGTATAGAGATGAGCATTCTCGGTCTTGTAGTTCAGTATGCGCGCATTCAGATGTGCGCGCGCATTCCATGCTCTAGGCCCAGGAGGTTGCAATGCCGGAAACGATATACCGATATTTACATTATACCTAATTTTTTGCGATATCTAAAATTTTTTGATATATCGATATATTTTAAATTCCTATATCGGCATATCGATATGGAAATTATATCGGATATAACCGATATATCGATATATCGCCGGACCCTAGAGGACTGCAGAGCTAGACTGTGATGCTTATTTGCATCTTCCCTCAGAAAGTGGGGAATGACATAAAAAAAATCATTTGGATAAGGGACGACAAGGTGACCAGCATCTGTGGCCCTATTCCCCAGCAAAGTAGGTCTGTTCAGCGGAAAAATGTTCAAAATAAAACATTTATTGTAATTTTTTTTAACCAAAAAGAATAAATTGGTCACTCAATCCACAACTGTTTGTGGGACACTGTGCAATTGGCTGCCGCATTTTGCCCCACAAATATACAGTCAATTCTCTTTACAGTGTATTCTGTGAGGCTCTTTGAGATGTCTAGAAAGACATGAAAAGCATTATATCAAATGCAAGGATTGTTATTATAAGAAGCCACAGAACGGCACGAGACACAATTATTCTGTGACAGCCCCCTTCAACAAATGCATGTAACGTAACAACTGTTTCTGAGCTGTACCACCTATGAACAATCATTCTCACACCAATGATTATTCTTCTTAGTTGGTAGCATTCTGGCCCGTACGTGGGAAGGTTGGGGGTGTAGGCTCAAAGTCCAGGGGATAGATACACCAGTGGGGGTGTTGGGAGAGTACATCACTGTTAGGAGGTGCTGTCTTTCAGGTGACATGTCTAATCATGGTACCATCTTCGAGCACATCGCACGCTTGCAGGACGTAACTTCATCTTGACTCCGACTGTGTTTATCAGTGCACCCCATTATAACACAAGCTCTTGAGATCATGGATTCAAGCCAATGAGTTACAACAGACTCAAACTGGTTTATCAAGTCCTTACTAGGGAACGGCGATATGGGATTTTTCCGGATACGGATATATCGGTTTGCTCATACCTGCTTAAACCGATCTATCGAGTTTTTAATACTGCGCATGCGCGTGCATTCGAAGTGCGCGTGCATTGATGGCGCGCGCGCATTTATGATGCGCGCTCAGTCGCGGTGCGCGCGCATTGACGGTGCGTCCGCACTGACGATGCGCGCGCAGTCGCGGTGCACGCACATTTCGAAATGCGTGCTCTAGGTCCAGAAAGTTTGTAATGTTGGTGTCAAGGTCTGTTGAATTATATGATGTTGTTTGCTCCCTACCTCCCCCTCTCCTTCTCTCCCTCCTCTCCTCTCTCCTTCTCTCCCTCCTTTCCCCTCTCCTTCTCTCCCTCCCCCTCCACTCTCCCTCTCCCTCCTCCCTGTCTCCTCTCCCTCCTTTCCCCCTCTCCTTCTCTCCCTCCCTCCCTCTCCTCTCTCCTGCTCTCCCTCCTTTCCCCTCGCTCCTTCTCTCCCTCCCTCTCCTCTCTTCCTCTCTCCTTCTCTCCCAACTTTCCCCCTCTCCCTCCCTCCCCTCTCTCCTTCTCTCCCTCCTTTCCCCTCGCTCCTTCTCTCCCTCCTTTCCCCCTCTCCTTCTCTCCCTCCCTCCCTCTCCTCTCTTCCTCTCTCCTTCTCTCCCTCCTTTCCCCTCGCTCCTTCTCTCCCTCCTTTCACCCTCTCCTTCTCTCCCTCCCTCTTCTCTCTTCCTCTCTCATTCTCTCCCAACTTTCCCCCTCTCCTTCTCTCCCTCCCTCCCTCCCCTCTCTCCCTCCTTTCCCCTCGCTCCTTCTCTCCCTCCTTTCCCCCTCTCATTCTCTCCCTCCCTCTCCACTCTCCTTCTCTCCCAACTTTCCCCCTCTCCTTCTCTCCCTCCATCTCTAAACACAAAATAGAACACATACACACCAAAAACAAAATCTAGAGATTTATTCTCCTCCATTTCTTGTTTGAAACTAGCATGTAATGTCCACGTGTAAATGAGATCTATTACAATAGAAAAGAGAGAGACAGACAGTCTGACTGTTAGAGTTAGAAGCCAGATTATCACTGCTGTGTGTGTCTGACTAGACACACACATAGAAGCAGTGATAATCTGGCTTCTAACTCTCTCACACACAAAAATAACATTTACAGCCACAAAATGCCACTTATTTTTATGTAGTCTGAAGTCTGAATTAATGTCCTTCGCCATTGGCAAGCTCTCCTTTGCTATGCAAAAAGTGACAGCATTCGTGATACTTTGCCACTTTTTGTCCCCTCTCTGGTACAATGTTCTCCTCTTAAATACAGCAGGAATTGTTTGAGCTGCACTGGCCCCACTACCTGTCGCTTTCTCCGAAGCGCTGGTTCGACTTTCTGCTGTTGTCGACAATGATTTCGCTCTGAGGGCAGCGTGCTGGGCGGGGTGGTGCTGCTTAATGTGTTGTCGCAGGTTGCTCGTGCTCAAATCAGATGTCTTAACCAAGACCTTGCAAACTGTACATCTATACACACCATTACTGACTGCATTGTTTTCAAAGTAGTCCCATACGGGGCTTCTTTTCCCCATGATGAGAAAGGTAAATTTTCAAACTACAATTTTCAGCGATGCGACTTTGTTAAGACGCCACGACTCACGTCGAGTATACACAGTAAAGTGTGCGCGCGCATCGGATGTGCGCGCCCGTTAATTGTGCGCGCGCACCGAATGTACGCGCATTCCATGCTGTAGATCTAGGAGGTTGCAATGCCGGCGACAAGGTAAGCTGGAAAAGATCGCATTACACTGATAATACCAACAATATTGATATATTGCCAGGAACGATATTAAAAATATATCGATGTATATTTTTAAAATCGAATCTCTCGATATAACAGTTTTTTTAGAATCACCATATCGGCATACCGATCTGAAAATCATATCGGGTTTAATCGAAAAACCGATTAATCGCCGTTCCCTAGTCCTTACAAGTAGGTGTAAATGAAATTGTGACTTTTCAAATTTGTAACCAGTGGGAGGGATGCACAGTAAATACTAGAAAAACTTTTAAGGAATTCACTTCCAAAGAATAGTTATGTACAGTTGTGTACAAAACCATTTTCCCCTTGGTTTTGTTTTTCTCTTCCTCCTTATTGTAAGTTTCCAACATTATGCACGATTCTGCGGCCAAGAGACAGACAGGAGACTTGATTGCGGGTCTCTTTCTTGCCTGTGCTGCACTTTGGCTGCAGAGTAGAAAATGCATGATAATTAGAAAGTGGGTGGAAAGAGCGCATTCGAAATACCAGCTGATTATTACACTGAGAACTACCCATTTCTCTGCTTTAGCCTCAGAACGTGTGACTCACTTTGTTCTTATATAAGACAAGGGACATAATTTATGACATTGCTGTTGGCTGGCAAACAAAAGAAACTCCTGACTGGCACCAGAATGGCTAGAAATTGCCATTTTGATATATGTCTTCATTCAGATCATTTCCATGTCATCCCTGTGATTTATAATGTAAGCAAACGCGGTGTATTATCTGGCCAGCCCAGCCTGGACCGGCCCGTGGGTACTCCAGTGAAATAAATGGTCGATGAACTTGAAACAGAGGAGACTGTACACAATGAGCTAGCCGCAGGCTCCAATCTTTCTGTGCTTTACTGAAGGATCGGGTTTCCTCAGCGCCGATCTGCTCGCCCCCTTGAAGGGGAATGTGTGAAGTGGCTTGCGCTCTGTTTGTTGGAGAGTCGTCTCAGAGTGGGGGAGCGCTATACCTGATGCTTTCTGCTGAGTGGACGCACCAACTGGAGGGAGGGAGGGAGACCCAGAATTGGCTGAAACGCGTGGCTGTGACCAATCTGTCTGTTTCAGTTCCTTGCCGCCCTTTCCCTTTTACGACGCACACCTGATGCCCCCCCCCCCGCCCCCGGTCCTCATCTAAATAGCTGTTCTTCCCCTGCAAGATGGTCAGTGTTGGTGGATTGTGTGATTTGATCGTGGAGCAGAGAGAACTCCTATCATCCTTCACCAGTGTCCACACAACCACAACACAGCCAGCAGAGCTCACAAGATAAAGCAGTATCTATGTGAAGCTATGATTGTAGCACTATCTCTTTACTTTCGTTTGTGTATTTGTGTGTGTGAGAGAGACAAAATGCATTGTCCTCTCTTCTTCCTCCCCCACCACCTCCCTAGTTTCTATTTTCTCCTCACCCCCATACCCTCATCTCCCCCATCCGCGGTTGTGATCTGCAGCCTCAGTTAATCAATACATCCTTTGTCAGTGAGTCATTGGGGTAGGAGAGCACTCAAGCCAAGTTAACCACAGTTTGCTGAATCGTGTCTGCTGGAGCAGGCCATGGGAAATCTGTCACTTTAGTAGCCAGATATACTTATACTGTATACCGCAATCTCTGGGTCCAGTTAGGGAGAATTTTGCTTTTGTTGTAGAGTTTGTAGTCCTTGATTTAAAATTCTATATGGAGGTTTGGATGACAAAGGCCCTACAGCTCATATGATCTCCTTCCAGAATACCCTACTCTACTGTTTCCCCCCCCCACCCCATCACCTAACACAACACCAAACTGTTTTTTAAAAAAATAAGTCCAGTCTCCTGACCTTGAGCACCCTTCCTGACAACATGTTCAAGTTGTTAATTACTCTCTGATTAAAGGAAAATCTTCCTGGTGTCTGCTTTGGAATTACCTATTGCAACTCTAAACTTATCTTTTCTTGATCTATTGCCTAACCACTCTGAGAGTTCTCCCAGCATTGAAAGGTCCTCTTTAAATGTAAACAATACAATCGCATGTATTGCTGTGCTTTTACTTTCTTGTGTACACGATAAGATTCCCTCTGAAATGTCTCCTTTTGCGACTGAAGAACGCAAGCTTGTCTAATCTATACTTGTGGCTCATTCGTCTAACATTTCACGTTGTTGTCTCGGGTTTCGACCGGAGGGAACCTGGTGTATATAATAACCCTTTCCAATCATATGGCTATCGATGTCACAAAGATGCAACAAGCCGTTAAGTATTGTACAGTACAGTTCAAACAACCATCTCTAAGAGTTCTGTGTGCTGCATCATTAGGGAAGGGGATATCATCCAAAGTTCTTGCTCGCTAAGTAATGACCTGTCCAGAAAAGTACAATATTAAATAAGGTTTGGATCAAGGTGTGATTTTAATTCCCGCCCAGTATCAAAAGGCAACATTGCCTTTGTGAATCAGTAACCCAGTAAATGCAGCCCCCAAATGCCTTGGTCGATATTCCTGCCTCATCAAATTTCCCACCCCACAAAAAGGAGTTACATTTATTTGTCTATGGGACGTTGCTGGTGCAAATCACCTGTAATGCTTTCATACATCACACCACCTTCAAAGTAAGTCATTGTGAAACTTTCGAGGCTGCACCACGATCCATTTTTAAGTCCATACATGTGAGAGTATAGTCTGTTGAGACTTTGCCAACCACCTGTCAAATACAGATGTACACGTACATGGGTTGTGTGGATTCCTGTACCTCAGGGGTTAGAGCACTCGCCTTACAAGCTTGAGACCTGTGTTCGAATCCCGGCAAGTCAGAGCGAATCCTTGGGCAAGTATCCTTACTCCACACACACGCCTAATAATGATCTCTCAAAAAAAAACAATAGTAAAATTGGTCATTTCAATCCACGACTGTTTGTGGGAACACTGCTGTGCGCAATTGGCTGCCGCATTTCACCCACAAATATGCAGTCAATTCACTTTGCAGTATATTCTGTGAAGCGCTTTGAGACGTCTAGAAGACCTGGAAAGTGTTATATCAAATGCAAGGATTATTATTATTATTATTAATGTATGGATGTGGTCACAGGTACCAGAGAGCACATTCCATGACATCGGAGAAGAGCCACAGAGGGAGTGGGGATGAAAGTACAATAGAGCCGTTCACAATCATTGATTGACAACTTAATAACAGAGACTGAACCTCACTTAGTGTTTTACACCACGGTTTCATGATGAGTTGGCGAGCAGAGCAAATACCTATATACTCCCACTATCTCACCTTAGACCAATGAGAAGTAATCTTTTTGGTTTGCCAAACAAAACTTTTCTTGATTGAATATCTCTTAAATATTTTAAGTGCTCTGGGGCGCTACCCTGCGTGAGCGGGGCTATATAAATGCAAGTTGTTGTTCTTGTTGTGATTTAGTTGAGAGTTAGAAAGACTGATTTGTGCCAAATCATTGGGTCAACTCCTGTCTTCTCCACACCTCTCCTATACTTCTCATCTCCTCTCCTTTATCCCTTTCCTATACACCTACTTTTTTGACCACCGTTTTGGTCACCTTTCCCCTTCACACTTCACAGGTCAGATGAAGTCTAGCCAGCGGCGTTCAGTGCTATGAGATGTCTTGAAAATGTGAAAAGCACTGTATAAATATATAATTTGTGTGTGTACCACAGGCCACAGTTTGGGAGAATGAAAGGCTGCTTAGCACATAACTTGTAACTAAGGATTCAGAAAACGTCAACCGTTAAACTTAAAATGAGTGAAACATGTAGTAGTGAGAGGTAAATATTGGTACCGCTTATTCAGTTCAGGTGTGGGCTCATGGAATGAATGTAATAAATCTGCACAAGTTGAGTAGGGGAACTGTTTATGTTGGTGTCTGGAATTGTAAACAGTTGGTGTCTGGAACTGTGCAAACATTCAAAGTTCAAATCCTAGCTTGCTGTCTTAATAAGTTGTCATTGAGATTAGTTTCAGTTTTGATGAGGCAGGTTGTGCTGTCAGATCCATTCTTTTACTAATAGGTCATTTAGAGCAGTGCTTGCAAACCTGTTTGAAAAGTTGGGCCAGTAGATTTCAAGCCTGGCGAAATAAGAGATTTCTTTATTTATGTTTCAACCAACCTGCACACGCAAAACCTACATTACTTTGTATACCAAGTGCTGCACACCAGCCATTGCTTTTACTTCTTTTTCTAAGGAGGGATTGAAAGCTTTCTGATCACTGAGTGACCACTTGTGCCTTTTGGGGTCCAGAGGTTTAAGAATAATAATAATCTTTGCACTTGATTTAGCGCTTTTCACGTCTTGTAGGCGTCTCAAAGTGCTTCACAGAATGTACTGTAAAGTGAATTGACTGTATATTTGTGGGCGAAACGCGGCAGCCAATTGTGCACAGCAGTGTTCCACAAACAGTCTTGGTTTGAAATAACCAATTTATTATTGGGTTTTTTTGAGGGATTATTCTCAGGCGTGTGAAGTAAGGAGACTTGCCCAAGATTTCGCCCTGCCTCGAAGTAAACCCAGATCTCTCTCGCTTGGGGGAGAAAAAGTCAATGTTTTGTTTGGTTGGATTTTTTTTTAGAAATCATTGGACTGTAATGAATTCTCAATCATTGATTCGAGCAGTCAAGAGAATTTCATTTTAGACGGCAGATTCTGAGGATGTTAAATACCTCATCGCCAAATGGTGGTTGAAGCCAGGTTCACAATAGATTCAGAAAGGGAATGCGGAGAAATATTTGGAAAGGAAATCATCAAACAAAAGATAGCATAAGGCTCTCTGCTCCTGGTCTGGCTTCCTCTTGATAGAGTGCAGATCTGTTGGGGGCTGGTTACCTCGTGCCATGACATGCGGCTTGAATCCGCACCCATTTGACCTAGGGACTACCAACTGCCAACTGAACTACCAACTGAGCAAGGCAGTACCCACAAGCCCTTTGGAACTCTACCCCCGCTATGTGCCTTGGGACGTCCTCCCGACGTGAAAGGCGCCATATAAATGTAAATTGTTGTTGTTGTTTTTGTTGTTGTGAAGGGCCCTATGTAAAGCATTGTCGTTGTTGAAAGAGAAAGACTGGGATAATATTTGGGGTGTGACTCTTCCTCCAACGGGAGATGGTGGCTAGAAAATCCACCGTGCAGTATATCCTATGAAATAATCTGAGACCTCCCAAAAAATGTGCGATGAGCATCAAATGGATGGATGATGATTATTATAAATGCAGCCGTTGTTCATATATTGGAATTCCATTGCATCTTCTCAGCGAGTGTGTGTTTTTTTTTCACTCTGGTCCTATTTGCCCACCTCATTCTTACAAATTACCAATCAGTCCAGCTCTGTTAAAGTATTTTAGCCTGGCATTTTCAGACACCCATCCCCTATGGCATGTGGTGCCATAGTCTGTGCACTATGGCACCACAACAACAACAACTTGGGATTTATATAAGCGCCCTCCATGTCGGACGGCGTCTCAGAGCGCTTTTGCTGGGGATAGGGCAGGTTCAGGGGTTTGGGCGGCAAAGAACAAAGAGGTGAGCAGTAAGGAGTGGTTTTGTATAACCAGCCGTTTAGATCTGCCACGTGATGCTTCCATCTCAGTATTTATTGTGTGGCCGTTGTTCAGAGATACTTAATCAATACAAAGAACACTTGAAAATTATAAATGCCGACAGTTACAGGAATCCGGAATTCTTTGTTTTCCTGGACTGCCTGGATCACTTCACAGCAAGTAGGAACTTGTTGAGAAAGATGCTCTCGGCTAGAGCATCGACAAGTGGAGTCGTGCAAGAACTTGTTGGCATTAGTCAGATGAGTACTTCGTAAAATGCCGCGAGTCCACCGAAGGCATGGCAATGCTTTCTTTCAGGGCAGGTGTGTGCGATGCAAGTCCTCTCAGCTCTTCTTTTTAACCCACAATGAGAGAGAGCCACGTGGGACCGAAATGTTTATCGTCTTTTGACCTGCGTGACTACAATGCAGCTCTCCTTTTAACATGACATTTACGGTTCATTTCTTGGGTTTATTTAGGAGTTATGTTCCCAATTTCAGCTTTTAAGCCGTACAGCTCACTTTTGGTCAGAAAACACTCGGGAGTGTTTAAGGTAGAATTGCTCTGTGCTCTCACGAGGAGAATTGCTGATTGAGACAGTCCCGACAAATGGCCCAGGTATCAGTTTCCCCATTAGCAGAAATTATTGGCGCTGATTTAACATTTTGCGAAAAAAAAAAGGCTGATTGGTGTTAACTTGGGTGTGTGGGTGGAGGGAAGAGCCATGAATGGGTAAAGGAGAGCCATGCCTCATTTTAATTGTGATTTAATGTATCACATGCAAGTGGCACAGTGATGTCCTTTTAGTGCAGTTTACATGGTCAGATATTTTTGTACTGGGCTCAACAGACACTTATTCATCGGGATGGCATCCCCCTTCAAATATGTGTGGAATCCACTGAGGCATTGATTGGAATGTGTCTGCAATTGATGAATGGCTGAGTGTGCATTTTGGGATTTCTATCATGACTGCTGCACAGTGTGCGCTTCTGTTGCTCACAGTGACATCTGCTTTCTTCCAAAGGACGGATCACTGGGCAACATTGACGACCTGGCCCAGCAGTACGCAGACTACTACAACACCTGCTTCAGTGATGTGTGTGACCGGATGGAAGAGCTTCGCAAGCGCAGGGTCTCTCAGGACTTCGAGCTGGTGAACGATCTTGAATTGGTAAGTAACCTTCTCGCCCTCAAAAGTGTTCTTCTGGGCTGCGGTGTTCGGGGACGTGCAATACAACAGAGAGAAAATCGGAATAACGTTTGAAGAGGAAATTAATTTGTCATGCAAGAGAGCAAATGGGATCTGAAATGTTAGACGATGAAGAAATGTTCACACGTTGGTTAGTTCCTGGTCCCTGAAGTTCACATTGAAGATCCTACAGTGTGTGTTATTCCCCTGTAGTTGCCAGTAGAAAACACTTCTAGAATCATAGAATTTTACGCCACAAAAGAAGGCCATTCGACCCATCTAGTTTGTGCCGGCTCTTTGAAAAGAGCAACTCAATCCCACTGCCCAGCTCTCTCCCCATAACCTAACAGACCCGTTCTCCCTAAATAAAGATCTAGATACTTGCTTAGACCTTGAGGTTAGGATCCTTTGCAATCTCTCCAGGGCCTCTCTGGTATTCACCAGCTGTGCTCCAGTTGTAGGCTCGCATGGTAAGAAATTCACTGCAGAATGTGGATGTAAACACAAAACAGTGGGATCTAACCTGCAACAAAGAGATTCCTTTAGTGTAAAATATGAATTCAAATCACATCCCCCCACCCACACACATATACACACTACCTCCATTGTCCCTATCTGAAGCCAGGTCTTGCGTTTCTTTTCCTTAGCCAAGGTGGCAGATTGCAGCTCTCTGGCCGATGGCATACAGTAAGTTTTAGGAAAGATTCTTATGGGGCTTGACAGAGAAGACAGTGGGAGACTGTTTCCCCTGGTTGGAGAATCTATAACTAGGGGTCACAGTTTTAAGATTAAGGGTCAGCCTTTTCAAACAGAGTTGTGGAAACGCTTCTTTACTCAGAGGGTAGTGAGTTTGTTGAATTCTCTACCCCAAAAGGCTGTACATGCTCAGTCCTTGAACATTTTCAAGACTGAGATTGATAGATTTCGTATGGACAGAGGGATTAAGGGATATGGGAATAAGACGGGCAGGTGGTGTTAGAATAGATCAGCCACGATATTATTGAATGGCAGGGTGACAACAACAACAACTTCAATTTATATAGCACCCTCCATGCCAGAAGGGGTCTCAGAGCTCTTCACAATAGCGGATCCCGGGACCAAAGCAGGGCCGGGGTAGAAAGGTGACCAAAGGCGCGGTCGAAGAGAAGGGTCTTCAGCTGGGACCTGAAACTGGGAAGAGAGGGGGCAAGACAAAGATAGTGAGGAAGGGAATTCCAGAGCCTTGGAGTGTAGTGGCTGAAGGCGTGGCCGCCGAGGGTGGAGCAGAGGATACATGGAGGAGGCCAGACCCAGGACAAGCTCGAGAGACCGAACGGCTTACTCCTCCTTATTGTTATGTTCTTATGAAAGCCATTGTACTGTCAACCAGCAGACATGATCCATAAGTTACAAGGTGAAGTCCATCTCAGGCACATCTGGATAATTCTTATTCATTACTGAATAATAATAATCCTTGCATTTGATATAGTGCTTTTCACGTCATCTAGACACCTCAAAGCACTTCACAAAATATACTGTAAAGTGAATTGACTGTCTATTTGTGGGCAAACTGCGGCAGCCAACTGCACACTGCTGTGTCCCACAGACAGTCGTGGATTGAAACAACCGATTTCTTATTTGTTTATCACTTAAATAATCTTTAAATGGAGACTGCAGGTTGCATACCAGTTACGGATGGGAGAGAACGTGTCAAAGTGAGAAAGTTGAAAGCGATCTAGAGATGTTAGTTGATTCATTGTCAAAACATTACGAGGAAGCAAAAAACAGTGCAAACAGAATACTGGGCTAATCAGTCAAGTTCAGATCACTAGAAGTTAGACTGAAGCTGTGGGGTGCTCTGGTCAGGCCACACATAGAGCGTTGCATACAGTCTGCTCACAGCAATATAAGGCTAAAACGTAACTGCCCAAGTCCTATTCACGGTGCAAAGGAGAGAATTGAGGATGGTCCCCAGTGTTCGAGGAATGAATAGTGATGAATGATTAGACACGATCAGGCCCCTTCAGTCTTGAAAAGAGATATCTTTGAGAGGTATATAAGATTTTTAATGGGATTAATAGAGTAACTTGAATGCACTAAGACAACGGAACGATAAGTCATTGGTGTAGGGTTTCAAATGACAATTTCGACAACAACAACAACAAAATTACATTTGTAGAGCACCTTTCAGGTCGGGAGGACATCCCAAAGCACTGATTCGTCAAATCGGAACCACATCCCAATTTCAGGACAGACATCAGGAAGTATTTCTTTACCCAAATGGTAAATAATCACTGGAATGGATTATTAGGAAAAGTGGTTGAGGGAAGGACAGCTTTATGCTGTGATGGGAGGAGATTGGATTGGGTGTTCAGGAAGGATGAGATCAGATGGGCCAAAGGGACATTTTCAACTATAACTCTCATATAAATGTTTTGGTCAGCTGGGTGTGTCTGACGCAAGTGAAATCCCATCATCGTGCTTACAAGTATCGAAACCAGACTAAATGTTTCATGCATGAACTTTCAGTCTGAGTCTCAGGGTTTCTGTAGACATTGATGCTGAATGTCTAAAACCTCAGAGAATCAGAGCAATCCCACAAGAGTTGTATATCCCGCTCGTATTTGGGCGGAGATTAAAGTTGTTTTTTTGGCATCTGTGAGGAAGCGGAGGAATTTCTCGCTTCAAATCAGAACGGGGCTGTCGCCAAAAGAAGTTCAACTGGCATGATCCCACTCTTTGCTGTTCATTGGCTTCACAGGTCTCTCTGCTCTGAGCCTCTGGTTTAGGATCGAGTCCCGCGATCTTATCTTGAACTTTTCACCACAATTTGAAATGTTGCAACTGATTTTTAGTGTAGTCTACTGAATATTTTAATACATTTTATATACATGAAAATGCGTGAGTGTGCTTGCGTACGTATATTTAATAATAATAATCCTTGCATTTTGATATAGTGCTTTTCATGTCTTCTAAATGTCTCAAAGTCCTTCACAAAATATACTGTAAAGTGAATTGACTGTATATTTCTGGGTGAAACGCAGCAGCCAATTGTGCATAGCAGTGTCCCACAAACAGTCGTGGATTGAAATGACCAATTATAGTTTTTTTGGGGGGACGGATTATTGTTAGGCATGTAAACTTCCTTGAGTAAGGAAACTTGCCCAAGGTTTCGCTCTGACCTGCCTGGATTCGAAACACAGGTCTCACGCTTGTAAGGCAAGTGCTCTAGCCACTGAGCTACAGAACTCCACAATGTATGTGTGAGAGAGAGAGAGAGAGACTGAATTTGGACCATCTCCAACTAAATAGGAATATAATGTTTGACTAAAAGCCTAAGCTCCAGTTTGAGGGGAGGGGAACCTTCGTTGCTTTTCTGCAAATGACTCAAACTTCACACCATGTCATTGGGGAACAAGGTTGCAAAGCAGGTTTGCTTTTGGGGGTGGAGGAGGGTGGGTCTCTTTGGTGAGATATTTCTTTGTATCAGTTTAAATCTTGCTTCCTCGGAATTCATCTACAGTACTCTCTGCCAATCGAAAAGCAGCTTCGTCATTGTACAGAGTGGTTGTTGACTTGAGAAATTTAGACTGAAATCTGTCTGTGGTTAATCGGTCTTCCACATAACGCCTACGGTTTCTGCAGATGTTTGCAACTTGCCCTGTGGGGGTGGTAGGTAGGGAGGGTTAATCTTCAACTTAACCTGCTATACATTCTCACGGAGGTCTTGTATGCTGTTCTTTGTTGCAGTGTTCTATACATACTATGAGTTTTTAAACCCCGAATTGTAACTCTGGCCAGAGGTATCAAACAAACATGTAAACCCCATAGAGAGTAACGAGAGACAGGGGGTTCTTGTATCCAAGCTAATCCACAGTCACTACACGACCAGAACAAAGTGTTTTGAGACTATCTCAGCGAAGGATTGTTATGTAGTCCCTAGCTATCTATAACACTATAATAAATTGATCATTTCAATCCACGACTGTTTGTGGGACACTGCTTTGCGTAATTGGCTGCCGTGTTTCGCCCACAAATATAGTCAATTCACTTTACAGTATATTCCATGAAGCGCTTTGAGACATCTAGAAGATGTGAAAAGCGCTATATCAAATGCAAGGATTATTATCATTATCTCCTGAGGATTGCGAAAAAACCTTTGGAGATCAAACGCCTGGGAAACGGGGACTAAATTCCAAAGCAATCTGGAATACCTAGAGTATTGTGTGCAGTTTTGGTCCCCTTATTTAAAAAAGGACATACTTGCCTTAGAAGGGTTGCAGCGTAGATTCACTAGGTTAGTTCCTGGGATGAGGAGACTGACCTATGAGGATAGGTTGAATAAACTAGGGCTGTATTCTCTAGAGTAGAGAAAAATTAGGGGGGATCTTATTGAAACATATAAGATTTTTAAAGGGCTAGATAAAGTAGGCACCGAGGAACTGTTTCCCCTGGTTGGAGAATCTATCACCAGGGGTCACAATCTTAAAATCAAGGGTCTGCCTTTTAGAACAGAGTTGAGGAAACATTTCTTCACTCAGAGGGTAGTGAATTTATGGAATTCATTACCCCAGAAGGCTGTAGATGCTCAGTCCTTGAACATTTTCAAGGCTGAGACTGATAGCTTTTTGAAAAATAGAGGGATTAGGGGATATGGGGATAGGGCAGGTAATCAAAGTTAGGTGAGAAGATCAGCCATGATCTTGTTGAATGGCGGAGCAGGCTCGAAGGGCCGAATGGCCTACTCCTGCTCCTAATTCTTATGTTCTTACGGAAGTCTCACATAAGGCTTGCAACTTTAGGCTGGATTTCCCTCGTCCAGCATTCATCTGCTTCTATTTACATTCTATCTCATGATTTTGAAGACTTTCATCACATTCTTTCGATGTCTCCAATGGCTCGATTTCTCAATCTTCTTAGTGAATTTACAGCCCTGAGTTCTTTAAACATCATTGTTGTTTTTTTCTGAATTCTTTCCAATGCATCAGTATCCTTCTCAAGCTCGAGTACCCAAAACAATGTTCTAAATGTAGCTGTAGCTGTAAACTGTACAAGGTTATAATTATATGTTTGACTTGCTACCCAATAACCTTCAGAAAGTATCTCTGTACAGTAGAAGCCTGTTTATCCATGCCTCGATGAACCGGCACTTCCGTATTACCGGCACATCAAAAAAAAAGACCCCATTCGATAAACGGGAACTTATCCAGAACAATAGCTGTAGAGCATTTGTAAATGCATAAATATAACAGATAATAACAGAATATTGTATTGGTACTTATTGTTAAAACTATTCTCTTGCGCTTCTCACCTTTGCTGGTAGATGCTGCGCTTAAAGCCATGATGCTGCGGTTGAGGTTTATAGTCCAGCAATTCTTTTTAAAATGGAGCACGCCAAGTGGGTGAAAAAAACAGCAGAGCGGCCTTAAAGTCTTACTAGTGGCAAGCCGATAATCCCAGCCAATAACCCACATTGTCGCGCAGGTACAGTATTTTGGTTTGCCACTAGTAGAATCTAGGGCTATCGGCTTGCCGCTAGTAAAGTCGCACGACTTTAAAATCGCGCTGCCGTTTTTTTCACCCGCTTGACGTTCTCCATTTTAAAAAAGAATCGCTCTACTATAAACCTCAACCAGTAAAGGTGAGAAGTGCAAGAGAGTAGTTTTAACAATAAGTAGCATTACAATATTCTGTTATTATCTGTTATTATTTAGTCTGGTGTGTACGGTGTGTGTTAACAGAACTTTAATTTTTTTGTGGTGAGTTTTCGGCCGCGGGCCGCCCGAATATCCGGCAGGCGCTTTAACCGGCATTGGCCAGGTCCCGCGGGTGCCGGATAAACGGGCTTTTATTGTACATGATTATTGTACATCACTCCACAGTGATGCGTAACTTTCAATGAATGTACAGCAATTGTACACTGAAACAGTCTCTCGCTGGGACGTCCTCCCGACGTGAAAGGCACTCTATAAATGTAACCCTTTGATCATTTATCATTACTTTCCCTGTTCATGTCTTCGTTACTTCTATCATAGTTGAAGTGTCATGATAAATATGTTCACCTATAAAATACAGTCACCACGCCTTCACAATAAATCCCGTGGAGGGCTTTGAGATGTCTTTCTGACATGATAGGCATAGCAAATTTAAGGATCATTATTATTATTATTATTAGCCTTACTCTTTGTTACTTGTGTAGTCAGCTATTTGTGAAAAAAAACTTGGATTTCTAAACAGATTATACTTAATAAGTAGTCAAATGACAACTCCTTCTTTAATCAGACATGCCTCCTGCTTTGTATTTATGTGATATACTTTTCATTTCCTTACAAAGGATTCCTGTTAGAAATGACACCCTATTGTATTGGATTCCATTGAAAAAATATTTTACAACTGCTTAGAGTTTTGCTGGGAATCTTGTTAGCTTTCATTAAAATGAGCATCTTTCCAATCGCCTTGGTCACTGTGGTCCTGGGTCCATAATTCCCAAATTCCTGTTTTGCTCCCGTTTTAGAATTGGAAATGAGCCATACTTCAGCCCTATAATTATGGATCTCTTAAAGCCATTCGGTGTCTCTAGTTTGAATCCTCTTTATTTATTTATAACATAACATCATTGTAACTACCGCACTATCTATTCACGTACAGACCGAGCAATTATTTTCCCTTCAGAAACTTGTGTTAAACTGTAAAGCAAAGTGAAGTGGATGAATTTTAGAACAACTTTGTGATAGTATCTGGCAGCAATTGTGTGGCAAGCGGGGTATTTGTGTTGAATTTCACTGCTGTTCTGTTTGAGTGGGCCCTGGCTCTCTCATTGACATGAAACCTGTTGAGCGATATAATCATCAAAACAACACATTTGAAAGTGCATTGTGTTGTGCTGTGCAGTGCTGTTTTCTTTAGAGTGTTGGAATTCAGTATTCCTGGGAACAGTCATCGTTAAGTAGGGTTTACCAATGTTGCCTATAAATGCATGATGCAACGATGGGAATTGTGTCAAAACATATCATCGAGTTGCTTGAGGGTGACGGAACTGTGCTGAGAATGGCCTTCTCCTCATCTGCTTGCTCTTTCATCCTCAAGGAACAACACAGACAGTGTCCCCGACACTATTTTTATGAAAACTAGAACCATTTCAATCTCGGAAGCATGTCCTGATTTGAGGCTTTAAATGGCGCATTGTTTGCTCTTTGCAAGGTCTGTTTGTGTCTCATTTTCCAGTGCAATAGCCCTGAAGTAGCTGCAGTTTATCTCTGCCAAATGAGATGGGGGTTGCCTCCCATATTTTTGTGCACCCATTCATGCTCTACATCTTTCCCAGAACAAGTAATTAGTGACTGCTGGCTCTCAAAGGGCTCATATCATCTGGGTTTTGTCAGTAAATCATTCAATTGGATGAAATGCTCAGTGGACATGCCGGCCTGCTTTGTTCCAGTAGCTTAAATGCCCCAAATGACTGTGCTACAGTTTTATGAGAGAATGGTAGGAGGGAGTGGTGCCTCAAACAATAACTGTATTGACTTGCAGGTATAAAATATCAGCCTTTTTATATTTCGTATTGCAAAGACTTTGGCGGATCACAATTGCCGTGAGGAGAATCCCTCTGATTTCCCAGAGCGCTGCATTCCAAATTTGTGAAATACAATATTTTAGTTTAGTACCGCTGAAACTGAGTGGAGTTGTAGAAAAATCAATGGAAAGAGCACAGTCCACTTCTCAAGCTTGGCTTTGGTGTCTATTTGCCTATCAGTACTTTGGCATGCAGTTATAGATAAGTTTACACCTATAACTTTCATTGTGAAGCCAAGTTAGTCAGCCATCAACAATGTTCTAGATAATTTGTGAACCTGCCTGTACTTTTTGCCCATTGCAGCCAATTTCGGCTCCGGGGAAGCCCCTTTTACTCCCCATTTCACATGGAAAGTCTGTCAAATGTTTTAACTGTGAATTTGTAACAAAAATACAGCAGTCATTATGTCATATGCAAAGTGCCACACCGAGTGACCTATTTTATTCCTCAGCAACAATATCAAGCATTTGTACATTTTATAAAACAAAACACAAAATACTACAGATGCTGGAAATCTGAAATAAAAACAGAAGTTGCTGGGAAAACTCAGCAGGTCAGGCAGCATCCACGGAGAAAGGAAAATTAGTTAGCGTTTCGGGTCCATGACCCTTTGTACATTGTACATTATATATATATACATATATATATACCTGTGTGTATATACAGTAGAAGCCCGTTTATCCAGCACCCTCGGGACCTGGCCAGTGCCGGTTAAAGTGCCTGCCGGATATTCGGCTGAAAACTCGACGCAAAAAAAATATAATTTTTAAAACATATATATTACATTTTTTAAAAACACAGCATATTTATAATAGATTATATCATCATTTATATGATAACATAATAAATAAATAATAATTATAATCATTTACACACAGCGACCAGGCAGTTCAGAGAGATCTTTAAACTAGTGCAAAAGTTACATGTCTGAATGACACCGTTCTCATTGGGGGCAGAAGAGAGGAAAGCTCGTGTTATTGAGAAAGCAGAGAGAGAGCGGCGGCCGCTCAGTTCAGTTAACTTTCTTTCCGAAAAGCCTTGCAATGCCTGTGTGTGTATGTGCACTAACTTCAAACACTGCACTCTGTAAAACGAGCATTGCAGGGATGAGTTTTTTATTAAAATAAAAGCCAATTAATTGATCTGCAAGCTTTGCGCAGGGTGGGTGTGTGTTTTGCTGTTTTGTGGCTAAATTAAATCTAAATAAATCAACTCACCCCGCTCTGCCTCTCAAAGAGTACACTCCAGAGAGTGCATTGCTTTACAGTACGAGCAGAATTCTGAGCTCACGCCACCATCAGGCACCTGGTAGCCGCATTCCAAAATACTGACGCAACACAAACCACCAAAAAAATGCATTTTTCTGGATAAATTCCGGTTAATCGAATGCAGATTTTTTTTTGCAGTGCCAATTATACGGAAGTTACGGTTGATCGGGTCACGGATAAATGGGTTTCTACTGTATATAGTACACGTTTCAGTGCTTTGCGTTGATACACGAATCAGTCCTGAATAGAGGAAATGTGTAGAAAAATCACCAGATTTATATTTATTCAATAGAAATTGTTTGTTTTGTCCAAGAAACATAGTCAATTTGCTTTACAATGTATTCCGTGAAGTACTGTGAGATGCCTTGAAGATGTGATAAAGCACGATATCAAATGCGAGGTTTATTATTCTGAAATGATTGTAGTCAGGAAGCAGGGTAAAATGTGCATTTTATGCTCTATAAAAGTCACCAAAACACAAGTCAAAACAGAACGTTGAGCACATGATGCGGCACACACAGTCCCAACATTTGTAGAACGTGTGATATCGCTGATAAATGTCTGTATAGGGCAAATTCAGACGGAGTGTGGATAAGAAGTTCAGAAAGTGGGATTAGGGTAATTGAAATTCCACTGGAGTCTGCAGTCACCCAGAGGGAATAAAGCGTGTTGTGCGTTTCAATCAGATGAACTGCGGGCGTTTGTTTTGATTTGTACCCGAACGAAACAAAAAAAAGTGGGGGAACTTTGCGGAAGAATTTTGGTTTCCTGTCTATGATGTGCTGCTTGCTGGCATGTGGTTGCTGGGGCAGTGCTGGTTCAGCTCCACACACTGAGGAAGAGCAAGGCAGCTGCATCCATGAAACCAAATCAGTACATTCAGCATTGTCCATATAAGGGCCGGAAGCAGTTCTGTGGTAATCCTTTGTGAAGGCTATTACACCCGGGCTAAATGTTTCAGCCAGCCCTGGATTTTTTTTTTAAAAAGCAAGAGGAAAATAAAAATATCTAGCCGAGCATGCAACTAACTGCACAAAACACTGGAATGCAAGAAAGCCCTTCAAATGCCCTTTTCTATCAGCAAACTCTTTTACAGGATATCAAATGCAAGGATTATTATAATAACAAAGATATTGGAGGAGAAAAATTGGCATTAAAAATATCAAATTCTGCTTTATTGTTTCTTCAGTAGTAAATTAGCAAAAACAAATATTGACTGTTGGTGGGACACTGCTGTCTGCGATTGACTGCTGCTGTCCGTCCACAAAATACACAGTTAATTCACTTTACAGTATATTCGTTCACTTTTAGATGTTTCAGTGATACACAGTAGAAGCCCGTTTATCTGTGACTTGATGAATCGGCACTTCCGTATAACCGGCACGCCAAAAAAATTCCCCATTCGATAAACCAGAACTTATCCAGAACTATAGCGGTGGAGCATTTGTAAATGCATAAATATTAACATAATAACAGAATATTGTATTGGTACTTATTGTTTAAAAACTACTCTCTTGCGCTTCTCACCTTTACTAGTAGACGCTGCGCTTGAAGCCATGATGCTGCGGTTGAGGTTTATAGTCCTGCGATTCTTTTTAAAATGGAGCACGCCAAGTGGGTGAAAAAAATGGAGCATGACTTTAAAGCCATACTAGCGGCAAGCCGATAATGCTAGCCATTAACCCACATTGTCGCATAGGTGCAGTATTTCAGCTTGCCACTAGTAGAGTCTAGGGTTTTCAGCTTGCCACTAGTAAAGTTGCGCGACTTTAAAATCGCGCTGCCGCTTTTTTCACCCGCTTGGCGTCCTCCATTTAAAAAAGAATCGCTGGACTGTAAACCTCAATCAGTAAAAGTGAGAAGCGCAAGAGAGTAGTTTTAACAATAAGTACCAATACAATATTCTGTTATTATCTGTTATTATTTAGTCTGGTGTGTATGCTGTGTGTTAAAAGAACTTTAATTTTTTTGTTGTGGGTTTTCGGCCGCGGGCCGCCCGAATATCCGGCAGGTGCTTTAACCGGCATTGGCCAGGTCCAGTGGGTGCCGGATAAACTGGCTTTTACTGTAATAAGGCACTAAATCAAATGCAAGCATTATTATTATTACACGACCTCCACCATTTGTGTGCTGTTGTCGACATTCAATTGAACCATATAGACATTCCCAGCACTGAATATAAACCACCTATTTAAGCAGTTCTATAACATTAACACTTTAGTAGAGCTATATGTCTCCTTGTTTATTTTATAAATTACAACAGTATTAAAACAGTGAGGTAGAAGCCGTCATATTTGCCAGATTTGGGACCTTCTAACTTTCTGAAGTGTTTGTTTTGACAAACACTAGTCGCTTATCTCATGCACATTTTCTATAAATCCCTTGTCTGTGCGCCTAAGTAGGCTGCAAGGCATTTAGTGCTATTGCTAAATTGCTTGGGTTTAATAATAATAATCTTTGCATTTGATGTTTTTCACGTCTTTTTTAGACGTCTCAAAGTGCTTCGTAGAATATACTGTAAAGTGAATTGACTGTATATACAGTGTATGTGGGCGAAATGCGGCAGCTAATTGTGTCTCACAAACAGTCATGGATTACAATGATTTTTTTGAGGGATTATTATCAGGTGTGTGGAGTAAGGAATCTTGCCCAAGGTTTCACCCTGCCTGGAATTGAACTCGGGTCTCTCGCTTGTCAATTAGTTGAACGTACTGAGCTCTGCAATAGGCGTGATGCTATAAAAGGGACTTGAGTTGGGATAACAAAGGCATTTTCGTAGCTTAGACTAACCTGAGGACTTTCTGGCTGGCTCCTGTACCATTGTTAACTGTGTTTAGTGGAACATGTGTACACTCCAAGGCTCAGATAAGCCCCTGTAAACATGCGGAAGGAGAAATGCCACAGTGGCCTTTCATTTCTCCTCTTGGATAAGGGGAAGGAGTCTGGGAGTAAGGGAGGTGTCTGCATTTTCCTGTCATGATTCAGCTCCCAACATCATTGTTCAGAGAAAGACTTGCGCAATGCTCAACCTTTCCCTTTCAAATTTCCTTGTTTAAAAAGCTCTAGTCATTACACTTACTGCCTTTCTAGAATGATTATATAGTAGAATAATAATAATTTATATATCATTATTATTATGATGACTATTATATACGGTTGATGTAGCGCTTTATCACATAGTGGAGATATCTCAAAGCATCTCAGGTGATGCACCGTACACGGCATCGATTTCTGAGACCGCCACAGAGTCAGGTCGAAAGTGAGTTAAAGGTTTTGGGGGGGACACAAGGAGAGAATGATTATTGGGTAACTTCATGCTACTTTTGACTATTCTTCAGGCCCACATATTTACGTATATGAAACTGGTCACCTTGTAGAATTTGGGAGCCAGCTACGAGGCAGGCAATTGTTTCACTTTGCCCACTTTGCTTGTTACTAGGGTTCGTCGATATGGAAATTTTCTGATTTAGATATATCGATGGGCTCAAATTGAGATACACCGATATATCGATATTTTCGCGCATTCAGGGCCTATCTCCTCAGGAGGCAAATATCTCTCTCTCTGTCTCTCACACTCACTCTCTCCATCTCTGTGTTTTTCTGTCTGTGTCTCTGTGTCTCTCTCCTTTCTCACACCTCACCCCGCCCACCCCCCATCTCTCCCTCTCATTCTCTCTCTATCTCTCTCTATCTCTCTCTGTCTGTCTGTCTGTCTGGCTGTCTGTCTGTCTGTCTAATCAACCCCCCCCCGACTCTCCCTTCCCCCACCACCCCACCCGTCGTCTCTCCCTTCCCCCCCACCCATCATCTCTCCCTTCCCCCAACCCCCTTACCCGTCGTCTCTCCCTTCCCCCCCCACCCATCATCTCTCCCTTCCCCCAACTCCCCCACCCGTCGTCTCTCCCTTCTCGCACCCACCCACCCGTCGTCTCTCCCTTCCCCCCCACCCGTCGTCTCTCCCTTCCCCCCCACCCGTCGTCTCTCCTTTCCCCCCCACCCGTCGTCTCTCCCTTCCCCCCCCACCCGTCGTCTCTCCCTTCCCCCCCCACCCGTCGTCTCTCCCTTCCCCCACCGCCCCCACCTGTCGTCTCTCCCTTCCCCCCCACCCCCACCCGTCGTCTCTCCCTTCTCCCCCCAACCCATCGTCTCTCCCTTCCCCCAACCCCTTCCCCCCCACCCGTCGTCTCTCCCTTCCCGCACCCACCCACCCGTCGTCTCTCCCTTCCCCCCCACCCGTCGTCTCTCCCTTCCCCCTCACCCGTCGTCTCTCCCTTACCCCCACCCGTCGTCTCTCCCTTCCCCCCCACCCGTCGTCTCTCCCTTCCCCCCCACCCGTCGTCTCTCCCTTACCCCCACCCGTCGTCTCTCCCTTCCCCCCCACCCGTCGTCTCTCCCTTCCCCCCCACCCGTCGTCTCTCCCTTCCCCCATCACCCCCACCTGTCGTCTCTCCCTTCCCCCACCACCCCCACCCGTCGTCTCTCCCTTCCCCCCCCACCCCCACCCGTCGTCTCTCCCTTCCCCCCCCACCCCCACCCATCGTCTCTCCCTTCCCCCCCCACCCACCCATCGTCTCTCCCTTCCCCCCCACCCCCCACCCGTCGTCTCTCCCTTCCCCTCCCCCCCCCCACCCATCGTCTCTCCCCACTCACCCCTTGCATGCCTGTATATTGTATTTGAGGACTATGAATACAATATGGCAGCTTTGCACCTCAGTCTGTGCATTGTATATAGAGATGAGCATTCTGGGTCTTGTAGTTCAGTGCGCGCGTATTCCGATTTTTTTTCGATATATCGATTTTTCGATATATCATTATTTTTAAGATGCCTATATCGGCGTATTGATATGAAAATTATATCGGATATAACCGATATATCGCCGGACCCTACTTGTTACTGTAGCAGAATTGTCTCCTGATTCCTATCTGAAACACCATCCAGTTTCTATCTAATAAGAAATAAAATGCCATAAATGTTTCCTTTGCTGGGAGAGCAATAAGGGCTGCTTGTGTTTGTGTACAAAACATACAAGCAAATTGTGAACGTTTGCAGAAGTCTGGTTTGGGATGTGCTCCCGATGTGACAGGCGCCACACAAACGTAATTTTTCGTTGTTGTTGTTTGCGCTGTCACTTAGCGTGTAGTATAGGGACAATTAGGAAGTTGCACTTTGAGATGTTTGGATCCTCGTTGGGTACTCATTAAGTACCAAACAAACATCTGTAGGGATGGCAAGTCAAGCATTACAGGGACTGCTTGCTGAACCATGTCCCTGGAACTGTTTGCCATCTTATCAACATACCTTTCAGCAGTTTAGTCCTCACTTCACGGTGTCCTTTTATATCCACTGGAAACCAGGCTGGGATTGTTCAAACGAATGCGACGCAGCATCTTTGCAGAGTGGAGAGGGCTGGGCTGCAATTGAACCTGGGATCCAGGGGTCAGTCAGCTCTGTCTTTTGGGGGGGATTTGATGCCACAGTCTAGGCTGCCACTTCAGTGAACCCCTGGGAGAACACTGCATTGTCAGAAATGCCAAGCTTCAGATGAGACCTTAAATCGAAGTCCCACCTGCTTGTTCTTTAAGGGACATTAAAGATCATTATGCTGCCAGACAAGCGAAAGTACTTTCTTCCAGTGTCCTGCCCACAAATCTTCCACAGTAATGTGTCGGCTGTTATATGTGGAATATAGCTGTCCCTTTTGCCCGCAGAAACAGTCACTGCACAGGGAATACATTTTTATAAAGTGCACTTGGACATCATAAGGTGTCATAAAAGAATAAGTGCTTTCATTTTACCTTTCTATCTAAATCTAAACTTTTCACCCAATCCTCTCATTATAATATCCAGATAAATCAAATCACCAGCTCATTGGTCAGTCACTATGTCTGAACTCTACTGCAAAAGTTTTACTGATGTACAGCATCTTACTCACACACACATTTTATGCCCAGTTTAAATTTAGTGAGTGAGCCAACAGTGGTCCCTGAAAATGGGGAAATCTCTCTTTCTCACACACATGTCTTTAATAATATCACACATTTGGGGATTTTCCACAGGATGATGGGAAATTCTCAAATTGCTGAGCAAAAGGAATGTCAGTTCTGCTTTTTGGAGACATTTCATCTTCACTATCAGCAAAAAAAAAGCCTCGAGGGAATTAATGCAGTTGATTGGTTCAGTATTTCATTCAAATGCTGCAGTGCCAGTTATATTGCTACAGGACATTTTAGTGGATTAGATTTATAAATAAGCAAAATGTTAATTGATGATGAGTTTATCGGTCATGGGAATTGGGGGGAAATAGCCATTCAGCTGGATCCATCAGTTTTCGATCTTGGCTTATCTTTCAATTCTCTGCCTGCCCATTTCCCATAGCTGTTTATATCTGTACCTACCTGGACACATCACTGCTCTCAAACTACCGCCTTATCTTCAACCTTTTTCCTTTCCAAGGTCCTGGAACGTATCATTGCTTCGCTTGTTCCTCACCCACCACTGCTTACACAAACCCCTCCAATTGGGTTTCCGTGCTGCCCTCAGCAGAAACAGCTTTGGTCAAAGTGACAAATTACATTTTCTCCCCCTACCCCCTCGTTCTCCTTGACCTCTCTGCTGTCTTGTATACCGTTGACCATTCTATCCTCCTCCACCTCTTCTCTTACCTCAACCTTTATAGTTTTGTCCTTGAATGCTTCAGATATTACCTCTCATGCCGTCTTCACTTCATCTCCACAAACGGTTTCTCCTTTAGCCCCCGGCACTGTCTCGTGTGGTGTTCCTCAGGGCTATGTCCTTGGTTCCCTCCTCTTCAATATCTACATGCTCCCTCTCAGCGACATCATCCACAGACATGAAGTCAAGTTCCACATGTATGCGGATGACACCCGACTCTATCTCTCTGCCTCCTCCCTTGAATCCAGGAACATTGGTGTCCTGACAGATTGTCTGTCAGGCATCAAATCCTGGATGAGGGCTAACTTTCTTCACTTGAATGTCAACAAGATTCTGATTGGTACCCATCAGCCAATGTCAACCATCAGCCACACCTCGAGCACTGGCAGCATCACCAACCAAGAATGCACACTCCACTCTACTAAGCCAGTCCAGAACCTTGGTGTCTTATTTGACCCTTGACTATCCTTTCTACACCACATCCATGCCATGACCCGCTCTGCCTGCCCCCATCTCCGAAACATCGCCCGGCTCCTCTACTGTCTCACCCTCATCCACACATTCATAACATCCAGGCTTGACGATGCAAAGTCCCTGCTTGTCAGCCTTTCCAGCTCCTCCCTCGGTAGGCTGCGGATCATCCAGAACTCTGCAGCCCATGTCCTTTCCCGCACCAGGCTCCGCGACCCTAACACCCCATCTTCGCCCGATTTCTCTGGCTTCCCAATACACTGAGGATACAGTTCAAGATCCTGGTCCTCACCTTCAAAGCCCTCTACGGCCTTGCTCCCCTCTACCTCTGCAATCTCCTACCCACCAACCAACCTGTCAACTTCCTCCGCTCAGTGGGCTCCGGCCTGCCTTGCATGCCCCACCTCGCCCACCCCACAATTGGCAGGTCTTCAGCCACTCTGCCCCCACCTTCTGGAACTCCATCCTGTAGTCCTCCCAACGTGAAAGGCACTCTATAAATGTATTTTCGTGCAATTTTGCACGTCACTCCTTCCCTAGCCTCTTTCAAGACCTGTCTCAAGGACTTACCCCCCACCCACCACCCCCCCCCCCCACCCACAACCCTCCCCAATCCCAACCCCAACTCCGTCCAGCACCTTAGGACGTCCTCCCCACCTGATAGACGCTTTGCGACTGTGATTTTGTTGTTGTTGTTGCAACACACAAGTATCTGTCTGTCTGCCTCCTAAACATTCCTATTCATTCCATGTGAACAGCTTTCTGGGGCAGAGCATTCCACATCTTCACAACCCCGTGTGTGAAGAGACGGTTCCTGACCTCGGTTCTAACTGTCCTGACTTATGATTGGAGAAATGCAATGACTTGTTTCGGGAACCTTTAGAAAAGGTCAGAAATAAACATCTAACACACAGAGCAGCAAAAGCACAATTTACTCAGCTGTTCCATTGAAGTGAATAGAATTTCTTTTCAAATCGCCTTGTTATAACTTGCCTTCTGGCCATCTCACAAATAATATGTTATAGCACAAGTAAACTCTCAACAAACACTTAAACAGTGTTGCTCCTCCTCACGAGTTGCCAGGTTGCTTTAAAAAAAAGCACTGTCTTGCTCGGAAACATTTGAAACACGCTTTCAGTCTGTTTGGCAAAACACCAAGATGGCATGATGCGGTTTACATCGAAACATGTCCTTGCATTTCAGAAGCTTCATCCTATTGTTTGCTGTCTGATGTGAGCAGAATACCGCTCGCTTCTCTCGGTTCCTTCAGCAACAGGCACAATCATGCAACCTTGTACAGTCTCACAATTTGATTGGTGTGTTTGCCTACAAAGTATAGGTACCCCTCCCCAACCGCGGAGGGGGATACGTTCCTGAAAACCCCCATGGTTAGTAAAACCGCGGTTGGCAAATACAAGGCCCTATGGGAGGCTTGGGGTTAGGGGGAGTAAGTTGCTTGCTCTTTTACTAAACACAAAAAAAACCACAATAACCTAACAAAAACAATAAATGTTCAAATAACACAATCAAAAAGAATATAAAAAACGATAAATTCATGTGATTTACCTTAATCCTAAGAGAGAAGTGACATCATGGCTGGTTGATTGCGACATCGCAACTGGGTCCTAACTCCAAACGCTGGCATGAAGCAACATAGTGGCTGGTTGATGCAACTGGGTCCCAGCGCCAAACGCTAGTGTTGGTGTTAAAACCTGTGGATATGCAGAATTCACTGCCGCGATTGGCAAAGCTTGTCGCAGAGAGGAAACCGTGGATACGTGAAATTCGCGGTAGGAAAAAACGCAGTTGGGGCAGGGGTACCTGTATACATACAGTCACTGCGTTTCACAGTAAATCCGGTGAAGAGCATCCTCCTGACAGGAAAGGCGCGGTACCAAAATGCAATAAATATTTATTATCAATAATTCTAAAGATTGCAAGGAATTCTTAACAGGTACATAAGTCAATTTTAAGGTGAAATACATCCAATTGCATTGTTCCTAAATGACTACTTTGTGAGACATTATTTAATTTTTGTTTTGGAAACGTTTATTTTGGTTATTTAAACACTAGTTGATCATTTCGTAGACAGGGCAGGAGAAGAGGAGAGGTGAAAAATAAACTAGTTCAACAACAGCTAAACAAAAAGCTTCTACTGTTATCACTTAAATTTTAAGTTTTTCAATTAAATTGTTTTGTAAGGTTATTTTCACAAAGGTGTGTGGTTCACATTAGCCTGTGTTACCTTTATTGTTGTATATTTATAGATGATCAATGGCTTTAAGGGTAGCCACATCGTGAAATTGAGACTTATTCCATGCAGAGCTGAATTAAATCCTTGTGGTGAATGAATCTGCTTGAAAAAGAGAAGATTGAGAGGTGACATGATTGCTGTCTTTAAGATTCTAAATCGGCCTAGATCATGACAAGGTTACTTCAACGTGTCCAGAATAGTAAAACCAGAGGACACAGCCTGAATTGAAGTGGGGGTTAAATTCAGAAAGAATCTCCGCAAACACTATTTCAGTGAGCGAATGGTGAATCCTACGGAAAAAGATGAAGCAGGAAGTGTTGATTGTTTCAAACACAGATTAGACAGTTTTCTTTTAGGAAATAACATTGTGGGATATAGTACAGTACTGTACATAGGTAATTCAGGACATATGTGCGTGCAACCGCCAGGAAGGTGGAAGGCAAGCTGGATGGACCGCTGGTCTTTTTTCATCCAGCATTTCTTATGTTCTTATCTGCATGTGATGAGATCGCACTCATCTTTGCAAAACTACTCGCTTTGCAGAACTACAGTAGCCACAAATTGATCCTGGCTTGAAAAGATATTGAGTTAAATGAAATCTTGGGACATTGTTATTGTTAACATCCTCCCATCAACGCACATTTATCAGAATAAAATTCCAGCCAGCTGTGTAATGGGGCATGATCACTTGTCAGGGTTTCAGCGTTCACTCTGTGTGAACGCAGAAAGTGCTCGCAGCGGCAGGTTAAAAATAGCCACATGGTGCAGGAAATGACGTCAACAGTGACCAAATTGGGATACTAATTAAACGATAATTAATTGAACCAATCACTTTTGCTTTTCATTGGAGTTAAGAACGGCAATTTCCACACAAAGAATATCCGGAGGGGAATTCACAACCGGGAAAGGTGATGGGGGGGGGAAGGTTGGTGAAGGCAGGACACTGGATTGATCTTTTTTTTAGAAAAAAAGCTACTGTTTTATGCTGTGAAGGCACAGGGGAGGGTATTTTGGAAGGATGAGATGAAATGAGTCAAAGGTTTTTTTTTGATATTCCAAACAATCTCGTGATCGTGGGTGATCTTGTGAAAGTAAAACGGGGAAGTTGTCTGAACATCCTTTTGCAGTCTGTCATGGGTTTAACGTAAAACTCATTGCTCTGGCAGAAATGTTTGTTCCCTCCGTTTTACTATCATTTTATCTTAATGAATACTCAACAACAGCTTACAGTTATTTATATAATAATTGATGTGGGACAGCAGATCAGAATGCTGAATTCAGCAGCCCCACAGAAAGACCTCAACTTTAAAATGTAACGATGTGACCATTTCATAGGTGTTGTTAACAACATCCATAAATATCTGTGTTGGAGATTTAATTCCTTTATTTCCAAATTTATATACATCATGACCATTTAAATCACAGCACGCAGAACTTATGAGTGATATAATCGTAATATAATACTTGGTAAGGTTCATCTGATTCTGCCAGTTAGTCACAGATTGATGTATGAGTTGTTTCCCTTACAAGAGCCCTGGATGAATGGTCACTGCCTTCGAATCACTTGCAATCTGAGGCTTAAAAAGTGATTGTAAGTTATTGGCCTTGTACACTTGTCACGTTGAGCAGAGAGTCCTGGCACAATGGACTGAATCTGCACCATTGTAAATGTGATGCACATGTAGCACAGTACAATTTTACAGCCAAACAAAAATATGATGCATGTTGGACTGGCTTGACTGATACATTATCCCAATCCCAATTTGTAAACGTGCAGTCTCAAATGTTCCTTTAAACTTTTGGCAACTAAGATCTATTCTCACAATAGACCAGTGATAGGGATCCAGCAAACTCTTCAAATCTTTCAGTGTGGTGTGTTCTCATCCCTACTTCTTGGACTTGTAGTTCCTTCGCAAATTTGCCTTCCATCCAGAACTGAACAGGAGGAAAGAAATACAATACAAAATTACATTTGTATAGCTCCTTTTCGCATCCGACCTCCCCAGGCATTGGACAGTCAGGGACTTTGACCCGTGAGTGGTGGTTGGGCGTGAGTGAGTGGGTTTGGGAATGGCGGGGCGTGGAGGGTAGGAAGGTGGCAGAAGGCACCCTCTGAATCTTAAGCCGAAAGTGTCTTAAGCGCGCACGCATGTGTGTGTGCCCACATGCTGTTGACTTTGTGGTAATTTCTAGACTCAACTTCCAGGGGAGAAGGAAGAAAAGGATATCGGAAATGATCCGGTAGTGGGAGAGGATGTCTATTTTGTTCTCCCCACTGATAACCTCCTCCAATCACAACTGTTTCCAGAGCCCTAGAGGTTTATGACTTTAGGTGGTTATTTGGGGGAATGTGGGGGGTGGGTTAGGCTCTTTGTCCTTGGGAATATTCGGTTGGGAACTTCCAGGATGCTGGATTTGAACATGCTCAAAACAACTACTATCCACATGGAGAGAAAAGAAAGTGATGGGGATCCGATTAAACTAAACACGTAAAAAGAAGATTAAACCCAGTTAACCTTGAGTGAACTTGACCAGAATTCTGACGAGCCTTTGTTTGGAACATGGAGATTGTGGCTTCTCGCCTGATATCATCCCACTGATATCAAGGAAGCTACGCACACTCATGGGCTATCAACAGCTCAGCCTCCCACAGCCGGAAACAACAACTGCTTGCATTCACGCCAGGTAGTGTTTCATAACAAACTGGCAGCTAATGACGTTGGCGGCAGCCATCGCTCTACTTGCCCCCTTGAGATGATGAGCAGCGCATCCAGAGAATGATTCACTCTCTCATTTCGGTTAATATGCCCCAGTTACTCAATTGCTTTATGCACGTTGGGGACTTTCCATATTGGGAGACCAGGACACTTACACCACAGCTCCCAGGAGTGTTCCAGTCTGGGGGATGTGCTTTTAGTTCTGGTTATTTTTTGTGAAATGGGAATATCCAATGGATCAACCGTGGAGACAGAGTCAGACCCTGCTCAGGTTACCGTACATCCATTTGGATTTGTGACAATAAAATCCTGACTTGTTTCCGAGTGGTGAGAGGCTTGGTCTGTATAATTTACGTTCCTAGTCCAGGTTTGCTTCCAGTATGTGGTTCCGACAAGAACGGACGCTCCACTCACTCCGTTTTTTTTGGGTTGCTATGTCCTCTGGCACTGATATTTTTGGAATGAAAACTGCCACGTTTTACACTCTCTCACAAAGACCTCATCTGTTTTCATTTTAGGAAAAGCCTGACACCAGTCCAACGTCCTTACAGCTGCGATCCCAGATTGAAGTGAGTAAACGCAGCCTTTATTGTGTTTTATTTCTCTTGGTGATTCTCCAAAATCACGTGAATTCACTAAACTCACTGTCTGATTTCAAAAGCTCTCTTCTGAACACACCAGTTAATAACTCTGAACTTGTTTCGCAGGAATCACTTGGCCTGGGGAGTGCACTGTCAACACCAGAGTCTGAGCGAAAGTAAGTTGGATTTACAGTCCAGGCTAACTAGTCACCTGCTCGTAAATAGAAGTCGCTCATGTGCTGCCGTGAGGCAAAGATCTTACTCTTTTGCAGTGAAGTTTCATCAGTGTCTACTTTGTGTCCTACTTCTCTCACTTTTGCCTGCTCTTCGCCAAATTGCCTCTTGACAGTCACATAAGCAAGACCCTGTCAGAGACAGTCAGTCATGTTAAGAATGTGAGTAACCAGTCAAAGCGCTTCAGTGCCACGAGTCTCACTCAGTTGGTAGCACCTTTCGTGAGAGTCAGAAGGTTGTGAGTTCAGGCCCACTCTCGGGAGTTTGAAGTCATGGTCTAAATTGGCACTCCCAATACAGTGCTGGGAGTGTATGCATCGTTGAAGATGCCACATTACACTGCCTGTTCGTGTGGATGTTCAATGATCCCGCGGCAATATTCAAAAAAAAAGAAAGGAGTTTCTCCCAGCGTCTTGGCCAACAATCCCCCAAATAAAATCGATCACTCACTCCATAGCTGTTTGTAGGAACTTGCTGCATTTGCATGCAAAACACACAATCGCTAACTTAACAGTATGAACACAAAAGTCGCTGGGAGAAACAGCAGGCAAGGCAGCATCCATGGAGAGAGGAAAATAAATTAACATCCATGACCTTTCATCGGAACTCCCGTCAGTACTTTGCCTTTAGATTTAGAGTATATCCTGTTATGTACTTTGAGGCCTCCTCCCAACATGAAAGGCACTATATGGAATGTAAGAATTATTATTAAATTATTAGTACTACTAAACACTCTTTGTGCTGGTAAAACTTGTGCTTTCTTGGTGCTACAAACCACTCGTTCTTACCAATGGAATGGTCAGGCGCATTTGAACCTCTCACAAACTTGAAGGAGAAAAACCTCCTGTAATAGTAATAAAAATCCTTGCATTTGATACAGTGCTTTTCATGTCTTCTGGACGTCTCAAAGCGCTTCACAGAATATACTGTAAAGTGAATTGACTGTATATTTGTGGTCGAAACGCGGCAGCCAATTATACACAGCGGTGTCCCACAAACAATCGTGGATTGAAATGACCAGTTTTTTTTTTAGAGATTATTATTAGGCGTGTGGATAAGGAAGCTTTCCAAAGGTTTCACCCTGTCCGGAATCGAACCCAGGTCTCTCGCTTGTAAGGCGAGTGCTCTAACCACTGAGCTGCAGGACTGCACAGGAGTGGGAAAACTTGGTCACCAAGAACCCCCACCTCTCGAAAACCCCCTCTCCTGCTGCTGTTGTGTCCCTGTGGCTGGATTTGATGGGATTGGCTCCTCTTTGCATTGCTTCAAAAAGGAGATGAAAATAGTGGCAAAAAAGAAACACTTTGCAAAAATAAATTGTTGAATGCACCAACACGTATTGGGAATGCACTGAATTCTAATTCTACTGTTTGAAAACAAAATGCAGAGTCAAGAGTGAGGTGGGGTAGCTTTGGAGGCTCTTTGCTGGGCGGGAGTGTGACCAAGTCCATTCAAGTCCAAGTCAAAGACATTGACTTCCGATGAGACATTCCGAGGGAAATTTTGTCTACAGCTTTTGCCTATACATAAATACACTAAATCACTGCAATTTACACTATGGGGTCTTGTAGCTCAGTGGTTTGCGCACTCGCCTCACAAGCGAAAGGACCTGGGTTCGATTCCCGGGAGGGTGATATATTGGGCAAGTTTCCTTACTCCACAGGCCTCTGTTTACCCAGCAGTAAGTTGGAATCCGGTTGTTAAGTCAATTGGCGGATAGCTTTTCCGGGGGTACCAATTACTTTTTTTGAAAATAATCAAGTTGGTCATTCAATCTTCAACTGTTTCTTCAGTATTGAATTACCAAAAACAAAGATCGACTGGATATGGAGCACTGCTGTAAATGTGCAAAATTGACTGTCATGTTTCACCCACCAAACATAGGAACATAAGAACATAAGATTTAGGAGCAGGAGTAGGCCATTCGGCCCTTCGAGCCTGCTCCGTCATTCAATAAGATCATGGCTGATCTTCTCACCTAACTCTGATTACCTGTCCTATCCCCATATCCCCTAATCCCTCTATTTTTCAAAAATCTATCAGTCTCAGCCTTGAAAATGTTCAAGGATTGAGCATCTACAGCCTTCCGGCGGTAGTGAATTCCATAAATTCACTACCCTCTGAGTGAAGAAATGTTTCCTCAACTCTGTTCTAAAAGGCTGACCCTTAATTTTAAGACTGTGACCCTTGGTTATAGATTCTCCTACCAGGGGAAACAGTCCCTCAGTGTCTATACAGTCCCTCAGTGTCATACAGTCAATTCACTTCACAGTATAGTCGAGCGCTTTGAGATGTCTCGAAGACGTGATAAATCGTTACATCAAATGCACAGATTAGTCGGATATTATTATTGAAATCCTGTGAAGTGCTTTGAGACAGCAACAACAACAACAACAACTTGCATTGATACAGTGTCTTTCCGGTGGGAAAATGATGTGATAAGTTGCTGTACCGAATGCAAGGATTATTATTATTATTGTCATTATAGCGGTAGATTCAGAATAAATGTCAAATATTTGATAAACTTAAAAACTTAGAAACTTAAAACACTCCCCAGAGTACAAAGGTTAAAAGGAAACAAATGAAGGAAAGAATGTGAAAAGGCCATCAGTGGCGACATATAACAATTTTACAGCATCCTTCATGCAAGATAGGGTATCGGAGCCTGCAACATTCATCCTGTCATGATACCTGCTTCCCCGTGGGCACCTCTTTGAAGGGAATAAACAGAGATGTAATACTTCACCTGAAGGAGAATCAGACAAAACATTATCCATCCCTATCCCGAGAAACCTGGACTCAAAATGAGCCTGCCTCTGAGAGGTTACCTGATCCTGCATTTGGAAACACAGACACACACATGCACCCACACACATGCGTGCACACACACACACACACACACACAGGGTAAATCAGAAATGCATGTTGTATGAAACATGGGGTTGCCAGGATTTTCCATACGAATCACAGTGGTTAGGGCACTCGCCTTACAAGCGTGAGACCTGTGTTCGAATCCAAGCAAATCAGGGCGAAACCTTGGGCAAGTTTCCTTACTCCACACGCCTAATAATAATCCCTCAAAAAAAATAATAAATTGGTCATTTCAATCCACGACAGTTTGTGGGACGCTGCTTTGCGCAATTGGCTGCTGCGTTTCGCCCACAAAATATACAGTCAATTCACATTACGGTATATTCTGTAAAAGCTTTGAGACATCGATAAGATGTATAAAGCGCTATACCAAGTGCAAGGATTATTATTATTACGTTTGCAAATTGTTCATCCCAGTGTTTCAACCCCCCCTCCCACCCCCCACCCCTCCCCGCCACCACCACCACCACCAAACAGTAATACCACGAATCGCTGAACACATTGGGGGCTTTTTTTTATATAAACTCATGCATATTTATGAGCTTTCGATACTTGCACTTTTCCGTATAAAAGTCACAGTGAATGATTTGAAAAGAATCTTGTCAAACACACGATGGTCACTAGATGGCAACACGAACAAACTAGTTTCCATGGAAACTGCTTTTCCACGGATCACATAACACGAAGTTGCAATGCAGTCTGTCGGTAGTCAAGCCAGTGGCGGTAATAATACAGTAATAATAATAATCCTTACATTTATATCGCGCTTTCCATGTCTTATCAATGTCTCAAAGCGCTTCACAGAATACAACAACGTCCCAAGGTAGGGACCAGAGCAGGGGGTCGGGGAGGAGTTGGGGTAGGATGAAGAAAAGAGGGAAGAAAGGGGTGGGGGAAAAGAGGTAGGGACCAGAGCAAGGGCGGAGGGGTCATGGCAGGGGGAAGGAGAGCAGGAAAATCGACCGTATATCTGTGGGCGAAACGCGGCAGCCAAATTGCGCACAACAGTGTCCCACAAACAGTGTCGCGGAAATGGGGTTAGGGGCAGAAAGGGTATTTGCAGGTGATCTATGAGGTGATATTTGGTGGCTCGCCCACCAATCACAAACACAGCATTGAGAAACTAGTCAGAACAACTGACCATGTGTGCCACTGAGTTGTACAGAGTACAGGATCGGAATGATCTCGCAATCATTCGTTTTGTTACCACTCTGCCTCAATTGAGCTAAAAGTTCTCTAGGTAAATAATCGTCATACGCTTCATGGCTGTTTTGTGGGGCATTGCTGTGTGCGAATCAGTTGCCACCATCACTTACAGATAGACCATCTCTACACTCTTATGAAGTGCTTTGAGATGTTTTGACGAGGTGGTAAGACACTATATTAAATACAAGTGTTGTTATTTCAAGATATCACAGAATCTTGTAGCTCAGTAGTTAAAAGCCCACACCTTGCAAGCGAGAGACCTGGGTTCGATTCCGGTCAGGGCAAAACCTTGGGCAAGTTTTCCTTATTCCACACGCCTGACAATAATCCCTTGAAAAGAAACAATAATAAATTGGTCATTTCAATCCACAACTGTTTGTGGGGCACTGCTGTGTGCATTCGGCTGTTGCGTTTCATCTACAAATATACAGTCAATTCTCTTTACAGTGTATTCTGTGAAGTGCTTTGAGACGTCTAGAAAGAAGTGAAAAGCACTATATCAAATGCAAGGATTATTAATATTAACATCATTATGATCACTCATTGACATTACTGGTCCGTTAAGGGCAAGACAGATTATAGGCCGGCAGGGGACACTCTTTATGGCCAGCTCCAATCTCCAGCTCAGGGTTCTTTCGAGTGTATTTGTGCTGTGCGCAGTGAGTTTATACAGTCACAAATGGAGGGCGTAAAACTGGCCACCGTTTGGGGAAATTGGCGCTAAATGCATGATGAACGCTATGGAAAATGGGAATTGGTATAATAAAGACATACATCATTGTACTTTATAGAGTGATTAAGAGAAAGAATGAATCAGTGCTTTTATAGCTTCTTATATTGATACACTTTAAAGTGCTTTTGCAGTAATTCCTGACAAATTTAATGGTATTTTGAATGCCAGCTAAGGAGACATTTTTGGCAAAGTACGTTCCGCTAACCGCCGTGAAATTAATGACCCCATTTCTTATCTGGGAAATTGTGGATAGGGAATCCAGGCAAAATTCCCTTCTGTTTTTGAATAGTGTCTTGGGATCTCCGCACGCCTCTGTTTACCCAGCAGTATGTAGGAACCTGGTTGTTCGTCGATTGGTGGATAGCTTTTCTGGAGGTAATAATACCTTCAAAAAAATATTAATTAGAATGGATGGTCACGCAATCCACGGCTGTTTGTGGGACTTTGTGCGCAAGTGCCTGCCGCATTTCCCCCCCACAAACACACTCTACAGTGTATTCCGTGAAGCGCTTTGAGATGTCTCAAATGTGTGATAAGGCACGATATCAAATGCAAGGATTCTTCTTAGTGTTATCAGTAATATGTTAAACTCTTATCTGAATAGGCAGGCAGAACCTCCGTCTAACATATAACGTTTTGAAATCTTGAACAGCCTCTCACAGAAGTGTCAGCCCAGACTATGAGCTCACGTCACAATGAGGGGATTGAATCCACAACCTTCTGACCCAGAGTTTACCAATTAAGCCAGGTTGTGCACCTGTGGAATTAATTGTACTGAGAGACTTTTAACTGCTGTCAAAGGTGCAGTGTGGTAAAATCATCAGTTGGAAGTATAACATTATTAAAAGAAAACTAATGTAGGCCCAAAGGAAGAACTGTGTTCTTTTAACATAACAGTTTAAGCCATTGGAGCTCCTGTAGCTCAGTGGTTAGAGCACTCGCCTTACAAGCAAGGTGAGACCTGTGTTTAAATCCAAGCAGATCAAACCTTGAGCAAGTTTCCTTACTCCACACGCCTAATAATAATCCGTCCCCAAAAAAACACAATAATAAATATTGGTCATTTCAATCCACGACTGTGTGTGGGACGCTGCTGTGCGCAATTGGCTGCTGCGTTTCGCCCACAAAATATGCAGTCAATTCACTTTACAGTATATTCTGTGAAGCGCTTTGAGACGTCGATAAGTCGTGAAAAGCGCCATATCAAATGCAAGGATTATTATTATAATGTAAGATATATATATATATTTGTACAACAACTGCCCATTCAGGCATTGAAGCTGTGTCAGTTCATTTACGCTACCCTATTCCTTTGTAATAAGTGTTTGTCGTGACACGTTAATATCCCATATGAAATTCCACCTTTTAAACTCGGGTGTCGGCTCCGCATCTCAACACCTCACGTAACCCACTGCTGATGGTCTGACGCCAGATGAACCAGGGTTAAGCTATTACTGCCTGCCATACTTCATTTGATTTAGCAGACATCTGAGCTTCTGATTAACGACGGGTACAAGCAGTTTAAGGATAATGGTATCCATAGGTAATTATTTCGGTAACCATCTGACCTCTTTATGTTCGGTTATATTTGATGACCTAAAACGCCCTATTCTGAGTATCTGCACCGGGTTAATAGTGAGTTCCAGCATACAAATATTCGATTGTTACATCTATGAATCCTAAATTTTGTTAACAAGCCTGGAAAAAGCCAGCCTATTGTTTTCACTTCGTCTTCCCATACATTCGCATGTCATATTCATTAAGCAACAGATGCGGTTTATGATGATAATAATAATAATATTAATGCTCACGTTATCACAATGTTGAAACATATCTAAACTCTTCACAGCATGTCTTGTAAAGTCGAGTGAGTATTTGTTGGAGAACCTAATTTGGATTCTCCTAAATTAGCCTTTGCTGATTTCCACTGTTGTTTGACGGGATAGCAGCGAGGATGAGGGTAGAAATAATGTGGTGATGGAGTGGTGGTGGTGGGCGGGGGGGGGGGAGGAGAGGGGGCAGGATAGGAGAGCAGGTCAGGCTTTCAATCAGACAAATTCAGAATTCAATTTCCAGACAATCTGTTGTGTCATTTCAGAGTGGAATTTCAATTCCTGCAGGTGATGCGTGAAATTGAAGTCCAGGCAACTGTTCATTTCCAGTAAAGCACAAGCGAGCCTGTTTGTGGCTGTGGAATCGCCGGAGCCAAGGAGTGTGCTCTGCATGATGAATTGCGCATTCTAAAGTACCTTGAGCATTTTATTTTCACGCGCAAAGAAGGAAGAATTAGCTAAGAGTATGACATTGACATTCAATCGGAAATTAGAGTGACATTAAAATGTCGCAGTGTGTTTTTTCCCCAAATGGTGATCGTTTCATAAAAAGAAGCAAGTGAGTAAACCCCAAAATAATTTTGTGGGATCTCTTTATACTGGAGCGAGATAGTCTACAATTCCCTGGTACAGTACCAGGCAGTCTAAATGCTAAAAGGCATATTTTGTTGACTATACTCAAGACTAGTGTTTGTGCTGGGCACAGAATTTTCTCCTATTATTAAAACAATAGGAGCTCCCGTGGCCTAGTGGTTAGAGTACTTGTCTTGCAAGCTGGGGAGACCAAGCTGGGGAGACCTGTGTTCGAATCCAGGCAGGTCAGAGCGAAACCTTGGGCAAGTTTCCTTACTCCACACGCCTAATAATAATCCCTCCAAAAAAAACACAATAATAAAATTGGTCATTTCAAACCACGATTGTTTGTGGGACACTGCTGTGCGCAATTGGCTGCCGCGATTCGCCCACAAATATCCAGTCAATTCACTTTACGGTATATTCTGTGAAGCACTTTGGAACGTCGATCAGATGTGAAAAGCGCTATATCAAATGCAAGGATTATTATTGTAATAATAATCCTTGCATTTGATATCATGCTTTATCATATCTTTGAGACGTCTTAAAGCGTTTCACAGAATAAACTGTAAAGTCAATTGTTTATGTGAATTTTGTGGGAGAAACGCGGCAACCAATTTCACACAGTAGATCCCACAAACAGTCGTCGATTAAGTGACCAATCTATTATGTATTTATTTTAAGGAATTATTATCCCCGGAAAAGCGATCGACTAACAATGGGATCCCTACTTACTGCTAGCTAAACAGGCATTTGGAGTAAGGAAACCTGCCTAACATTTTGTCCTGCCTGAAAATCAAACCCAGGTCTCTCACGTGCAAGGAGAGTGCTCTACAACAACAACAACAAAATTACACTCATTTAGTAGAGCCTTTCATGTCAGGAGGACGCTACAAGACGCTGGAAAGTAAACAGTGCAATAGGAACTTTAATGTCTATCTGAAACATCAATATCATCAGATGTTCCTTCGCTGGTTGATATATTTCGGATCAAGATTTGTCAATATGCATCAATATATAATAATCCTGAATTTTAATATATAAGCCACATCATGTCATTCAGAGGTCTCAAAAGTTTTCACAAGGTTTCATTGTGAAATGTGTTGACCGTATTTTTGGTGAATGTGGAGGCTAGTTAACACACAGCAATGTCCCACAAACAAACGTGAAACGGATGACCAATTTTATTCGAGCGACTGTTGGCCTGGACACCAGGAGAAACTCCCTCCCTTTTCAAATAGTGCCAAGGAATCTTTATGGTTCACCTAAACAGGCAGAATAGAACCTCGATTTATTATCTCACCACCTCTGGCCAAGCAGCTCGCCCCCTCCCCCTCCTCCAGCACTCTATTGGATTGACAGTCGAGACTGCGAACTCAAAAGTCCTAATGTGGGGTTTGACCCCCACAACCTTCTGACTCAGAGGCAAGAGATGCTATTAACAATAGCAACAACAACAACAAAATTACCCTTGTATAGCGCCTTTCACATCAGGAGGACGTCACAAGGCGCTCAAATAATAGTCCTCGTATTTGATATAGCGCTTTTCACATTTTATCAAAGTCTCAAAGCGGTTCACAGAATATACCGTCAAGTGAATTTACTTTATATTTTGTGGGCGAATTGCGGCAGCCAATTGCGCATAGCAGTGTCCCACACACAGTTGTGGATTGAAATGGACTAATTGTATTATAGTTTTTTTTAAAAACACCTTCGAACACAGGTCTCACGCTTGTAAGGCGAGTGCTCTAACCACTGAGCTACAGGAGCTCCACGGAACCAGCTACTGACTGAGCCAGGCTGACACATGAAGCCATGATGCAAATACAATTCTGCTGCTTGAAAAGACGTGGTGATGTGTGGATCTCTTGCATCTGGGCCTATTGTTACTTCCTCACATACCACTCTTTCCTCTCCTCGTCTCACTGACTTTACGTTGCCTTCTTATTTCATTCCCTTTCTCTTTCAACAGAGATTCCATTTGCAAGTCAAGTTCAGAAGAGGGGTCAATAGGTAAGTTTCGCTGTTGATCATGTAGGAAATTAGCAATCAACATTCTCGTATGTTAGACGTTGACCTGACTTCTTTAGATAAGGACACAATGTGGGTTCTGTCATCTGTTCAGAGAATCAAAGAATTATACAGCACAGAAGGAAGCCATTCGGCCCATCGTGTCTGTTTCCCTCTTTGAAAAGAGCTGTCTAAATCAGTCCCACTCCCCCGCGCTCTCCCCATAGCCCTGCAAACCTGTCCTCCCCAAATGATTGTCCCATCGTCTCTTGGAAGATGATCTGAGAAAGGAAAGATTTGTTGAGGTTGTGTAGACATTTAACCGCTTACTTCCCCTTAAGGAGTCCTGATGTGCAACAGAGGAACAGAATCTATGTAATCGAAGTTGAATTGGATCTTAGCATTAGTACCAAGGGTACACAGAACTGAAGTCAAACCTTGTTTGATTTGTAACACTATCAGACCTTATTGAATTGGGGAATCAAATTCAGTCTTAATTGGGAAGCCACTTTTGCCACAGTTCATAAAAAGGATTGAATTTAAGAATATTTCACAATTCTGCGCAATCTTAAATTCTGAGACAGGCTGAGACTGGGTGGAATTTTGAGCCTCCTATTCTGATTGATTCTCTACTTATTGACCAGCTCAATTGAACTGCTAAAATGCTGACTAATAACAAATGCTATTGTTGCAAAAGGAAAAAGTACCTAAGCATTATAAATCCCTCCAGATTGAACTCTCCTTCTCTTTCAAAGCCGTTCTAAAAACCTATCTCTGACTGTGCCTTCAGTCATCCCCCTTCCAACCTTGTCAACCCTACTCAGGCCTCCACACCATCTTCTCTAACGAACGTTGGGATCTTTAGCCCTATGAAAGCCAAAGTTGTGTTATGCAAAGATGAGGGTTGAAATGTGTTTTGTTGCCTGACTATTAATATTTAATTGGCAGGAAACAGCGACTTGAAAAAGAAGAACAGGTCCTTTTGGCAGAGTTTCCGCAAACCGCAGAAGGGAAGCGTCTCGCGACAGACTTCGAAAGGTGTGTGGCAGGCCCCTTAATTTCTACTTGTGCAAATGCCAATTAGGCAATAAACCAAACAGCCGCTTAAGATACAGTGGGAGTTATTTGCCTGTCACGCTTGATAACCAGAGTGAGCCAAGTTGGGTGAAGTGCAACAGCAACAAATGCAAGAGACTCCAAGATCGAATCAGTGCATAAACGAAACAGTTCATCTGCCATAAGCCAGTCAATTTGCACTCTTGCCAGTGCTCCAGGCTGATGCTTCAGCCACAATAATGTGTTCAAAACAAGATTGCGAGAACACGCTCAGCTGTAGCATAACAAGAATGGTTTCGCCGCTACTCCACATTCATGTAAATGCAAGCTGTTGGTTTAAAACAAGATTGCATCCATTTTAATGAAATTTGTTGAGACAATACACACAGAAGTGCTCGGGCTGGTTTTGAACCTTCCAGAGAGAGAAAATCATGAAGAATTTAAGTTGAAGCGCACTTGCAGCTGGCTGTTCCTGTTTAATATGTTTGGATAGTTAGAGAAATTAGTGCTATTCGAATTTTTGAACATTCATTGACCTTCATACGTAGAGAAATCGGTCTGAATTCAACTACAAAAATCCACCCGAGACACAATCTCTTTAGAACTTGGGCACTGTGTTCTTTCCCAATCTGTGTGTTCTTTCCCAATCTGTGTGTTTCTGGAGGGAGTGAGTGAGCTCTGTTCCTTTCACCCACCCCCAATCTTTTCAGTCGTTCATTCACCTATCAGTTCATCAGAGAGCATTCATTTTCTACCATTTCATCCTTCTCTCTCATTGGCACTTTGTAGCATTTGAGGCTCAAATCCCTTCCACAAACATTCAGTTTCTATTTCCTGTGTTTAACTGTGCAGTGTCAATGTTGGCTACTATTGTACAGTGGATCTTATTGTTTGGATAATCTGTTGCTCAACCACGGCCTAAGTTGATTACTTCCATCAGCCCCTTTTCAGTTAATGCCAATGCCTGGTTTTAATATCTGAACATCTTCTCATGGATCTCTCCCAATGACTTGACACCCAGGTTACGAATGTTTGCAAATGTTCTATTATTTTTGAAAATACCCAGATGTTACCAAGTTAACAGGCCAGGTTCATACTGAACACATTCACTGGAAGGAACTGTTGTGGACTTGAATGGCTTCACTCAGTGCTGAATGGAAAGAGATGTCAATTTTCGCTTTACATCTGAGCCAAGATTCGAACCAAGTCACACAGATTCGGAAGATGAAAGGTTCGATCCCTGATCTGTGCTAACTTAGCTGATCAGAGCGGAGACAGTAGTGGAGATGCTACCATTGGCTTTGATGCCCCTTGGCTAGAGAATGGACAAAAATCAACCTGGTTTTCACTGCTGATTGGAATTCAGTGACTCATTTGCAAATGGGTTTGAGTGTGTATGTGTACGCATATACATTTATGTGCATTTGTGTGTGCGTACTCAATTGTGTGTGTTTGATTTGGGTTCCTATATACCTGTGTCTGTAATGGAATGTGCACTCTATCCCTGAAAAAATATACGCACCTAACCCAATCCTGGAAAGTATTATGCGCACAGTTGGAGAGAGCAAAGATATGTTTGGGAGAAAGAGTGTACGTTGGGTACTTGCAGGGGATTAACCGGTTAAACCCGCATAGCTGGTCAATGTGAGGACTGTGTGACAAGCTGTTTATCTGGCTAGGATCACCCTACTTATCCGAGCCGTGGCTTGCAGGATTAACGGGAGCTAAATGGAAAGAATCCCCGCCTTTTTTGTTCTGTGCCTTCTAGATCCGTGGACATGCCGGATCGACTGGTCTGTCATCAGAACAGCCTGGCTCAGGATCAGGACTTGCGCAACACGACCACAAAGAGTTGACTTGATTCGGACATTCTGTTGCTAAGCAAGTCACTTTGGAACCAGTTCAGCTTCCAAGAAAACCCTACTTATCTCCCCACCCACGGGATAATATAGCTGTTTTCTTTAAAGCATTAATGTCATAAGCCAACTGTAGTTAACCTTCCAAGCTTGAGATTGTCTCTTCCCCCAAACAGTCACATTTCTATTGCATCAGCCATAACGGTGACGTCTGCATTCAGTCCAATTTTCCAAGCTGTGAGTCTGAGAGGCGAGAAGGGAGAATGGGGCTAGAAAGTGTTGTGGGCAGCACGGAAACCCGATTGGAGGGGTTCATAGAGTGAGTGGGTTGTGAGGAAAGGGCGGAGCTGCGAGGCAACCACTCTTTTGAGGACCTTGGACAGGAAAGGGAGGTTGGAGATACGCCGGTAGCTTGAGAGCTGCGACAGATCAAGGGAAGGTTTCTTTAGGATGGGGGTGATAGTGGCAGTTATGAGGGGAGTGGGAATGGTGCAGGATGAAAGGGACAGGTTAATGGCGTCGACAATTAATGGGGCTAGAAGGTGGAGCTGGGTGGCGAAGAGAGGATGAGGGACGGGGTCCATGGAGCAGGTGGTGAGATTCATGGAGGAGATCGTTTTTATGACAGAGGATGGGGAGATGGGATCGAAGGTGTGGAAGGAAGGATGGGTAGGATTTTGGACTCGAGGAAATCCAACATCTCCTCACAGTGGGAGTTGGAGGAAAGGACCTGCGAGGCGAGGCGGGGGGGTACGGAGGAGCTGGTTGGCGGTGGAAAAGAGAAGCAGAGGGTTCTAGTAAATACTGCTTAATCACTGGCATTTGCTCAGGAACAAAAAAAAAGAGAAAATACAACTTGGGAGCATGTTTTATTACTCTTGCATTTCAATTCACTTTGATGCAAAAATAAGAGCCATTTAACAAAATCAAACCGGCAAGACAAAGCTCGGTGAATAAACCAGCGCAGGGTTGTTTGTGAAGTCTTTTGTGCCAGACCAGATCACATACTGCAACTCAGAATACAAGTTGATAAGATTCTAAATGACTCTAGCTAATGTAGTCCATAATAAGAGGTTTTATCTTGTACTGATCAGTGGAACCTGGGGACATGGTGTGCAATTGAAGGAGTGTATATTCAAAACAAACAGTGTAAACACTAGTTCAGTGAGTAACTATGGATGGAACATATGTATGGAACAGGCTCCCTGATCCGACGGAGAGAGTGAAACCAGAAACTGGGTTTCTTCAGGACCAAGTTGAATAGAATTTTCTCAGAAAATAGTATCTCAGGATGCACTCCATAGTATTCTTTTGCATTGCAAATTCTTATGGTCTTATGTAATTCATAAGCATTTCTAAAACTGGAGAGCTCTGCTTGAAGGTCCCCCTGCCCACCCACACAAAAAAATATTTCCTGCTTCACCTAGAGAAGGAATACGTGTTTTGCCCCCAGATGGGACAGGAATGTGATCTGAGATGATCACTGAGCATCGGGACAGAGCTGGATGTGTTGTATCCGCTATTTTCTGGTTCCTGTCTGCTCGTGTTTTTCTTATTTAAATCGGCTTCTGCGGCTCCCAAATCTATTTGTTTTCTTACCTAAAGGAAAAGCTCTCCCAACATCTGTTTTGCCCGTAATGGGAGGCTGATCATGATTTCCAAAAGGCACTCTCAGTGAACACTCATGGTTTCCACAGAGTTGGATTGCTTCCTGCCAGACTTCCTAAGGAGAAGCAGATTCACTGCGGAACGAGAAAAAAATATTTTAGGAAGGTAGGGCTGACTGCAGCATTGTAATGGAGTGAGCATTTTAAACTGTGTTGACGTGTGCAATGATAGCCATTAGTCCAAGAGTGAAAAGCTGAACACCACAGAAGACTTGATATCTTCTCTGACAAGGCATAATAATCATTGCGGAAATGGAAACAAAATTGCCGCAGAGCTGCGTTCAAAACAATGGAACAGTAAATGAGAGGTTGTCCCAAATTGCCATCAATATAGTCCTGGATCCAAATGATGGCTGAGGAGCAATGATGGGGCTGCGGGTTTCCTCGTCATGCTGTCAATTGTAACGTCAGGTGTAAATGGGCTCAGAACTGGGCCTTGACTCCCATCTTTGAATCTCAATCTGGTTAACAAAATAACACGTCATAGCTGCACTCTGAAGGCCTGAAACTTAGATGTCCTTAGGTTTACGAGCATTGCCTCAAACGTTTATGCTTGCGCTGGCTTTTGGAAAAGCTTTTTGGAAAACGAGCACTTCCCACAGTGCCAGAAAAGTCTGGATTTCAGAATAGAGATTATTTTCCCAAATTCCGCACAATATTAAATGTTTAAGATCAAGATAATGAGAAAGTTTAGCCCCTGAAATCCATTGTGTTACTTTGTTAAAATCCTTCACCGAGATACACATGCAATCTGCCATTTTGAACTCACACTTTGATTAACTATCATCTTGTGCGGGAGGCTGCCCAAAAGATTGTAGTTTTGATAGTTGTGGGTTTCAGCGAGGGGGATATCTGCATACTGCGGGGAATGGACGCAATAGGTCTTTTGTCATTGCTTTAGTTTCAGTGTCTTAGTATCTCTAGTTGGTGTATTTCAGCTTCTTCCCTGTTCAGTCGGGTTTACTGAGTGTGGCAGAGTGTGTTCTTGGTGGAAAATATATTGTACAGAATGTGGTGTTTTATCATTGCAGACCTCCATACTACAGTATCAGCCTCCAAAATACAGTCGCTACACTTGACAGTAAATTCTGTGAAGCGCTTTGAGTCATACTCATAATGTGAATGGTGCGATCTCAAGTGCAAGGATTATTGTGTTTTTTTAGTGTTGTTCCCAGGCTTATTTCTTCCATTCTACATTGATGAACTGTGTCAGCCTTGTTAGCTACGGATTCTTTTCAGCTGCGCTTTCTGTCACTGGATTGAATTATAAAAGTGGGACTGAGAGAGATGTGGTGCTGGTTTATCTCTTTCTGTGGTTGTTTTTGTGGTGGTTTGTTTTAACTCTGCATTTTTTTTTGTTGTCTTATCGATCTACCAAAGGGGAAGATATTGGTTTTATAGCCAGTGAAATTACAATGAGTGACGAGGATCGCATTCAGCTGATGATGATGGTAAAAGACAAGACGATAACCATAGAGGAGGCACTTGCCAAGGTGAGTTTCTAAAACATACGAGCGCACAAGCCAGGAATTGTTAGTGAATGTTCGGTCGACTGCAATGAGCTCGAATGAGAATAGCTGGTCAGAGTTTGTTATTGAGCAGCAGCAGCTGTCTTGCTGCAGGCTGTGGGCTGATTTCAAATACATTGAAGCAAAGAAATCCTGTACTGTACTCGTTTTGTTTTATGAACGGTTTGCATTAACTGCTGTTACTATTTTTATCACTGAAAGAAATGCCTAAATGCAGTGGGGGGCTATATACCCTTCGTCTCAAAAAAACAAAACCCGCTCATTTTATTGTCTGATTCTAAAGTTGGCAACAGGGCTTTCCCACGAGCTAGGCTTTTTCACCATAGGAACAGGAATAAGTCATTCAGGCTTATCAGTGGAGTTCTGTAGCTCAGTGGTTAGAGCACTCGCCTTACAAGCGGAGATCTGGGTTTTATTCCAGGCAGGGTGAAACTTTGGGCACGTTTCCTTACTCCACACCCCTAATAATGATTCCTCCAAAAATAATAAATTGGTCATTTCAATCCACCACTGTTTGTGGGTCACTGCTGTGCATTTGATATAGCGCTTTTCACATCTTCAAGACGTCTCAAAGCGCTTCACAGAATCTACTGTAAAGTGAATTGACTGTAAATTTATGGGTGAAACGTGGCAGCCAATCGCACACAGCAGTGTCCCACAAACAGTGGTGGATTGAAATGGACTCATTTTATTATAGGTTTTATTAAAAACACCTTCGAACACAAATTTTTTGGGGGAAGAATTATTTTTGGGCGTGCGGAGTAAGGAAACATGCCCACGGTTTTGCCCTGACCTGCCTGGATTCGAACACAGGTCTCACGCTTGTAGGGCGAGTGCTCTAACCACTGAGCTACAGGACTCCATACGACGACTGACTCCTGACAAGGCAGTACTAAAGGGAGGTGGGGGCGGGAGGGAACGTTGGAGGAGGTCATAATTCATCTGAATTAAGAGTATCTTCCCATCGCCACCTTCCCCTCAATGAATAATCTGCCCGTTTTATGTGGTATAACCTGAACATATCGTTACAAATGAATTAGCCAGCTGGTCGCACCTCCCAGCGTTGGGCAACTGAGCCCACCCACAGCGTGGAGCAACCCACCCAGTGCTGTACGGAAATCCCCGATACGAGTCGGGAAAGGAATGCCGTGTTTACTATGTGGGACATCTTGTGGCTGAGAAACCAAACTCTGTATTTGCGAACGGAAAAGTACGTGAATATTGCGTCCCATTCCGTTGCGATCTCGAGCCGCACGAGCACACACAACGCAGGACTTGCCAGTGGCCCATTCGGCTTCCATCAGCACCTCCTTTGGGTGCAGCTCAGCCACAGTGCTATAACTCCCAGCCGTGTGCGCTGAGGATCCATGTGTGTGAGCTTTCCTGCAACCGGAGACGACCTGGGCTGAAACGTGGTAGCTATTGTGAGGCACCATAGTGCCAGATGCCTCCCTTCTCCCAGTGTCTGAAACAGACGTAGCGATGGGTTTTCTGTTCGCGACACAATCTCACAACCGTAGGATCCACCCAAGAATGAAACAAACGTCGCCCATTCAAGACGTGGGCCGTATGTTTATTGCCCATTTCTAGCTGATTTGGCGACAGTGTTTGTGATCGAGGCCTTTATCTTTCAACCACCTTGTGACGATGCTGCCCACACAATGGCATGTGGTGCAGGGATTTTAACCCGACGAAGCTTTAGTATTGTTTGCCACTTCCCACCACCCACCCACCCCAACCCTGTTACCAAGCTATCAGCAGTGGAGACGTGAAAAAACAGCTGCAAAATCTGAAATAAAAAGAGGAAATGTTTCGCAAGTCAATGCAGATCTCGAGGAGGTTTAGATAACGAGGAGCATTCAGGCTAATTGGTCTCATCCTTGCCGGATATCGCCTACGTTTTTAAATATAAATATTCTATCTGCAAAAAAGTCTTCACAGAAGACTCTTAAGTGCATCTAATTTCCTCCGACTCTGTGTTTTTATTTATATTAGAATCTTCCCCAAACATAATGTGAAGCTGAGTGAACTATTTGCCTGTAAATATTATCTTTGCAACGCAATGAGTTAAAAGACAAAGATATTTATCTTTCCCTTCTTCCAATTCAACAATGACATTTTTGTCATATAGCGGGCCTCACGTAAGCATGTAAGTACACAGTTCGGGTAAGAATCGATTTACATGATCTCTCCATAATGAACATTCCTTTGATGTGGATGCCTCCAAACATAATTACATACGGTGTGTTTGTAAAATGCTCTGATGAGGAAGGGAACATTGGTGAGGGGAAAAGAAGTGGCTCGAGTGAAGTATAAAGAGTATAAAGGCGAATGGCCTGCTTTCATGCTATATCACTCTGATAAACCATGTAACCTCTTAGGACCAGTGTTCCATGGGGGCAGTGTACTGTAAGACACCGTACAGTTATTAGTCATAATGTAGATTAATAATATTATCCTGTAGCACTCGCCTTACAAGCGAGAGATCCGGGTTCAATTCCAGGCAGGGCGAACCCTGCGCAAGTTTCCTTACTCCACACAGCTAATAATAATCCCTCAAAAAACAACAATAAATTGGTCATTTCAATCCACGACTGTTTGTGAGGACACTGCTGTGCGCAATTGGCTGCCGCGTTTCTCCCACAAATATACAGTCAATTCACTTTACAGTATATTCTGTGAAGCGCCTTGAGACGTATAGAAGACGTGAAAAGCATTCTGTCAAATGCAGGGATTATTACTATAATGTAGATTGCCACTAAAGAAAGAATTTAACGTGATCAGAAGATTAATTCCTAAAACAGGAATATAATTAAACAACAGGAGGAGGATGTTGATTCGGTTCCACTAGTTTGCGAGATCACAAGGTTGGTTTGGATGAAGAAGGCCCATCTAATCTCAGCCCTTCAGAACATCCATCCAACATTTCGCCCACAAAATTTACAGTCAATTCACTTTACAGTGAATTCTGTGAAGCGCTTTGAGACGTCTAGGAGATGTGATAAGGCGCTATATCAAATGCAAGGGTTATTATTATATTATTGGTTCATCTGATTGCAGCATCAAGCTGCTTTGTAAATATCCACTGCCCTGGCCTCCATCACCCGGCCTGGCCACCTGTTCCATCCATTCATCAAATACCCTCTGGGTAAATAAGTGATCACCGTGGCAGATTTACAAACCTCAATGCTCTGCCCCCCTTTCAACCAACCACGTAATACCTCCACCTCACAGGTATCTGACCATCTCTTTTTTAAACATCCAAATTTGACCTATTTTGCAGCTGAAAGAATACGAGTGTCACAACAAGCATTCGAGCAGCGTGGACTCAGGAGATTGGGCAGGTGGAACCAACCAGGCTTTAGATGAGTCCTCTAATTGTAACGTAAGTGGAGCATCTTTCCTGCTATTGAACTCCATGTCCAAGGAGTTAAATTGTCCCACAGGGTTTAAGCTTATAAATCACAATAAGTCAGAGAGAGAATCAAAGGTCATCCCTCCAATACATTAACTCTCCCCTGCAGGACATGTGGCTGCGCTAACCTCAGAGCGTTTGACTCTATTGGTTGTGAAAAGGGCTATTCAAATGCAAGTTGTTGGTAAATTGGTTCAAACATGCATCGCTCTGTTAGTAAAAAAAGGAGTTTTCCAACAGAGAGGTAGACATTTATTTGGGGAGGACGGGTTTGCACGGCTATGGGGAGAGAGCTGGGCAGTGGGATTGAGTTGCTGTTTTCAAAGAGCCGGCACAGACTCGATGGGCCGAATGGCCTCCTTTTGTGCCGTAAGATTCTATGATTCTATGATTTCTGTTCCAAATGTTGTTGTCACTAAAGTAAGTTTCAAGCAGATATAAGAAACAAATGCAAGGTCATGAGGGGGGTGGGATTATTTAAATACAGGTAAAAATTTATGTCCATTTGCAGAATATGAATATGCCAGAGTGGGGGGTAATCTGCAAGTCTGGTTAGCCACGTTAGTCATTCCCGCTGTTACAAAAGGTCCGTTGATGTCACCTTCGATGCCAGACATCAGTCTGGGCTGGGTAGATTGCTGAATGTAATATTGAACCAAGCTAGGGTGAGGGTGGGAAACCCGTCACAGGCAGAGTCGTGAGACAGAGACAGAGTCGTTGAATTGCGTTTCAATAATTGGTTGTTTTGGCTTCTGCTCCACGAGTTCTGAGAAAGACAACCAGAAAAGGAATTTGTGAAGGCACTTAAACGAGAGCAGTTATTTGGAGCAGCACCTTTGAATTCAGTTAGAACACAACCAAGTGAGACGAACTGCAGAAAGATCTTTTTACGAGTTTGGTTCTGTTAGTTGCATTCTCTGAATGGAAATATCAGAGGAGCATCCAAGCAAAACTCAGGAGAAAAAGATTGTAAAATGACATGCCAGTTCCAGAGCTGAGGAATGGTGAAAGAAACTCATCTGATGATTGGTTTATGTGTAAATGGTCTATAATGTACCGCACAGTTGTCATTATTTGCAATACTTGTGAAAAACTTTTAGAATAATGTGTAAATTCTTTTTAACAAATCTCATCGACAAAAACGCCACAGATTAGCCCCATGGGAACTCTGCCCCAAACGTAGATGGATCCACGTGGATCAAGGTGAGGTAGTTTCAGTTCCTGGAAGGAGGACCCATTTGCAAGGCTGATATTTAATATTGATATTTAATATCGTCTGAGTTCCACTTAGAGGTGCCAATAGTTTGGGATCTTTGAAGATCGTCTTTGTCTCTGACTGGTGCGGAGACTGATCAGCCAGGGTTCTGTTTGTGATCACCAGCTAGTGATTTGTTCTCATCACATTTCCTCCTTTACACCTCCTCCCCAACCCCCATTGTAGAGTGTGCTAGTGCACAGGTGTGTATGGATATCAGGAGGTGTGTGGATAGGATCGGTTCAGCTGTGACGCCTTCCATTGTTACATGCTCATCAGATGTTAGCTGTCCGCTCTGTGTGTGTGTGTGTGTGTGTGTGTGTGTGTATGTGTATATGTGTGAGAGAGATAGCCTGCCCCAACATGAATCAAAATGAATGAGGAGAAAATTGAAGGGGAGGATCAGCCTTGACTAATGAAAACAATATTCTTCTTCATCTGCAATTCTAATCATCCAAGGAATTTTGGCAACCTCTCAGAGTAAGGATCAGATCAGTATCAGCCTGAATGTGACCCTGTATCCTGCCAGAATTTTCGTTCAAAATATTCTAAGATACGGGTTTTAAATAGTTTTATGTCTGTGTTTCCCTGGGTACGAGCTTTGTGGTGTAATGATACAAAAAATATCTGCCACCATTGGCTGGCATTCACACTATAGTTTCCATTTAGGTCAGTGGTTAGCGCACCCGCCTCGCAAACAAGAGACCTGGCCCGGGTTCGATTCCCTGCAGGGCAAAACCTTGGGCAAGTTTCCTTACTCCACATGCCTGATAATAATCCCTCAAGAAAAAAACCAATAATAATCTGGTCACTCAATCCACAACTGTTTGTCTGTGGACAGATCCCGCAAAGGAAAAAAAATCTTCCATGTAATCCAAGATAACAAAGAATTATTACACCAACAACAATAACAAAATTTCACTTATATAGTACCTTTCACGTTGGGAGGACGTCCCAAAGCGCTGAACAGTCAGTTAGGGACCCGAGCTGGGGGAATGGGGGGGAGGGGAGGGTCAGAGTAAGGGAAAGGAGAGGGGGAAAAGTTAGAGGGGCAGCCGGAGGCGTGGTCGAAGAGGAAGGTCTTGAAGGAGGAAAGGGAGGAAGCGAGGTGGAGGGGCTGCGGGATGGAGTTCCACAGTGTGGGAGCAGAGAGGCTGAAAGCCCGGTCGCCGATGGTTGGGCAGTTAGGGCGATGGACGCGGAGCAGGCCTGAGTCTGCTGAACGGAGGGTGCGGGCACAGGCTGATAGGGAGACAGTAGGTCAGAGAGATAGGCGGGGGCAAGGCTATGAATGGCCTTGAAAGTGAGAACGAAGATCTTGAATTGGATCCTCTGGGGGATGGGGAGCCAGTGGAGATGGGCAAGGGTGGGAGTGATGTGGTCACGAAGCCTGGTGCAGGAGCCTGCAGTACACAAGCTGCAGAGTTCTGAATGAATATAAGTTATTGGTACAAGTATTAGTATAAGTTTCCACTTTCAAGGACCTTCTACGGCCTTGCCCACTCCTACCTCTCTGACCTGCTGAATCCCTGTCAACCAGTCCGCATTCAGTCTTTCTGCCCCTATGCTTTGGAACTCAATCCTACAACCCCTTCACCTTGCTCCCTCCCTTGCCTCCTTTAAGGCCGGTCTCAGGATCCTACTCAGGTCCTGACCCCTGACTGTTCAGTGCCTTAGGACCCCCTCCCGACATGAAAGGTCCTCTTCAAGTGTAGTTTTGTTGTTGTCATAGTATTGAATGTACAACAACAAAATGACACTTATAGAGCGCCTTTCACGTCAGGAGGATGATCCAAGACGCTGAACAGTTAGGTCGGAACCCAAGCGGGTGTGGGGTGGGGGGCATCTGGGTAGGGGGAAAGAGAGTAGGAAAGGGGGGAGAGTTAGGAGGGAAGCAGAAGGCACGGTCAACATTTTGAGACCGGCCTTAAAGGAGGAAAGGGAGGAAGCGAGGCCAAGGGATTGCGGGATGGAGTTCCAGAGTGTGGGAGCAGAGAGGCTGAAAGCCCGGCCACCGATGGTAGGGCAGTTCGGGCGGGGGATATGGAGCAGGCCTGAGTCTGCTGAACGGAGGGGACGGCTGATAAGGAGACAGTAGGTTAGAGAGATAGGCGGGGGCAAGGCCGTGAATGGCCTTGAAAGTGAGGACGAGCATCTTGAATTCGACCCTCTGGGAGATGGGGAGCCAGAGGAGACGAGCGAGGGTGGGAGTGATGTGGTCGAAGTTGTGCGGTATAACCTTTTATGTCTTATCATTTTTATCTTCAAGTTACAGTGGTCCCTCTTGTATTGGGAGAGACAAGTGCAATAGTATAAAAGTAGGATCTATTGGAAATGTTTCCTGCGTGATTTGTTTTAGAAAAAGAGTGCAGTGATTTCAACTCAATGAGATTCTAGGTGGAATATCAATGCTTATAAAGCAATACTATTAAGATTGAAAGGAGGAGGGAAGCTCAAATAAAATGAACATTGGTAGTTAGTGATGCCAAGCTTTAGTACAAACACTGGAATGGTACGTCTGTTGAATCTTTGCCAAAACTGTACAATTAAAATACAGCATGTTACCATCTGGGTATTTCACATAGTGGAAAAAAACACTGATGTTGGATGAGATATTGTGAACTGGTCTTGTGTTTCTGCTCTTACTCCTGCACACATCAACAACTACTTATTCAGAGGACCTGGGTTCGATTCCCAGCAGGGCAAAAGTTTGTGCAAGTTTCCTTACTCCACACGCCTCTGTTTACCTAGCTGTAAGTAGGATCCCACTTGTTAGTTGTTTGGCGGATCGCTTTTCCGGGGGTAATAATTTCTTTGAAATAAATTAAGACAATTTGGTCACTCAATCCATGACAATGTTTGTGAAACACTGCTGTGTGCAATTGACTGCCGTGTTTCGCCCACAAAATAAACAGTCAATTCACTTTACAGCACATTCTGTGAAGCGCTTTGCGACATCTTAAAGACGTGATAAGGTTATATCAAATGCAAGGATTATTATTGGAGATTAGGAGACCAGTGAGTAGTGCATTAGAGTCCCACAGGAGATGAGCTTTGAGTGATACTTAGACATTCATCTACAAAATCACTCAGACTTTACAGGTTACTCTGTGCAGCACTTTGAGACGTCCTCCTGATGTGATAGACACTATACGAACTGCAAGGATGATTATTATTGATCTTATCAGGTGATTTAGGGCGGGATTGATGGAGACTTGGGAACCTGTTGTCAAGCTCTCTGTGCCAGGAACAGTGGACTGTGGGGAGACCCAATGCCTCAATGGAAAAAAACGTCTGAAAGAAAATTGATTTCTAGACTCCCTAAATAAATACACCAAAGTGGATTACATTAAAAATCCATGCAGCGCAGACGGGACAGTCCTAATGTAATTACTGTTTATGTTGCTTCATTTTATTATCCAGTTTGGATATTAAATTTAGCCGTATATCTCCAGGTGAGTAATGCTAGAAAAACGATGCTGTTTGTGGATCTATCGCGGCTTTTCAATGTTTGAAAGGCCGGTTTGGCTTTGCTCCTTTATTAATTAATGCCAACAAGTAGTTCATTTCTAACGTCTCTGTAAAATAAACATTTACGGTTGGAATTATCATCCTTTTCTATGGGTCAGCTTAAACAGTATACAAACTCACGACCTCCTCGTGCTAATGCTCACTCTGTTTCTGCTGCTGTAAACTGCGGAGATGGTTGTTTGTGATAAATGTGTTGCCATGGACACTGGATCATTATGGGCTTTGGCATTTACTCACTATTGCAGCATATGGTAGCCGTATGCTTGGCTTTTATTTGCACTGCTGTGGAAGATTTAGCTGTCGATTAGGGCTGAAACAGGTTGAAAGTACATTTTGCCACATGTAAGAAGGTGAATGAGTGACAAAATGCAAGTGTGGATCAGAATAGACATTTAAAGTTGTATTAATAAACCTGGCTTCAAAATACAGGACAAATGTTTCTCAGGCATTTTGGCCACTTAGTTAGGAATCATGTGGTAAAAACAGCTCAAATAATCAACATATCTGTTCCATTGGAAGTTCAAAGGCAGTGCCACAGCAATAAATGATCTCATGATGTAAGAAGAAGGGATGGAGGGCAATATTGAATAGAATGAGGAAGTCATGGGGATAATAGACCTCAGTGACCTCAATGATTTATAACCACCAGCTCTGGTTTGTCAAGAGATTACAGAACTGGCGACGCACACCAATAACAGGGAAAGAAACCCTTCACAGAGGCCGAGCGCCAAGCTCCGCGACCGCATAATTCCCACCCTCGCCCAGCTCCACTGGCTCCCCATCCCCCACAGGAGAGAATTCAAGATCCTCGTCCTTGCCTCCAAGGCCATTCACGGCCCTCCCCACCACCATCCTCTCCGTCTCGTTGTCCCCCTATCATCCTCCCCACCCCCTCCATTCAGAGGGCTCCGGCCTGCTCCATGTCCCCAACCCGACCCGCCCTACCTTCGGCGGATGGGCTTTCAGCCTCTGTACCCCCACACTCTCGAACGCCATCCCACAGTCCCTTCGCTTGGCTCCCTCCATCGCCTCCTTCCAAGACCAGTCTAAAGACCTTCCTCTTTGACCGTGCCTTCTGCTGCCTCCCCTACTCTCTCCCTCCCCTCCTAAGTCTCTCCCACCCCTCCCCCCTGCCCCTCTCCCTTGCTCAGGACTGACTGTTCAGCGCCTTGGGACGTCCTCCCGACGTGAAAGGTGCTCTACAAATGTAATTTTGTGTTGTTATGTAGTAAATGTTTGGGCTGGTCAGGGCTCCTTTGGCCAATCAAGAGGGCCTCAGTCATGCCGCCATTCAGCTGTAGAAGTTGTCTCTCATCCAGGACTTGCCATCTGACAGACAGTCTGTCAGGCTGCCAGTACTCCTGGAATCGAAGGTGGAGGCAGAGAGATGGAGTGGGGCAATTTTATAAATGGGTGTTAATTAATTGTGGTGAAAAAGTTCTCTTACTAGTTTCTCTGGCATTCCCCTCATCCTCTCCTTCATTTTGCCCCCAAAACAAGGGATTGTATTGTAAAATTCAGTACAAGGCATACCATTAGGAGGGATTTGGTTATGCTCTGTGAACTTGGATAATCTTTTGCTAGTCAGTCACATGTAGATCCACCCTGCTGGGAATTCCTGCAGACCATTTCGCAATTCAGAGGCTTCTGTCCTTGCTGCATTTCAATGATTACAATTAGTCATTTCACTTCACATACTTGTAGAGCTTTAGAAACATTGGTAAAAACATCTGTTTTCAGATGGATTCACAATATATGTAGCTAAGCGGTTAGAGCAAGAGAGAGAGAGAGAGAGAGAGAAACCTGGGTTCGATTCCCAGTAGAGCGAATTCTTGGGCAAGTTTCCTTACTCCACACCTCTGATAATTATCTCTCAAGAAAAAATAAAAATAATAATTTGGTGACTTCAATCCACGAGTGTTTGTGGGACACTACTGTGCGCAATTGACTGCCGCGTTTCACCCACAAAATATACGGTCAATTCACTGTACAGTATTTTCTGTGAAGCGCTTTGAGACATCTAGAAGATGTGAAAAGCACTATCAAAATGCGAGGATTATTATTATTTTCAGCCCTGGAATTTCCAAGACTCTGCCCTAGTATTCTGGAATTTGTGGCACATCTGTGACCACATTGCTTGAGAGATTTGTCCTGTCTTGTCTCCCCGAATCCTAGTTCTGCGTTCACAATTTATTGTTGTCACAAATAGTGCCAAATCTGCTGAAATCTTCTCTGGAACAATTTTACGTAATTGAAAATTAGTAGATGTAATGCCTTGAAAGTGATTCCGTTTCTAATGGAACTTACAAGCGAAAGCACGAACTAGGAATAGTTCAGAAGCGTGCCAAAAATCTGTGTTCATGTTCCCCCATCAAGAGATTAGTCATCCACGACTGAGAACCCTAAGAATCAGTACTTAAATATTAATGTTGATGTCTCTGGAGCATATATCCTGGTAGTTGTTGATGCTAAAAAAAATCAAAGAGTTTTAATATACGATAAACATACACGTTTCACAATTCATCAGTCCTATTTCTGAATAAGAAAATAACCGCCTGGTGTGACCATCAGTAAGTTGTTGTAATTCTTGCTCAAGGAACGTTTTTCGGCAGTAAGAGAGATAAAAAAATTAAATGTTTTAACAATGGGTGAAAAGTTACATTTTTATTTTGGACAAAAGCCTTCGTGTCTGTGTTTATCTCCAGCAGGAACTGTAACTTAGAATATGGCAATAGTAATGAGCAATGCTTGTCTTTTCTGGCATGCTACAACTTGTGGTCACACCCACATTATTAGCTTCGACTGGGTGGACATGCATTTGGGAATTACCGTCCATTGTTCTACGGTTGTCGAATGAAAAATATTGAATTGTTTTTCTTTGAGGGTAAAATACTTGCTTGGAAATCCAATGTCAAACTTTAATTAGTTCTCCAGAAATAAATAATTCATGAGGAATTCGGGCGACAACAAAGCTATTCTCCCACCCACATTAATGATTCCAACTGAATGGCATTTGTTATGTCTTCATACTTAGTGTGTGAGGTGATTAGACTGAAATATTTTTATTGCTATATGTTTTGCACGACGGCACTATCAAACAGAATTATAATATTCAACTCATCTAAATTCACTTTAACGTGTGATCCTTCCTCCCATCGTTGAGATGTTAGGAATGCGTCGTCGCTTCATGCGTTTAAGAGTCTATTTTAGTGTACATACTCGCTGGGCTGTTGTCTGCATTTTCAGCATTTCCGGGACATTAAAGAGTGTTGTGTGTTTAGCTTGTACCTCCAGCGGCAAGAAAGGCAGCTCAGTAGAGCAGCACTAACAGTTGCTGTTGCACTCCCTGTTGCTAGTCGTGGCAGCTGTGACCTCTTTGCCGTGCACACAAGTGGGCTGCGGTGCCTCTGCGGGAAAGAGGGTTATCAACAGCTGGCACTTTGGCCTCTGTTACGGAGCCCGACTTACTGTGCGGTTGGTGCTCAGGTCAGCGCCAACGGGTGACTGCGGTGCGTGCCTGATGAAAGGCCGTGTTTGGGATGTTGAGGAACGCCTTCCATTGCTAGGTCCTCCCATCTAGTCATCTTTCACCATTGGCAGCCTCAAGCTGAAAGTGCCATAAAAGCACCAGAGGACTTTGTTTCACACATCAATAAACAACTTCTCGAAAGGAAGAGGACAATTCTGGGTCACCAGCTGCAGAGTTATTGCACATTCAAATGCTTCAGTGTCCCTTAAAGGAATAGGATCCATAAAGAGCTGTACAGATTGAAAGGACTGCAACCCTTAGTTGTGGGCAAAACATAATTGGACACTGGCAGACTTCAGTCACTTTGGTTGGAGGCTGATCCGACAATGGATCTTTTAACGCCCCTACCATATAAGACCTACGGTTCTTCAGGCAGCCAACAACAACTTGCATTTATATAGTGGCTTTCATGTCAGAAAATGTGTCAAAGCATTTGTGAATATGGTGGTGCGGAGAAATCAATCTCTGCATCCGAGACAGACTTAAAGGTGGATAGAGCAGTTGGTTGAGAAAGCTTGAGAACAGCTCGTTCCGCAGCTTTGTTGTGAGGACTACTGAGAACGTGGTTAGCGTTGAGATAAGAGTTCTACAAAAGCAAATTGTAACTTAACAACTCTCCCCGTCTGTTCCCATTTTAGTCGCGGGAGCAGTCCGACGATGAAATCGAAGAGGTGGCGAAGTTTGGGAGGTTGCACAAACTGGTTTCCTCAAAGCGCCGGGTGAAAAAGAAGTTGATTAAAGTAGAGGAAGTCAAGACTTTATCTGCTGAAGGTGAGCAGGGAGTAAGAATGTTTCAGTACACGGATGGGAGAACCACTGCGTCCCTATCATCTGCTACCTTCCCAATTTACCTTCTTTTCTGCCCATTCTCTTGAAGGCATTGAATCTCTTTGGGGGTAGTTTCATAGGCACCTGGGACCCTTTCGTCGCCACCCTTCATGTCTGAGCTGAGATAACGAATGCTATGAGGCTATTCAATCGTCAAAGGCATCGTAGCTTATCTTGTCTCCTCTACAGGCAAAGGCTGTTGATGGCAGTTGAGCACCCCTAGTGCTGCCCTAGTTGATCAATTAACACAACACAGACTAATCATTGAACTTGAAACCTTATGATCCGTCACTGCCCGGGGACTATATCAACAGTAGCATTACCCACTATGTGATAGGAAACTGGGGTATGTTTATTTTAATAGAGGATCAAAGTCCTGTAGATAAACTGTTTTCCCAAGTCGTTTCCTTCAACAGAGCAAATACAATAAGTTTGTTGGTTCTTTTCTGTAATAAATCAGTCACATCAACTGATGTTGCATTATAGGAGAATCAAGATCACCCGTCTGATCTATGATCTCATTAGCGCTCATCTGCCCCTCCATATTTGCACAGCCTGTTAAAGTAGCCATCGCCAATTGCATTCCCGCAGCACCATTGCACACTACACAAATGAATGGACTGGGGCAATGGTACGTGACTGCTTTATTCTTGCAGTTGCAAATACCAAGCAGATTTACCAGAGAGTGACCTGTGCAACTTTCTCCCAGCCTGAGTCAGCACCTTCATTGAAAAAAGAGCAAAATAGTTCCACAACTTTTAGTTTTCCTTCAGTGCCACTGATTCAAACAGAAATTTAACGTATCTCGAGAAAATCCAGCTTCACTACATCAATGCCAGCTTTACTGATCTGCTACCATTGAGGATTAACTATTCAGCCCATATAATAAATGCTATTATTGTGGAGTCCTGTAGCTCAGTGTTTAGAGCACTCGCCTTACAAGCGTGAGACCTGTGGTTCGAATCCAGGCAGGTCAGGATGAAACCTTGGGCAAGTTTCCTTACTCTACACTCCTAATAATAATCCCTCAAAAAAAAACTATACTAAAATTAGTCATTTCAATTTTCATGGGGACACTGCTGGGTGCAATTGGCTGCCATGTTTCGCCCACAAATATACAGTCAATTAATTCTACAGTATATTCTGTGAAGCGGTTTGAAATGTCTAGAAGACATGAAAAGCGCTATATCAAATGCAAGGATCATTAATGTTATTAATTACAAGCCTCTTCCAGACGTTGACTGAATGTGATCAGAGTTGTTTGTAATTCAGCTAGTTCTCAGATGACTAACATTGAATGGCACAAAGATGCAGTTGTTTAAGAACTAATTCAGAGCCTAATAATTGGTTCAAATATGTTGACTCCAAATTGAGTTGGTTTAAGAGAGCTGGAAATCTCGCAGTAGTCAGCACTGACAGGATGAAAGCGCCACTGTCTACATATGTTGCGTATGTTTACTGCGGGTGGAATATTTTGGGGCCGTGCATTTTTAGGAATCTGTATACTTTTTCCTTGTACTGATAACATTCCTGCACTAATACTTCATTCAGCATCTCTGCAGTTTGCTCAAATGCAGCAGATTCTCTTTTTAAGATAAATCCTCTTTCTCTTCCCCCCATCCCCTCCCCCCCCCCCTCTCTCTCTCTCTCTCTCTCTCTCTCTTTCTCTCACTCGAAATCCCTTCCTGATTTAGAAGATGCATGTGAAGGAATACACAAACTGATGAGATCTCCCTGTGACAAAACATCTGTGAATTATTTAGGATCGGGAACCCTCATAAAGCAGCTGTACTTGGACGAGACGTTCCAGAGACAGTACCAGGGTGACCCCTCGCCCTTTGAGACTGTCACCCCGTCGCCGTCTTCCAGCAGCCTCGACGCATGGACCGAGCGAAAGCTGGTGAAGACCTTTCACATGACAGGGAATCACACCCTCGTACGGCCGCCAAAGAAAGCAGGCAAAGGGTCCCCCTACTCTGAGAGCTGCGAGGAGAAGCCACTGAAGGTGTCTCGCTCCATGACGGACAGTGAAATGAAAAGGGCCCTGCATTCGCAGAACCACACGGTAAGTAGTACGAGCCTTTCCTTCTACGACAGCCATAAACAAAAGCGCCACTTTTTACTGTCGCTGGAGGAGCTGCAGCGAAGACAAACGCGGCCGAAAATGATGGACCCCGATTATTCCTATTCCCGAAACGCTTTGTACCAGCATATTAGTGGGAAAGGATCTCCGTGCACCCGTCAGCCGCAGACAGATAAAGCCCAGAGGGCCGACTATAGCTTCCCAAACAGAAGGTTGAAAGGTCAGACGGGCGTTAGTGAATTTAACATCACCTATGTTGTCGAGAAGAGTCTGTACGGCCATTTAAATTGGTCCCAACTAGTGCGTCCCGTCACCGACCGGTCTCTCGACAAAGCTGACAAGCAGGACCTAAGGCAGTGCCTACTGGAGAAGGAGGAGGAGGAGGAGGAGGAGGCGAAGTGGGCTGCAACTGTAAACCGCTGCACCAAAAGGGTGCTTGTGAGAATCCAGCAAAAGTCTGTGAGTTAATAACGTCATTGGCTTGGCCCGCCATTTCTTGTGTGATTTCGGCCCTCAATGTGCCCGTTCCCGGGCGTTACATTCAAGCCTTTAATTTACATTCCAGCATTGAGAAGGGCATTTGTACATTTAACCACTGGTCAGGTCGATAAAGCACAATAAAGCTGGTCTTGAAAATTCACCAATTGCTTTCTTGATGAATACTCCAGTATTCCGAATCCAGCCTGTAATCTACAAGAAATTCAAGGCCTTAAGTATATTTAGTGAAAGTGGTCATGTGTCTCTCATGAAACAAAACACCATTTGTCTGCATATCAATTTATTTTGCTGCACAATTTATACAAGAGCATGTACTTATTCATCTTTGCAAAAGTATTTTTAATCTGTGTTGCAGTTCCACGACCATCCACAGTGAGGGTATTGTTTTTGAAGGAAACGTGTTTTAGATCATGTCTGTACATTACTTTCACTGATAATAATCCTTGCATTTGATATAGAATCTCTCGGGTAGAAACGTGCCACGGTCACTTCATGAGGTTTCCTGTGACGTTTAGTAAATGTGTATTTGTAAGACTAACACAGCTGCAAATGAGAGGAAAGGTGTGCATGCAGATCTGCGTCTTAGTTTCTGCTTAAAGTCTGAGCACGAGGGAACGAGTAGGTACTAAAGGAAGATAGGGAGTCTTTGCTGTACTTTGCCTGCTGTGAGATTGAATTCATTGCACAGGTCCTCTGGCCCTTCATTGCACAGGAACTGAAAATGAATGACGGATATTGAAAATAATGAAGCAGCCAAACGGGATCAGCCTGTTTTATTGTTGTCTATTTTCTGTAAAAACCTCTCTTCTGCAGGCATTGGCTCTTTGCTGTGTTAGGGTCCCAGCAATTATCCAATGCCTTCCTCGAGTGGCTATGAGTTTGCCTCACGGTGAGGTGGCAGGGTGGGGAGGGGGGTGGGGGGGAGAGGGAGGAGCCTCATCTTGTTCTGAACTGGCATTTGCACATCCCTTTCTATCAGGAGCAGTGCAGCGCGATCAGGAGTGAGTCCCGTGGCTGATGTAGTAAGATGGAAAAACTGCGCTGTTAAGACCAGTTAGCTCAGCACAAACCTGGTCTGTTCAGCGTCTTTGAATCGCACTGAACAATGCCTTTACTTCCCTATCAGCCTGTGCCCGGCCCCCTTCATTCAGCAGACTCAGGCCTGCTCCGCGTCCACCGCCCTAACCGCCCAACCATCGATGGCCGGGCTTTCAGCCTCTCTGCTCCCACACTGTGGAACTCCATCCCGCAGCCCCTCCGCCTCACCTCCTCCCTTTCGTCCTTCAAGGCCGGTCTCAAGACCTTCCTCTTCGACCGCGCCTTCGGCTGCCCCACTAACTCTTCCCCCTCTCCCATTCTCCTTCCCCTTCCCCCTACTTCGACCCTCCCCCACTCCCCGCTCGAGTCCTGACCAGACTGTTCAGCGCTTTGGGACGTCCTCCCGACATGAAAGGCGCTATACAAGTGCAATGTTGTTGTTGTTGTTGTTTACTTGTTAAGTCATTGAAGAAACTGTTTCCACTGGCAGACTGAAGTTGTCAATTTGTACCATTTCACGCAGCATTACATGTCAAGAGAACTTTCCAAGTACAGTGTGTATCACTGAACAGCATGGGACAGAGGGCTGAACTATCTGCAGATATAAACTTCTCCCCATTTGCAGCCCGTCTCTTAATTCCATTTTGTGAACCCCAAAATCTTTCCTTGCGTAGAAACTCGTCAGTCAGTTGGACAGAGCCATTGCCAGAACTAAAGAAGAGGTAACCAGCCACCATCGTGGTGGGAATTATATTTGGTGTATTTTGAATTGATTCTAAATGTTCTGCAATGAACATTTGGCTATTTTAGTTTGTTTTTTGACAATACACAATCGCCTATGATTAGAATTAACAAATCAATCAGATACTGAATGAATGGCAAGTGTGGAGGAGTTTCGGTAACAGCATCACTATATAACTGTCAGCACAGGTCCTGGCATTTGGTATTGAAGCATATCATGAAACAATGTTGAACGCGTCACAGGATTTATTGTGAAGTATATGTAGTGACGGCATTTGTAGGCAAAAATACAACATCCAATCTGCGCCCAACAATATGCACAATGATGGAATGTATAGCTACGGGGATAATAAGTTGAGGATATGATTTTGATCTCCCTAGTTCAGAGAATATATTTAGTGATAAGAGAGTGTAGCAGTAGAACAATTGAAGGTACAGAGCTATGGAGAACGATTACGTATATAAAGACTTTTTCTCTTGAAGGGAGAGAGCGCAGGAGACTTAATGGGTATTTAAAATGATGGAGCGTTTAGAAAATGCCAGAGGGTTTTTTTCCGCAGTGTTGCAAACTGAAGAACCAGAGACGTTACCTTAAAATTAGAACAAAGGCACATAGAATGCAATCACATAGGAAATGTAAAATTCTTTTATTGTTTTTATTGTAAAAAGGTTGATCCCCATAAAACACACTTCCAACACAGGTGACACAGAACAAGAAACTACAACAACAGCAATTTGGATTTATATCGCTCCCTCCACGCTGGACGGCGTCTCAAAGAGCGCTTCACAATAACAGATCCCGGAGGGGGAAGAAGGGGACTGAAAGCGCTATCGAAAAGAAAGGTCTTGAGCCGAGACCTGAAAGCAAGAAGAGAGGGGGGCGAGGCGAAGGGAAGGGTTTCAATAAGAAATAAGACAAGTTCCTGCAATGTTAAAACTATTTAAGCAATGAGATAGATGTGCCCAAATCATCTTTTGTGACACTTGGCAGGTGGGCTGAGTGCACCAACTTTCTACTCCTGCCTAAAACTGCTCCTACGTAGGTTAGAAAGTGAAACGGTGTACCCGGGGTGAAAGAGTTAAAAAGGAAACTGCTGCATTGAACCGCAGTTTCCTGAAGATGTCCTCCGCCCTCTGCTTTGGGAACCAGTCACTGCTGAGCTTTGCAGCAATACAGAGCAATCCGTATGTGAGTAAACTTGCAGTTCCCAGGAATATAATATTTCATCAGTGTAGCTAAGCACTGAAAGTAGCACAATGTCACGATTGCCTCCATTCTACCATAAACTTTTTTTTAAATGTATGTTTATGTCTGGTGATTGAGAAGCTGTAATTTTACCCAGGAGTCAAGTTTTTGTTCTTAAAAATTTCACACAGAATTGTGGAATATTCTTTAAATTTAGTCTTTAATTTGAAAGCATTTTCTTTCTAAGAGCTGTTTTAAAAAAAACTGCTTCCAATTAAAACTTTATTTAAGAATTGGTTGGATGTGTTGTTGAAAATTAATTTATTTTACAGGACTCCTGGTTAGAGCACCAGTGGTTAGAGCACTCGCCTTACAAGCGAGAAACCTGGGTTCAATTCCAGGCAGGGCAAAACCTTGGGCAAGTTTCCTTACTCCACAAGCCTGATAATAACCCCTCAAAACAAAAAAAATTGTTCATTTCAATCCACGACTGTTTGTGGGACACTGCTGTGTGCAAATGGCTGCCGTGTTTCACCCATAAGTATACAGTCAATTCACTTTGCAATATTGTGAAGCGCTTTGAGATGTCTCGAAATTATACGGCTCTATATCAAATACAAGGATTATTTTTATTTTGTAAAATCTTGCAAATTAGACTCCCAATATAAGATGAATGACTAACAGTATGATACTGTTTTTGGTAATCTTTTTACAAAATGTGAAAGGTGCCTTGTAAATGTCAAGTTGTAGTGTCCATATGTGACACTAGATTCCAACAATGAGACTAAAGTTGTAACTTCTATTCAGTCAAGACCGTAGTCATATCAAGATACCGTGTGGCAACCCTAGCATGCATTAGAGAAGCTACTTTAGATACATTTTCATTCAATTCAACTTTATGTTCATGCTTACCATAGAGAAGGTTAAGAGTCTGTACCCACATATGGATTGGAATTGTGGGCAGTGAGTTTTAACTTGATGCACAGGATTTTGTTTTTGCTTATTATTTTTGATAGTTTTTATGAGTAATAATTTTCAAGTGTTGAAGCTTATTCAAGCATTTCATTGTGGGCAAACAACAACAACAACAAACAACAAATTACATTTATAAAGCGCCTTTCACGTCGGGAGGACGTCCCAAGGCGCTAAACAAGAGGCGTGTGACCCGAGCTGAGAGGGGAGTGTTTGGGAAGGGGTGAAACACAAAGGGGAGATAAAAGAGTTCGGGGGGGAACAAAAGGCACGATCGAAGAGGAAAGTCTTCAAACCGGCCTTGAAAGAGGAAAGGGAAGAAACGAAACTGAGGGATTGAGGGATGGCATTCCATAGGGTGGGAGCGGAGAAACTGAAGGCCCGGCCTCCGATGGTGGGGCGGTTCGGGCGGGGGGCTTGGAGCAGGCCAAGTCCTGTTGAACGGAGGGTCCGGGTGGGCGTATAGGGGGAAATTAGATCGGTTAAATAGGGCGGGGCAAGGCCGTGTAAGGCCTTGTAGGTGAGGACGAGGATCTTGAACTCGATCCTCTGGAGGATGGGGAGCCAGTGGAGACGGGCGAGGGTGGGGGTTATGTGGTCGCGGAGGCGGGTGCGGGATAGTACACCTGCAGCCTGTGAATGGAGGAACTGGGGAGGCCGACGAGGAGGGAGTTTCCGTAGTCCAGCCGTGAGGTGATGTACGCATGCACGAGTGTTTCGGCAGCGCGGGGGGTAAGATAGTTGCGGAGCCTGGCAATATTGTGCAGGTGGAAATAAACGGTGCCGGTCAAGGCGCGGATGTGGGGGAGGAAGGAAAGTTTTTGATCGAACATGATGCCGAGGTTCCTGATTGGCTTTGTGAGGTGGAGAGTGCAGCCTTGGATGTTGAGGCTGGCAGCGCCCGATGTGCGGAGGCGCTGGCTTGAGCCAATCAGGAGGGCCTCGGTCTTACTCACGTTCAATTGCAAAAAGTTGTCCCTCGTCCAGGACTCGATGTCGGACAGACATGCTGTCAGAACATCGATGGTCTGGGGGTTGAGGGATGAGGCAGAAAGGTACAACTGGGTGTCGTCTGCATACATGTGGAAATTTACCCCATGTTTGCGGATGACGTCGCCCAGAGGGAGCGTGTAAAGCGTGAAAAGGAGGGGGCCTAAAACAGAGCCCTGTTGTCTTGCTGCATGATTTAATCACAAGAGCTTGGCAATTGCTGTGCACCCTATGTTAAAACAATCTCGCATTGATATATTTGTCTTGTTAGATCAAAACTTCTCGAAATGCTTCACAGGTGCTTGCTGGTCAAGTGTAGTCACTGTGTAACTAACCGCACCCAGCAACCATTTGTGCAAAGCAAAGTCTCGTAAATAGCCTTGAGGTAAATTATGAATTTATCTATCGGACTAGACCGCGACAATGTCAGGAATTCCTTCTTCTGTTCGAATTGTCACTTGGAATTTTTTAACATCCACCTGAAGATCAGGGAGGTGGGAGAAATTGGTTTAAAATCTCATCCAAAGGACAGAAGCTCTGACAATTCAGGGCAGCCCCTGGACTGTTACTTAGCGTTTGACTCGATCATGAGTTGAGGTCTCAACAACAACAACACAATTACACTTGTATAGTGCCTATTATGTCAGGAGGATTGCGGGATGGAGTTCCAGAGGTTGGGAGCAGAGTGGCTGAAGGCTCGCCCACCAATGGTGGGTGGGGGGGTGGGTCGGGGGATTTGGAGCAGGCCAGAGCCTGCTGAGCAGAGGGGGCAGAAGGTTGGTAAGGGGTTTTGAAGGTCATGGATGTAGGGTAGGATGAGGTTGTGGAGGACTTTGAATGTGAGGACCAGGATCTTGAATTGGATCCTCTGGGTGATGGGGAGCCAATGGAGTTGGGCGAGGATGGGGGAGATGGGGTCAAGGAGTTTGGAACGGTATAGGACTGGATCATCTGCAGCCTGTGGGGGGAAGGAATTGGGAAGGCCGACAAAGCAGGGAATTTGCATCTCAACATGGGATTGAAACTCGCAACCATCTGACCAAGAGGCGAGAAGATTGTCAATTATGCTAAGATGATGTGTGGGTTACACGAGCAGATGTGACAAAAGAGCAGCATCCTCTGGATGTTGATGTGTTCCTGGGTTAAGGTGGTTTTGATAATTGATTCAAAGTCATCTCAACAGCTGAACCACTTCATATGGGTTTATCCCTTCAAACACAGACCTGCCTGTGTCAATACTGCATCCAATGTACTATTTTGGAAAGTAACAGTGAAACTTCAGTAAATCTGTGGAATAATAAAGAAGTATCCGGGCACTGGTGGCCCTTGACTAAACAAAATGAAGGATTACGATCATTTTTTGCATCTGTATTTATTTTCAATGAAACATTCATCACACTGGTGGTAGTGACATTTGTGTATCTCAGTTCCCATTTGTAAACGTTCGATGTGATTTGGAATTGTGAATTGAAACGCCAAAAAAATCCAATTTAAATTTTTTAAATTTGAATTGTTTTTATGTACTCTGCTCAGAGGACATGTAGCTTTGGAGGGTTTGAACTGCCCAGTCGGATACCTCACAACGGAAATGCCGGTCCAGATAAAACTGTAAGTATTTCAAACCACTGCTGCAGAAATACCGTGCATTACTATCCAGAAACAGAATGCTTCAATAAGTTACGCAGGGTTAGTGTCCGGATAACGGAGTCACAACATGCTCTGATCACTACAATTAGCAGCAGTATTTTCCGATGAGTGTTTCAAATATACTTTTAAAGACTTAGAGAGAAAAGGGCTTACCTTAAATTACTATATACCCAGTTGTACAGTAAAAGCCAGTTTATCCGGCACTCGATCAACCGTAACTTCCGTATAACCGGCACCTCAAAACAAAAGTCCGCATTCGGTTAACCAGAATTTATCTGGAAAAATGCATTAAAAAATATATATTTTTGCATTTTCGGCCGAATATCCGGCACGAACTTTAACCGGCATTGGCCAGGTCCAAGGGTGCCGGATGAACAGGCTTTTGCTATAATTTGATCGCACATAAAATGAGGTTTTAGCATATTGGGGTCAAATCTGCATTCAAGGTGATATTTATCACATCAAATGTGACGGAGCAGGCCCTGCCTACTTTCATCTCTCCCCTTTTGTTTCATTCATTCATTTATTTATTCATTTATTCAGTCATTCATTCATAGTGGTGAAGTTTGAGAAGTGTTATCAGCTATTAGCAAGCAGATTATAGTTGTCCACTGCTGGTGAGTGGGATGTTATCTTTTTGGTAAACAAAAGTTCAAAAGGCCCGTACTCCCAATAACAGGAAAGTTGCAACAGCGAATTGGTACTGTATTGCACTGACGTGCAACTGGCTTTTCAGACTTCACCATCGTATTTTCCTCTGGCTCATGTAATGCGATAACTGTCTTGCAAGTCAGAAATATGATCCTATTGTACCTATGGGTTTTTTAAACCTATTGTATCAAAGTTTAGCTAATAAATATAGCGATACGAGAACCAGGCAGTATTTTTGACTCTGGGATCTGATACCAATCAAGAACGTATCTGTGTGTGATTTGTTGTGTTTCATCCATCTCCTATGTGATAAATTACTTGACCAAACCAAATCCAAAGTCAGAGATCAACCGTATTTCTACTGCATCATGCTTATGGTCTAAATATTTTGCTTAAATGTTTCATCTCTAACCCTTTGCATGTCTCCAGTTATTTTATTTTCAAATATTTATCTACAGTTTGCAATTACTGACCAGAAGCATTTTTCAATGTTAAGAATACTTTTTTTTCTGGGGGTTAATTTGGTGCCTCCATTCAACTTGTGATCAAACTGCACGCTCTCGAGCTCCCAAACCACTCTTTCAATTGACTGGTCGATAGCGGTTTCATAAAGACTGGACTATATGGAGCAGAGGGTGAGAAATTGATCCCAAGTCACTATCGTTTTCCACTTTGTCAATGGATGCCGGTGGTCTGTGTTTGGGTACTTTACCACAACAACAACAACTTGCATTTATATTATATTGATGTTATATAGTGCCCCCCCACACACACTGGGCGGCATCTCAGAGCACTTTAATTAGCAGCAGCAAAATGTATTGCTATTCTACGCACAGATGCTCACGTCTATGCTCACGTCAGTTACCCATGTTGCTCGTGATGTTGCTGGTTTCATCAGTGACTTTTTTGGAAGTTGATTCACTGTCCCACAATGTACCAATGACTAAGGCAGTGTTAAAATAATGGGAGTCCGATGCACACTAACTAAACATAATGGTATTTTCCACCAACTCTTTACAACAGGAGCACTTTATGCTTTTAATACATAAAGAGAATATTTTTTGTCTTTGAAGCTCAGCTGAAAGCCCACGTGAAGCCCTATAAATGTAAGATGTTGTTACTTTGAACCAACTGGATTGGTTAAACGGATTGGTGACTTTAGGACACTGGACACAAAGTCATGTGGTAAACAGAGTAACTCCACAGCCCCACTGGAATATCATATCTGTGTTTATGATGGTGCAAAATGCCTAGCGAGGAGGAATGTAGTCATTGTGATTATCATTTGAATGTACATTTCAAATGTCAATGGTATAAAGAAAGCATCAAGATCCAGTAAAAGCGCTTTGTTGGCCTGTATTTTGTATCATAAAATGCTGCTGTCTACATATTACTCTCCCAGAGTCTCAACGGTCTGATAAAGTATAAAATAGTTACCTGGATATAAAAAAAACAGTACCAAACCATTTAAATGCACTCTGGATAATGCATACTTTAATTGGCCAGCCAATATCAGCTTGTAGAGTTATCACCTTGCATGAGTAAAGTTCTGTGTTGGAGAACATATATATCTGAATTGCAGATTACTCTTATGCCTTTTTAAGTTTGCTGTAGTACTGAATTTTCGGTGCATATTTAATCCAAAGTTCATAAATGGAGCATTGCCCTTCATGTATCCACAGATGAGTGATTGTCACTCAGCTCTACCGCGTCCATCCCTGAGGCTAAAATTATTGTAAAGGAGAACGATAGCAAGGCGCGAGAGGCATTGAACTGTTTCTCATCGAGAAACAACAATAGTCTCTACGGATGTGCCAACTACAGTCTGGCCAAAAAGTGTTGATAGCATGTATTTTAATAATGACTACTTTATTTCTTCAAAGACAGTGTTCATAGCATAAGATGTATTAGACAATTGTTATGGTATCACAACGTTTTGGTCACCCTGGAGAATTGTGCTGCTAAGCAGTGAATAAACCATCTGTTACTTGTCCCCAGATCCTTCTTAATGGCCTTTCTGAGGTACATTGTGCAAATCAGAGCCTTCAACAGTAGATTGTGGATATAATGATGGTATAAGACCAATGTTGACCCTATGACACCCCAATTTAAACACAGACTTGATTTATCAATCTATTAGTAATGTATATTTTGGCCTAGAGTCTGGAAACACCTAGATTTTTTAATGCCCAGTGGGATGACGGGCCGGGTATAAATGATCATCTAAATGACACAATGATCATAAGTAGTTGGCATGGTTTGAACAGAATTCTTGTTTGTAGCATGATCTCTGTTTACAGGCTGTAACTCTCTGCCCACAATCCATCCATTTTATTATACATCTTTCATCATTTGTCCCCTTGTAACTTCTAACCACAGTCTCTTTCACCAGCTTACATTCCGCTTACATTCTCGCCATTAAAACACTGGTTACGTTATGTTTTGCTGTTTTTGTCCATCCATGTAATATAGCATGTATCAATCTTAAATGCTCATTATATTGTAAACCGTATGCGCAATATGTGTTCAGAAACTCCAGTGGTCCCCTCTGTTCTGAGTTTTGAACTATTCACTGCTTTCCATCCCCCCAAAAACAATTTTTCACCTAATTCATTTGTTTTTTCATTGTTGACCTTTTGATACTCTGATACTTGTTTTTTCTGAGAGAACCTTTGACATGCCTTCGCAAAACCAAAATGTGTCATTTCCACCACATTCCCTTGGTTTACTGTTGTTACTGATCAGGATGGATGTGTTGGGTTTCATGGAGTTGGGACAAATATTTGTTGGCACAAATGAAGTAAAACCATTCTGTTCTATTCTTCCAGTGTCTTTGTAAAGAGGGAGAAAGCGGTCACAGAGCAGAGGCAGTTAAATCTCCCACTGGCTCAAGAAAATCACTGAGCAAAAAGGTCAAGTCAGTGAAGGAAACTATGAGGCGGAGAATGACAAAGAAATATAACAGCACTACACCTGAGCAGGTAAATGGAAAGAACTTAATAATAATAATAATAATAATAATCCTTGCATTTGATACAGCGCCTTTTCACGTCTTCTTGACATCTCAACACACTTCACAGGATATACAGTACAGCGAATTGATTGTATATTTGTGGGCGAAACTAATTTTGTTTTTCTAACAAAACAGGATTTGTCTGGCATTTGTCTGACACATGCGGAAATCCATCACCGTGCTTAAGAGTATCCAAATCAAGCTCAGATTTCCATGCACCCCACCTACACATGTAAATCCCAGCGATAGATTGTTGGAATGGAATGGACACGCTCTCCCTGGAGGGATACATCCCGCGTCTCGTATTACTTTGTTATTAGATAAACTTAAATGCGCTTATTCACAAACAGTGGCCATTTGGAGCTCCTGTAGCTCAGTGGTTAGAGCACTCGCCTTCCAAGCATGAGACCTGTGTTTCGAATCCAGGCAGGTCAGGGCGAAACGTGGGCAAGTTTCCTTACTCCATGCTCCTAAAACAAATTTAAAAAATTGGTCATTTCAATCCACGACTGTTTGTGGGACACTGCTGTGTGCAATTGGCTGCCGCATTTCGCCCACAAATATACAGTCGATTCACTTGACAGTATATTCTGTGAAGCGCTTTGAGACGTCTAGAAGCCATGAAAAGTGCTATCAAATGCAAGGATTATTTATGATTATTATTATTATTATTTAGACACATGTTGAACTGTGCTCCAGTAAGAGTTTAAGTGGAAGCAAAGGAGAACGCCGAAGGGAAAAATGTGAAAATGTAATGCTGGCTCATAATGATTTTGATTTATATGCAGTCAGTTAATAATTCCCGATATAACATATCTTGACAAGAATAATGCAATATAGTACGATCTTGTGTAAATCCTGGGTTATCTGATATATCAGAATTGATTTAATTTGACAAGAAACTGTCCTGTATCCAGTATTCAAGTAAGGATACAGTATATAGTACAGTAACGTACGAGGCAGCAGATCGTGGCACATTTGTGCAAGTTTGTCCTCATTGTACATGATATGAAATGGATTTCTTCCCAGCTAATGTCATCTAATTCACTTTTTTTTGCAGGATTCTCCTGCTGATGGAGTGCTGGGCTCTCCTCAAGTTTCAAATGATGCCTCCATTCAGCTAGACAAGCCGAAGCTGACTGGCGGCAGTTCAGTGGAGAGTCTGCGAAGTTCCTTGAGCGGCCAGAGTTCAATGAGTAAGTGTCTCATTTCATTTCAATCACACGAAACATATTTCAATCTCCCAACACAGGCTGTTGAAAATATATCATTGGTATCTTTATCAAACACAGGGTTGGGGGAAGTGAGTATGGCGGTGTTGATAAAGCCACTAGTTGTCTAGACAGATTCTTTGATTTCCCGAAACAAACGCATTTGAGATGTTTCAACTTTATCGGTGCTATATGAAATTAGGCTAAAACCATAAAGTCAATATTTGAAAAACATTTTCCAAGCTTTTATTGATCTGAAATAGCTCTATCGAGTCACTGCCCTCCCTTTCACTATTCCCTGTATAAAAAGACAAAGTCCCAAGGTAGCTCTCCTCTCAGAAAGTTCCAATCCCAGTTAGTACCTGTAGCCTTCGTGAAGTTGATAAAATTCGTTTAATGTTTAAAAATATTCTTGTAAGCGATGTTTTCCTGGCAGATAAATTTTGTTAGGAGCATATGATCCTTTTATTAATTGCATTGTTTGTCTTGGTGCTGGTTAAAAGTTTGTTTGTTTATTTATACATCCCTACATATTGCTTTAACAAGACCTCTCTCACTGATACTCAGCGCCCAGTCTCGGAAGAGGCTAATCAAAGTGGACTAGACTAATTTGTTCTCCACAGAAGAAGTCTGGTACCCTTAGTGTATTTAGATTTAGAAAAGTCAAGGTACTATATGAGACTTATTCACCAACTGATATCACTGGGTATCAAGGGAAAAACATTGATTTAAAACTGGCTGAAGGAAGGAAGGAAGGGAAGCTAAGTCACATTGGCGCGGATTAAATGAGATGCCCCTGTGGTCGACTAGGACCCATTAGCAGCTTCTGGACAGATGAGTTCAACTGGGCCAAAGGATGTCGTCCAAACTGATCTCGTTATCTTGTGAACCTGCAAGATATTGTAGCAAACGGTAATCGGCCGGGAAATCTAATTCAAAGAGCTTTCCGTTGCTGTAATGAGCAATCGTTCTCTGCTCCCAATCTTCACAAATAGATTAAAATTGGGAGATATAATTTCGGAGGGACAGCCAGGCTAGTGCCATAATAATCGTATAGCATTTAAATAAACGGAAAGCATTCCTGGGGCACTTTGTGAAGCAACAAGCGCACTGTGGTCTTCCAAAGAAATGGCCATTTGGTATGAATTTCATGTGCAGACTTTGGTTGTTTTTTCGTGCCATTTCTATTTTTGATCATGAGCCTGGAACACTTGAGGCCGTCCTCATGACTGTTTGTACCCGTTGTCTCTCCCAGGCGGTCAGACAGTCAGTACCACAGACTCGTCAGCCAGTAACCGAGAGAGTGTCAAATCTGAAGATGGAGAGGATGAAGAATCTCCCTATCGGGGGCCGTTTTGTGGCCGGGCTCGGGTTCACACTGATTTCATTCCCAGCCCCTACGATTCAGATTCACTCAAACTCAAGGTAAGTCGGAAATTAATTACACTCGCTCCAGACTCGCATTGCTCCCATTAACTATTAAACAAAGTGAGACTGAGACTGAGTCATCATTGCATTTGATATAGCTCTTTTATCACATCGTCAATGTGTCTCAAAGCACTTCACAGGATTAGTGGAAAGTGGGGTATATTTTATGGGCCAAACAGGGCAGCTAATTATGCACGCGGCAATGCCCACAACCACAACAACAACTTGCACTTATATAATGCCCTCCATGCAGGGTTGTGTCTCAGAGCGCTTAGCTCCGCTAACATCCGTGAAGTAAGTGACTCAATTTTATTTGGGGGATTGTTGGCCTGGGGACCAAGGAAAAAAAACCTTCTCCTTTGAATAGTGACATGGGATCTTTAACATCCACCTGAGCAGGTAGGCTGGATGTTGGTTTACCATCTTCAACAATGCAACACACCGCCTCCCCCAGCAATGTACTGAAGTCTCAGCCTTGACTATGAGTTTGAAATTCCACAATGAGGAACTTGTTTACCTATTTGAGCTCCTGTAGATCGGTGGTTAGAGCACTTGCCTGACAAGCGCGAGATCAGTGTTTCGAATCCAAGCAGGTCAGGGCGAAACCTCGGGCAAGTTTCCTTACTCCACACACCTAATAAAAATCCCTCAAAAAAAACCCACAATAATAAAATTGGTCACAATTGACTGCCGCATTTGGCCCACAGATATACAGTCAATTCACTTTACAGTGTACCCTGTGAAGCGCTTTGAGAAGACGTCGATAATATGTGAAGAGCGCTATATCAAATACAAGAATTATTATTAATTATTATTTACTGGAAACATTTTTAAAAAATACAAACGATTAATGTATATTCATTCCCTTTGCACTTCTCCTTTTCACTTTCACATGCTTCGCCGTAACCCATCGTACAGAAAGGAGATATCATAGACATAATCAGCAAACCGCCAATGGGCACCTGGATGGGTCTCCTCAACAACAAAGTTGGGACATTCAAATTTATCTATGTGGACATTTTGAATGAAGAAGAGGTGAAACCAAAAAGGCTCCCGAGGAGATGGCGGAAGGGCAAGCCACCGAAAGCCAAAACTGTGCAGGAGCTCTTGGAACGTATTAGCCTACAGGTTGGCCTCTCTCTCTCTCTCTCTCCCTCCCTCCGTTCAATCTTTTCATTGACTTGACAGTTTCATTTGTGAACTAGGACTTTCAATTGTTCTGGAAGCTAGAATCTCCCGGAATCCCAATTCCACAGCAGTGTATCATGATTCTCTTCCGGATTAGAGCAAAGACGCTAATAGGGACAACTTGAATTCATTAAAATAACAGCCCTAAGGAGTCACTAGATACTAGGGAACGGCGATATGGGAATTTCCCGATATGGATATATCGGTTGGCTCATATCGAGATATACCGAAATATCGATATTTTCAGATTTTCGTACTGCGCATGCGCGCGCGCATTCCGGGTGCGCGCGCATTCTGGGTCTATCTTCTCAGGAGGTAAATATCTTTCTCTCTCTGTGTCTCTCACTGTCTCCATCTCTTTGTTTTTCTGTCTGTGTCTCTCTCCTCTCTCACATCCCCCCCATCTCTATCTATCTGTATATTATCACATCCACCCCGTCTCTTCCCCCCCCCCCCCGCCGTCCCTCTCTCGCACCCCCCACCCCCGTCGTCTCTCTCCCCCACCACCCCCCCAGCCGTCTCTTTCTCCCTCCCCCCACCCCCCGCCGTCTCTCTCTCCCTCCCCCCACAGCCGTCTCTTTCTCCCTCCCCCCACCCCCCGCCGTCTCTCTCTCGCACCCCCCACCCCCGTCGTCTCTCTCCCCCACCACCCCCCCAGCCGTCTCTTTCTCCCTCCCCCCACCCCCCGCCGTCTCTCTCTCCCTCCCCCCCCAGCCGTCTCTCTCCCCCTCCCCCCAGCCGTCTCTCTCCACCTCTCCTCCCCCAGCCGTCTCTCTCCCCCTCCCCCCAGCCATCTCTCTCCCCCTCTCCCCCCCCCAGCCGTCTCTCTCCCCCTCACCCCCCCCCCAGCCATCTCTCTCCCCCTCACCGCCTCCCCCCCCAGCAGTCTCTCTCCCCCTCACCCCCCCCTCCCCCACGCCGTCTCTCTCCCCCCACCCCTTGCATACCTGTATATTGTATTCGAGGACTATGAATACAAGATGGCGGCTTTGCACCTCGGTCTGTGCATTGTGTATAGAGATGAGCATTCTGGGTCTTGTAGTTGATTGTGCTCGCATCCTGATTTTTTACCTCGATATATCGGTTTTTCGATATATCGATATTTTTAAAATGTCTATATCGGCATATCGATATGAAAATCATATCGGGTTTTAGCGATATATCGCCGTTCCCTACTAGATACACTGGAAGAGTCAGCAGCTGAAATTTTCTGCTGAACTGATTTGTGTTTCTGAGAAGTTACAATACAATCTTTAAGAATGAATGATGGCAGAGATTCACTACAAAATATAAACATTGGCTCACGCCTGCCAGCTGGGAATTTAGCGCATAGAATATAATGATAGTAATCATCTTTGTATTCGACCCAGCGTCCTCCATGTCAGGAGGATGTCTCGAAGTGCCTCAGAGGATGCATTCTTGAAGTGCAGTGATTGTTTTGTGGGTTGAAAAAATATGCTGCCATTTACCCTACAGCTGTCAACAAGTCACACGGTGAACAGCTTCCGTTTACTCACAATGATAAGAGATTGCAACTATTAGTTTTGTTTTATCACAAAGAGTTTGGAAAAAATCCACACAATGTTTAATTAGGAACAATTCTCCTTTGAGAAATCAACCAAAGTTAGACTGAAATCCAGATGGAATGAAATGCAGGCTTGATGGCACGGCGCAGAGCCAAATTATAAATTTTCTACAGGGTGCATTTCATTTCTCACCATATTTGAGGGAACCTGAACGAGATCCAAATTAATGGAAACGTCGGGCTAAGTTGACCCGATGGTTATTTCTGTTCCAACTCAAGAACATGCTAGATAGGCTAGGGTTATTCTCTCTGGAGAATAACCCTAGCCTATCTAGGGTAGATAGGCTAGATAGGCTAGATAGGCTAGGGTTATTCTCTCTGGAGCAGAGAAGATTGAGGGGAGACCTAATAGAGGTTTATAAGATCATGAGGGGTTTCGACAGGGCAAATAGAGAAAAACTATTTCCACTCGTGGGTGAATCTGTGACTCGTGGTCACAGATTTAAAATAGTTTCAAGGCGCAGTAGAGGGGAGCTGAGGAGAAATTTTTTCACTCAGCGAGTTGTTCGAATCTGGAATGCATTGCCTGAAAAGGTGGTGGAGGCTGATTCGATATCAACTTTTAAAAGGGAATTAGATCTTTATTTAGGGACAACGGGTCTATTAGGCTATGGGGAGCGGGCAGGGCAGTGGGATTGAATCGCTCTTTTCAAAGAGCCGGCACAGACTAGATGGGCCGAATGGCCTCCTTTTGTGCCGTAAAATTCTATGATTCTATGTTGTATTCGGATGGAAAGAAAGAACTTTATGTACAGCAACAATCACGCTGACACGCTTCTCAAACTACTTCACAGTCGTTATTGCCATCATCCTTTGCTTATAGCAACTTTTCTTTGTAGGCAAACATTGTACTTTAGGCTTTTTGGTGGAAAATATGACAGCGGATCTTCATTCAAAGGTGGTCATTGGGACTTGTAAAATCCCAGCCTTCATTATGGTGAGGCCATGGTTGCCATGCAACTTGCATGCCAACCATCTTCAGAAGTCATCGGGTCTCTGCCCACATCACTTCCCGTGCGCACGTGGAGTGATTTGGTGGTCTACACCTATTGGCATAGTACATGAGCCAGTGTTGTCACAAAGCATATTATAAAAGTGCTGTACTGTAGCGCTATTCAAAGCCACTTAGCAAATCTTGTCTGTTCTAACTAAGCCTGATGTGTTGTGCTATCATTAAAGAAAGATGTTTGCAGCATCTGTGTTGTCATCTAATTTTTTACAAATGTGCTTTCAATAAATCTCATTTCTAACATGATACAGCCCTAACATGACATTTAAATAGATTCCGAACTTGACAACAACAATGTTTCTGAAAGTAAGATTGAAATCGATTTGTTTTTCTTTTCTTTTTGAAAACAATGACTTTTCTGATTCAATATCAACTTTTTTTTTGTTTCACTTGTTGATGTCCAACCCATTTGTTCTATCACAGGAGCACACACCAACTTTCTTGTTGAATGGATATGAAGACTTAGATACTTTCAAGCTGCTGGAAGAGGAGGATTTGGATGAACTAAATATTCTGGAACCACGGCACAGAGCCATACTGCTGACTGCAGTGGAACTTTTGCAGGACTATGACAGTAAGAGTAGTCTTGTTGGTTAAAGCAGAATAACTCAGATGATCTGATATAAAAATGCTTGGCGTTTCGTTGGGTATTTATCAAATCACTTTATCTCCCATTGCAGTTGCATTCTTACAATAGTTTAGCAAATAATTTGCAAATGATGGTTAAAGCAATTGTGGTTTGGGTTCTATTTGCGATCAATGAAGACTGATTAACAGCAACAGTCGATGTTTTATTCATTGCGATGCATTGGGGTGGGAAATTATTGATTAAGCGTTCTGAGACGCTGCCCGCATGAAGGGCGCCATGTAAATGCTGTTAAGAAGGAGCGTTGGGTCTTCAAATACAGATAAAGTCTTTTTAGAGTTTGAGGAATTTAAAATAATGAAAGAAATTGACAAGTTAGTGGATGACAATTCCCTCCTGCTCCTAATCTCCCCCTGAATCTTTCAAATAAATATCTGAAGGGTTCACTATTGGGCAAAACTGATTGAAAGTACTGTATGGTTGACAACTTCCCTCCTTAATGCTGGGAACATTTTCAAGTGCCCTGACTTACTGATACAGATATCCAGCATGTTGAACATCTTCCAAGCTCGTGGGCGGTTGCAAAACTTCCCTACGCTTTCTGTAAGACTTTTTATTGTACAATATTGTCATGTATTGTGACATCCTGATCAGCTCCCTGAGAAAAGACTGCACAAAATGCCCAAGTCAAATTACTTTTCCTTGTCTCCTTTGCACAGGTAACAGTGACGTGGAGCGAGCGGGTCAGGGCGGCTCTCAGGAGATCCTTTTTGAACAGTGCTGTCGAGACATACATGGACACTCGCCACGGGACTCGGGCTGCTACGAGAGCAGCGAAAATCTGGAAAATGGTATGGACAACCCTTGAAACTTACCAAAAGGAAGGCCTTTCCACAAACACGTTGCGGACTTGCTTTTTCTATCCCGATGTGCTCCGAGCTAGAAAATCGCTCCTCTCAAGGCACTGGACAGTCATTGTTTCAGATCCGAGCTGAGGTCAGGGACGGGGAGGTTGGAGGGAAAGGGGGAGATTTGGGAGTGACCGATGGAACTGTCGAAGAGAAGGGTCTTGACGCGGCCAGAGAGGGGGCAAGGCAGAGGGATGGTAGGATGGAGTTCCAGAGGTTGGGGGCAGAGTGGCTGAAGGCTCGCCCGCCAATGGTAGGGTGGGTGGGTCAGAGGACATGGAGCAGGCCGGAGCCTGCTGAGCGTAAGAGGCGGGCAGGTTGGTAAGGGGTTAGGAGTCTCAGAGGTAGGGTGAGGCGAGGCCATGGAGGGCTTTGAATGTGAGGACCAGGATCTTGAATTGGATCCTCTGGGTGATGGGAAGCCAATACAGTCGGGCGAGGATAGGGGAGATGGGGTCACAAAGCTTGGAGCGGTAGAGGACACGATTCGCACTACCACTTCTTTTGAATGAGCCCATGATAAACAATCACATGGTTGAACTGCCTATTTGGAACGTTTAATATCATGTTGTTTTGCAAAGCATAAAGCCCCCCCACCACAAATGACATTTCTTTGTCCTGCAAACAAAAGAGTTGGTAGAGTAGTGTTTACTGGCTGTAACAACCTCCTCAAATCTCGTCGTGTTCATCTTGCCTACTTGTCACTTTGGCCCTGAGATTGGGATTTAAACTCTATAGTTGGAACTAAAATGTTTGAGAAGCATCTTTTCCAATTTAAACTTTACTTTGGTTATTCTGTTCCAGATTTTATTTCCAGACCTTTCTTCTCACTAGGTTATAGCTTTGCAATAATCCCCTCCTTACCTCCTGTTTTACTCCCAGCAATTTCTTACTTCCAGAGTGACAGCTTTGCAATGTTTTCCTTCAGCAGCTCAGTACTGATTCCATTGATGAACATTAGGTTTGCATAGACACTTCTCTCTGTCACCATTTCACCCTGTGAGATGGAACACTGCACTACTTTAAGGCATCAGCCAGCCAGCAAACTTCACTTGTTTGCTCTGACTGTTTGTCCTGTGAATCAAGTCAATATTCTGTAATAATAATAATCCTCATTTGATATAGCGCCTTAGCACATCTTCGAAAAGTCTCAAAGTGCTTCATAGAATACCCTGCAAAGTGAATTGACTGTGTGTATTTTGGTCAGTGATTCTAATCCCTTTGATAAAATAAATAATCATTTGGTCATTTCAATTCATGACCGTTTGTATGCAATTGCGCACAAATATACAATCAATTCACTTTACGGTGTATTCTATGAAGCGCTTTTTATACGCCTTGAAGCCCTGAACAGCCCTCCATCAAATGCAAGATTATTATTCTTATTATATTCTGCGCTGTTTTAAATTTTAACACAGGCTAAAACTAGGTGGAAATTATGCTCCTCTTATTTTCCTACAGAGGTGTTGGAGCTCAGTTAGGTTGCAGTGCTTGAAAACAAGAACAATTTTTTTTTTAATTGACAACCCTAAAGGTGATTGATTGGTTTTTTTTTAATTCCCCCATTAATTTCTTGTGTGTTTGGTACTGAGTCTGCTTCATTTGACATTCATTCCGGCCTCCGTTGTATACCAGGAAATTGCTGAACCGATGCCAGATGTGCATGTGGCAGCTTCTTTATTCTTGCGTGTACTTTTGTGCTCTTGTTTTCTTGCTGAAGGGTGTCTTCTGTCTGTACCCTGCCATAAGTGTGGGTGCGTGTGAGTTTGTGAGTGTGCGTGTGTGTGTATGTGTTAAAACAACTTCTGCAATTTAACTACTTTTTCTTCATTATCACTTTTAACAACCCTTTTCAAATAAACGTTCCTCGTCTTAAAATGCATAACTTAATAGGCTTTAATCCTGTTAATCTTATTCCATTAACTTTCTAACATGTTAGATTATGGTGGTCTTCTTCACAAATGTCAGCTGGTGGCATGTTTGGATACTTTGAGTAGCCTTTCACTTCACCTTCCCGACCCCCAGCTTTGCCTCAACTGCAGGCTCTTCCTCTTCACCTGAGCACAGAGCGGCCAACAGTATAATCAAAAAGAAGCTTATGGTACAGGGTCTGAAGTTCCACCCTGTGGCCATTTTGGCTTCACATTTAAGATCATGCAGAAATCCTGGAAAATTCTTAAACTTGGTCTAATTTTAGTCCATCTTAATTTTTTTTTACCAACTCTGCAAAATGAGCTTCCAAATTAATATTGATTGAAGGATTTTCCATAACTCAGGACCATTTTAAATTTGAAGATGGGCAGAGACTAGGTGGAATTCGGGCGCCTTTGATTTTACTCTAGAACCAACTGGATATTATTTTAACACACGCATTGAATTTTAAAACAAATAAACAGTTCTCAAGCTTCATTGGACTATAGTGCAGCCAACATGACATATTGGATTTCTTCAGAAAGGATACTGAAGAGAAAATTCAAAGTTTCCACCTGGGTCTAGATTTACTGTTTTTTTTAAAAAAAAACATTGTGCAACATCCTGAATTTGGCAAGTATTAAAACATAGCCTTAATATTGAAGCTTTTTTCTCATTTGTGATTGTTTCTAAGTTACTATAAAGAATTACAGAAAACCATCTTGAAAGTTAAGGCCTAAGTGAACAATTTGCCAAATTCTAGATTCTCTAAAATGCAATATCAATAAGAGTAAACCTACACCCAATTTTGCATTTCCTTTGGTTAAAATTGTGACATTTAGATGTGAACATAGCCAAGAGTCTTATTTCTGGAATCCTAATTATTTCATTTCCTTGTCACTTATGTGAAAAATGAATGCGTGCGTGCTTGCTGCTTGGAAGACCAGCTACTCTGGCAATGTATAGATAGTGTACGTCAGTGACTTGTTCGGCACTGTAGCTATTGAATTGCTGTTGTTGGCATCCAGTAAAAAAAAACAGCTTGATACTGTGATAGGAGGATGTTAGGGTAGGTATTCTGGAGGAATGAGACTAGATAGCTGAAGAGACTTGTTCTTCCAAACCAATCTTGTGAGTGCTTCATCGGCCCTAAATTGGCCTTATCTTAACTTGTATGACTATTCTATCTTAAAATTGTAAGATTGCACAAAATTGCATGGAATTCTAAACATAGAACAACAACAGCAAACAGCAAGCCGGGTCTTTTTCACGATCTGCGGAAATCCAGCAAGTGTCAGAGAATCCAGTAGAAGACAATTTGAGAATTTTGCATGATTTGCACAATTTTAAGGCAGGCTGATCTTACCAGGCAACTAGAAGATTTCTAGTCTTCCAGAAGTATGATAAGCAGCCTATTAAACCTATTTATTACAAAAACGTGGGAGGAGGCTTTCTCACTAGCATATGCTGCATCTTTGCTGGCCAATGCAGCATAATATGTCATTAGTTTAGGAGACCTGGAAGCGCAAAATATTAGTGATTCTAGAGGCTGATGAAGGGTGGGTGAGGATGGGCACACTGGGCGGTGAGTTCACCATCTCAGGTTGGGTCATTTGGGATGTTGGTGAATGCAGCAAACAAAAGTTCCTCTGGATTGAGGGGCATACAAGAGCACTCTTTGCAGCATGTTTCACAGCAGGATTTAGTTAATTGCTGGCGTCAAAATCTGAGGAATGTGCATGGAGAAAAACAATATATCACTTGACTCGATATAATGGTCTACGTGACTGATTTTGATGTAGGTCCCTCTTCAAGATGAAACAAGCCATTGAGACACCTTGCATACCTCGATGGCTTTGCGATCTGCGTCTGACCAGATCTTAAATGACGTCGTTCCCAACCTTTTCCTTGTGCGTGTGAACGCTGGTGCGAGCCAGGAAGTTTACCATTAGAAATCCTGCCCTAAAAATGAGTTGGCTCTTCAGCGTTGTAACTGAAGATAAAAGATTCAAATAAAATAAGACACGGGAAGTGAATGAGACCAGCTGAAAGCGGAGGCAGGTCCCGATTCCCTCTTTTTGCCCCTGCAAAATGAGGAGTGAAGTAAAACGTATGAAGGTGTAATGTAGTGGGCACATCTACAGTAGTCAGTACTGCACAGTACACTGGATGGACAATCAATCAATCAATCAAAACTTACATTTACATAGTGCCTTTCACGTCAAAAGGACACTGCAAGATGCTGTACGGTCAGGTGGGGACAAGAGCAGGGCGGGAGGGGTCGGGGCAGGATGAAGAAGAATAGGAAAATTGACTGTATATTTGTGGGCGAAACGCGGCAACCAAATTGCGCAGAGCAGTGTCCCACAAATAATCATGGAAGTGGGATGAAGGGAAAAAAGGGGGGAAAGATGGCAAGGGGAGGGGTCAGGGTAGAGGGAAGGAGAGCAGGAAAGCCGACTGTAATTTGCGGGCGAAACGCGGCAGCCAAATTGCGCACAGCAGTGTCCCACAAACAGTCGCGGAAATGGGGCCAGGGCAGAAAGGGGGAAAATAGGGTAAGGGGGGGAGAGGGAGGGTAGGATAAAGTCAGGGAGGAAGAGGGGGAGAAAGGGGGGTAAGAGAGAGAGAGGGAGGGAAAGGTGGGTGGCGGGCAAAATCAGGGAGAAAGGGGGGTAAGAGGGAAGAAGGGGGGAATGTTTGGAGCAAAGTGTAGTGACCTTGTGTTTGGGGGAGGGTACAGTGTAGTGATGTTGTGACAATGCACAATATGCACGGCTCTCCACATGTGTGAGGGAACAGTGTAACACAGGCGCAGGGGATTAAACACAGCTATCACCATGCCACACTGCTTCAGTGTCACACTTCAGACTGCGCCAGGAAGGAATGGTTGCAGAGAGAGCACTTTTAAATGGTTCTTCCTCTGTCCCTGCTCCTCCCCCCAAATTGCAATGTTTTGACAGTCTCCTTTGGAAACAGTTTGGGAATGTTGATAGCGAATCTCTTGGGTTTTTTTTGTTAAAATGGAAAATATCCGCAAACAAAGTTGCAGCAGACACCGTTCTCGGTCTTTCAAAAGGCCTTACAAGCTCACATTTGTCTGGGCGAAGTGGATCTGTCTGCCCGAGCAAAGATTCTTTGTAGCTCTCACAGAGAGCTACTCAGTAAAGTCCAGCCTTGGACCTAAACCCGCACTGAAACCCTTTTCACACGGACTCCCCAGGAGAAAAGGACTCCCATCAAAAGTTCAACCAATGTTTTACTCGGTTAAAAATTCAGTAACAATATTTAGCTGCTTCCTTGCAGAATCGCTTACGAGTTGTAAAAATGTTGCACTGAATCCAAACGCTAAATTTTAACATACGAATGAATGTATTTGAAAATAACTCAACTCTTGTTTATTCAGCCGTTTGTTTTCAGCAACTTAGGGAGAGACGTTCCACCTGGCTCTAGATTTGCCCCCATTTTCTTAGCACATCAAAGAGTACAGAAATTGGCAAGTTGTTGTAAAGAGTCTCAACGTTGAAGTGAGACTGAGTTTTCTGCCATGCTTAAAATAACTCATAAAGCTGGCTTTGACTATAGGAATTGGACAGCATCTGGACATTGTGAAATGCTTTGAAGGTAGAATAATTCTAGGCGCAGGTGGAATTTTACTCCTAGTTACGCCTAGGGATAGACGGGCAATATGTTACTAGTTCCCACCGCAAGTGAGGATGTTTCTGGACCCTGAGGTGATTTTGCTGAGGTTCAGTGCCACTGTTGATGGCAAGCGAAGGTTATCAAGTGTGAGCTAGTTTCCTGTCTGACTGTGGCACAAATATTGGTCCACCAACATTGAATCACCCTCTGCTTGCTTAATTAGACAGTTAACATTCAACATGCAGTTGTGTCCAAATTACCTTTAAGGTAAGTTACACTGGGATCTCATTCATTAGTATTTCTTTATTGGGTTCCTTTAATAGGAAATCTCAGTGGAATTCCTATTAACTTGTGGGAATTCTGTTCTGGAAATAGATCAAATTGGAGTTCTCATACTAGAAGGTGACCCTATTTGCACAACTTGGATTTCTGAATAAGGAATGTGTAAAGAAATAAGCCAATTAAGACCCAATTATATTAGAAGAGCATGTGAAGTTATCAATCGTAGTGTCTTTAGAGTGCAGTTTTGGCAAGAGTTCAAGAGTTGGAGTTCACTGTTTTCTCGTGATTCGTTAGATGGTTTTCCAAGAAAAAGCTGTTTCCAAATTGGAAGGAGAAGATACGAAGCTGGAATGCTGTTATTATCACTGATTCTAATTTGTATTTCTTTGGTTTCAGGCAAAGGTAGAAAATCCTGGCCCCAAGTCTCAACGAAGTCAGCTTCAAACCCCGGACCGCAGTTCAAACGTGCTTCGTCAAACTTTCCAGGACTCCAGCAAACTAAATCTGCAGAAAACCTGCAGTTTGGTGACAAAGTGAAAAGGATTGTTGACCCCTCATTTCCATGCATCCCCAGAAACTCTGGTCATTTACACAGAACGGGAACGTTTGGTCATTTTGTACATGCAATGACCCCAAAACAGAAGCAGCAGATCAGAGCGACTGTAAGTTGTGAGAACTTGACTATTCCTCATCCTGTTGTGAAACCTTGGCGAAGGTTTCATTCTTTAGACAAGATCCAGAGTGAAATTGGCTCCAAATCAAACGCTCCTTCAGACACCAAGACATCTGTTGCTCTGCCTCCTCGAACCACAGGCAGCACAGGATCAGAAATCAAGAAAAACTCTAGCGCCAACCTTTACACTCGGAGTGCAAAGCTGTCCCGTGAATCCGATACAACTCCTCACATGACCCCAGAAGTTCACAGAGAAGAAAACAATTGCCAACTATCAGATTGCATGTCCAAAATAGCCCTTCAAAGTCCGGAAGACGAGAGCCTCCAAACTCCGCGCAAAGAGTGTGCCTTGCAGCTTGAAGCTACAGTCGTTCCACTTCAAAGTAATGAACAAACCAGCGATTCTACAGAGGGATGCAAAAGCAGGCCAGCTGTGTTCGATTTGAAAGGAAGCGAGCCATTTGTGACTGATAGCAGGACACATTCCAGAAAGCCTTCCCAGCCGCCTCCAGTACCTGCCAAGAAATGTAGGGAGCATATGGTGAATGGAGTTTATCGTCCACCCTTAATTTTGAACAATGTCTCGACTGGTTCAGATGGATATCCTCTACTGGTTAAAAACTCAAACACTTCCAGCGCCAGTGAGTGTCGGCTGGTTAGCAGTGTGCTGCGTGCTCCGTCTACCATTGCGGAGGAGTCCGGTACCCTGCTGGCCACACAGGCACCTTGGTGTCGCGCTTCGCCGGAGACTGCCTGCGGACAGCAGCTTGGTATTAAGTTAGGGCCTGTATCAGCACGGAAAGCTTCCTGGATAAGAGAGCCAGACCAAGAGACATTGATAGAAAAGAAGCTAGAATCCGAAGGGATCGACCTCACAGACAAACCCTTTTCTGATAAGGTATGGCCACACCTATTTCCTCTCCTCTTGTGTAATTAATGCTCTCTTGCAGATTGCACAGTGCCAACATTTCCCATCACGGCAACGGTAAGAAACATTATTGGCAAGTTCGCGATTTTCTCCCATCAGGACGAGCTCCGTTGACTGTGGACGAGCCTTCGGGGAGCGTTGGGAAAGTGCTGCATTGCATTAAGGTGGTGTTAAACCGAGACCCCCCATCTGCGTGTTCAAGTGGACTTTAAAGATCCCATCAAACTATTCAGAGAGAAGCAAGAGTTTCTCCCAGTGTCATGGCCAACAGTAAAATAAATATTAATAATCCTTGCATTTGATATAGCGCTTTTCACGACTTCTAGACGTCCCAAAGCGCTTCACAGAATATACTGTAAAGTGAATTGACTGTATATATTTGTGGGCAAAACGCGGCAGCCAATTGCGCACAGCAGCGTCCCACAAACAGTCGTGGATTGAAATGACCAATTTATTATTGGATTTTTTTGGAGGGATTATTATCAGGCGTGTGGAGTAAGGAAACTGCCCAACGTTTGGCCCTGACCTGCCTGGATTCGAACGCAGGTTTGTAAAGTGAGTGTTCTAACCACTGAGCAACAGGACTCCACAATCTTCCATATCTGTTAGTTGAATCAATTCCATTCACTGTGGCTGTTTGTGGGACTTTGCTAATACAAAGGGTTTACATGTTAAGCCACTGGACTTGATAGAAATTACCTGTGGAGCATTTTGATGTGATTAGACCTTTAAAAGTTTTCTTTTGTTAGAGCAGAGATGAAGACATTTAAAATCATGTCCACTGGATCATAGGTCCCCTCTCAGCATGATGGTACTGTGCTTTTTTTGGAAGAGAGTTTGCGAACGGAGAGCAATATAATAATCCTTGCATTGATATAGTACCTTACTATGTCGCTGAGCCATCTCAAAGTATTTCACAGAAAATACTGTAAAGTGAATTGACTGTATATTTATAATTTAACTGCAGGAATTAGCACACAACAGTAAGGCAACAAAACAATCTATTTCTGTAATTCCCTGAATGGGCTTAATATGATTTGGAAGCTGGATGTTGGGGATATAAAAGTGCAACATTAGGTCTGCTTTTCCGAATGGCTGTAATCGTTTGTATCTGGTGGCTTTTTAAAGAAAACACTGACTGTGGGCTTACAAGTTCCTCCTTGTTCTAGGTGCCAGTAGCTCAGAGCTGGGAATGAGCTGATCTCTTAATAACCTCGGCAGCACAGAGTCTCTTTCAGGAGCCTTATTTTTCAGGGATTCCGCCGTTTGAACCACCGGTTTCGTGGCGCGTTGAGTTTGATCAGTAACCAAGCACGGGCGGGTGGAGGGGACAAGAATGAATCCTGTAATTTTGACACGGATAAAATCTCTCTCTCTCCCCTCCCTCCCAATAGCAGGAATGAAGCCACTTCATCTGTACTGGATAATTAGCGCCTGTCCCCAGTGATACTGTCCCCCATGTTTTACTAAATGTATTACTGTGCCGCGTAGTTCCATTTACCCTCCAAAGTACTTTATTCCCTTAGTTAGTGAATGTGAAAACATTCTGTGTTTGAGCGGCCAATGTGTTCATTCAACCTTTTTAAGTTTGATTAAACAAACAGTGGTATTTTATTTTTAAAAATACCCTCCTTGGGAAGGAAGGGTGTGTGTGTGGGGGGGGTGGGTGGGGGGGTTTGGCCGTTGCTGTAGCAAGTGAATATCTCTGGGTTGCACTCGTCCGAGGAAGAGAAAGACATGGCAAAGCAAGGCAGGTCTGCAGTAATCCAACGTAAATATGGAAATGTAGACGTGTACTTAGCCCTGGGTGGATGAAAGCCCTGTGTGGATGGGTGCGGTCCTCATAGTTGAATGTATTTTTTTTAGAAAGAAGCAAAACTGTTTTCAACGTACTCAGATTGTAAGAGAAACCGCTCTATATGGAAGGAAAATGATTGCATTTGCAGGGGTGAGGGGGGTTTTGTTTGATCCAGTCCAGGTGGTGGGGACCGTGGTATTTGGCCACCGGTATCTTCGCTCATGGCGCCAGTGCTGTTTACAGTGGCAAGAACAAGAAGCCTATGAATTGCATTGACCCTCGTGATGATTGGAAACTCGGCAAAAATATTTCCATAATAAATAGTAATAATAGTGTCCGGCGATACATCGATATATCGGTTATATCGGTATAATTTTTCATAGCGATATACTGATATTGGAAATTCAAATATATCGGTATATCGAAGAATTCGGTACATTAAAAAAAATGGGTATATCACAAAACATCGGTATTTAGTGTCCGGTAGGGTCCGTCGATATGGAAATTTTCTGATTTAGATATATCGACAGGCTCATATCGAGATATACCGAAATATCGATATTTTGGGGGTTTTCATACTGCGAATAGGCGCGCATTCGGGGTGCGTGCGCGTTCGGGGCCTATCTCCTCAGGAGGTAAATATCTCTTTCTCTCTGTGTCTCTCACACTCACTCTCTCCATCTCTGTGTTTTTCTGTCTGTGTCTTTGTGTCTCTCTCCTCTCTCACATCCCCCCCATCTCTATCTATCTGTATATTATCACATCCACCCCGTCTCCCCCCTGCCGTCCCTCTCTTCCCCAACCCCCCCGCTGCCGTCCCTCTCTCCCCCCACCACCCCTGCCGCCGCCGTCCCTCTCTTCCCCCCACCCCCCCCCCCCCCCCCCCGCCGTCTCTCCCCACTCACCCCTTGCATACCTGTGTATTGTATTCTAGGACTATGAATACAATATGGCGGCTTGCACCTCAGTCTGTGCATTTTGTATAGAGATGAGCATTCTAGGTCTTGTAGTTCAGTGCGCGCGCATTCCGATTTTTCGATATATCGTCTTTTTTGATATATCGATATTTCAAAAATGCCTATATCGGCATATCAATGTGAAAATTATATCGGATATAACCGATATATCAATATATCGCCGGACCCTAGTGTCTGGCGATATATCGGTTATATCGGTATAATATAAAACGTTTTCAACTTACCTTGTCACCGGCATTGTAAACCTCCTGGGCCTAGAGCACGCATATCGGAATGCGCACGCACAACGGAATGCGCACGAACCTCCTGTGTATGCGCGCGCATACACAGGATTAAAAAAAAACACGTCGATATCAATATGTCGGTATATAACGATATGAGCCCACCGATATATCGATATCGGAAAATTTCCATATCGACGGACCCTAAGAAATAATAATGCTTCCGTTTTGATAACGCAGCCTTATCACATTGCAAAATATCTCAAAAAAGCGCTTCACGGAATTTTTATGTGACATGTAGTTGTAGGTGAACGCACACAGGCCTCTTTACACAGAGCGACGTGGCAGGAACAGCCAGGAAGTGAATGACCTATTTAATTTGAAGGATCGTTGGCCGCCAAGAGAAACTAATTTTGAATTGTGACGTTGGATCTTTAACCTCCACCTGAATTGCCAGCTCTGACAATGTCGTGCCTCCTGAATAATGTGTTAGAGTGTTCACTGAAACCAGCGGTGGCTGACAACACTTGAGGTCAGCCAACAAAACCCATACATGTTAACCGTTGAATATTTCTTGATCCAATGAAGAAAAAATTAAAAAGATACCACCGATCGAACACAGACTCAACACGTCAACCATCTCAAGTCAGTCTTCGAAAAAGATTTTCTCTGGGCTGAATGACCAATTTTATTTGAGGAAATGGCTCCCCTGGCCAACATTTCCTCAAATAAAATTGGTCATTCACTTTAATGACTGTGTGCAGTAATGGACTGCAAACAGACTGCCATTTTTGCCCACAAAATACACACAGTCACACCATTTCGCAAACTGCAAAGCAGTTTGAAAAAAGCCTCGGTGACGTGAAAAGACGAAAATATCAAATTACAGCTCTCTAATTCTAATCAGCTCCATGTGTGATTGACCATGTGAGTTGCAAAAGTGCTAACAAAGAGGGAAAACAACAAACTTTGTCGCAGACACTCAGCGAGAACAGATACTTGGTGGGAAGAAAGTTGACAATGTGAACACAGGAATGTAAAGGACACGAAACGACTGTTGTAAAACTCTCCTTTTATTGAATTCCAAGACAAACCGATGGCCAAAATCAGATGGAATGGAAAGCTTTTCCATTCTTTTGAGTATGTTGACGATTTTAAAAAAAATCCTGCTTAGGTTATTCTCTCTCCCCTACCAGCAATACCCCAGTTGCAAGATAAGATGCACACGATCCCTCAGAAAATTGCCCTTTCCCTGGTTTTGTTTCCTTCCTTACCCCCACCCCCCCTTAGTTGAACACAGGAAATTTAACAGCAAGTAATGTACAACAAAAAAAAGGCATGGATTAAAAGGGGTGAAAGGAGCAAAACAAATGTAATTTTGCAGTTGTTGTTGCTTCCTTTTCAATCCCACTGGTGCCATGTGGCATGATGGTCCAGTATTTTTATGCATTTGGGTGGTTTGTGTGCACGTGTAAACACAAATAAATATAAAGATATTTCACCAGTGAAGCCTATATCCTGTAGAGCACAAAATAGGGTCAGAGTTCAGACTCAAATTCAGGAGATGCTTTGCCAAATAAGATAAATGTCAAAACAAAACCAGAAATGGCTGGGAACACCCAGCAGGTCAGACAGGATCTATAGAGAAAGGAAACGCGAGTCAACGTTTCGGGTCCATGACCCTTTTCGTCAGAACTGAGACATTTTGGGAGGGAGAGGCTTTTAAGGATTAGCAGAGAGGGAGAGGCATGGGCAAAGGAGACAAAGGAAAAAATGGGGTAGAGGGCAGGAGATGATGCGTTAAAGAGGTGTTAATGTAATGAAACACAAGGGGGGAAATGCAACAAAACCGGAGAGAAGAGGTGTTGATAACGTTAAATCGAGAGGGGGTGAAATTGCCAAAGACCAGGCAGATCAGGCGGTCACAGAAGAGGGAGAAGATGAGCTGTTCTGACCTGAAATTATTGAAATCAATATTAAGGCCAGAGGGCTGTAAGGTCTCTAGCAGAGGGATAAGGTGCTGTTCCTCGAGCTTGCGCTGCGGTTCATTGGAACAGCGTAGGAGACTGTGGACGGAGAGGTCAGACTGCGAGTGGGAAGGAGAGTTGAAATGGCACAAAGGTCAGGCTTTTATTTGCGGACAGAACTGAGGTGTTCAGCTGTTCGGCAGATCAATGTCATAACTGGAAGCAGTTATACCTTCAGCATGAAACACATTTATTTGAGAAAATACTTCGGGGAACTTTAGCGTTAGCCAATGCTGCAGTGTTACATAAGCATTTGGATTTATAACGTTGGTAAGTGCATTACGCGTTCAGTTCTCCAGTGATGGAAAATTCCAAACATTTGAGGCGGCATATTTTCTAGATCTAATCCTCACAAATATTTGTCTGGTAAACATGCGCAGTTCACCAGCTCCTATAGTAACGTACCAGTTACCACTGTTTCTCACTTGCGTTTCCTGCGATCCGTGAAAATTATAGATCGAACCATGGAAAATGAATCGGGTTAACAACAGGACATGAACCCATTCACATTTGGCAACAGGACAGACTATTTCCTCTCGCAATAAAAAAAAGAAGTGAAAATGGAATGCAAAACACTTATTATCAACACAGATTTTTGTAGTTATTCACTTGATATTTTGATAAAGCAATTTATAAAAACTTGAAAGCCACTTTGTGGCACCAGGTCACAGATGTGCTGAATTGTTGCAGTGAGGGATATGGATGGGGCCGTTCCTTCGGGCAGAGCGGACCTGAATCGCCTGCCCTAATCCGTGCGTCTCCTCCCACGAGAGCGGTAAAAAGCAGATGAAAATTAAAATATTTTTTTTATCAAATGGTAAGTTGCATAGACGGGAGGAGAAGGGAACAATGACATCTTGCATTTATATTAACAACGCTCTTCACACAGCGTGGAGCCTGGACCACTTCATAAAGGGGTGTGGGAGAAGGGATTAGGTGGGCGGATGCTTACATGTGGTATAAACACTGACACGGACTAGGTGGGTCGGTTGGCCTGTTTCCACGCTGTAAAGCTCTACGTAAACACTACACCAACAGTGCTGTGTCCAAAAGGCTTTTTATCGTACTCGAAACACAAGAAGAAGTCGCTGGGAACACTCAGCAGGTCAGGCAGCATCTACGGAAAAAGGAAAAGTAGGGTCAACATTTCGGGTCCACGAACCTTCGTCAGAACAGACAGTACACACAGAACAGATAGTACACAGAGAACAGATAGTACTGTCTGTGTTTTTTTTATAGTACTCGTATAGACAGGGTGATGCTATGCTTTTTTAAATTAAAAAAAAATGTATTCATCGATAATACGGGAGCCTTTGCTGCAACTCCTCTGGGTACACTTCAAAATGGACTTCTTTGATTGTATTTTTGGTCATCTTTCCCCCTCCCCATCAGCCTTGGCTCCCAGCTCCAGTGCAAATCATGGACTCCTCCCGACGTGAATGGTGCTATATTAAACGCTGTTGTTGTGTGTTTTATGTGTCGTGTGTAAACCCTTAGAAAGATGACAAGTCTTCATGATATTATGTGCAACCGACGTAAGCGATTGGAATGTTCATAACGTAATTTAAGAAATCCTTCAATTGGTTGTTTATTACACGCCATTAGGACACCTGGACTTCCCTCTCCACAGGTCACACAACACAGATCTGAATAATGACCATCTTCACAAGCCTGCGGTGCATTGCTCTATATTCAGGCCAACAATCCCTCAAGTGAAACTGGTCATTGACTTCATAGCAGTTTGTAGGACACTGCTCGGTGCATATTTACCTACAAAATGTATACATGCACTTCACTTTACAGTAATTCTTCAGCTGCAGAATGTACACGCACTTCACTTTACAGTGGAGCTCGTTGTATCTCAGTGGTTGGAGCACTCGAGTGCCTTGCAAGCGTGAGACCTGTGTTCCTGTGTTCGAATCGAGGCAGGTCAGGGCAAAACCTTGGGCAAGTTTCCTTACTCCACACGCCTGATAATAATGTGTCCAAAAAAAACCACAATAATAAAAATTGCTCATTTCAATCTATGACTGTTTGTGGGGGGACACTGCTGTGAGCAATTGGCTGCCGCGTTTCACCCACAAATATACAGTCAATTCATTTTACAGCATCTATTCTGTGAAGCGCTTTGAGGCGTCGATAAGATGTGAAGAGCAACATCAACAACAAAATTGCATTGATATAGCACCTTTTACGTCAGGTGGACGTCCCAAAGCGCTGAATAGTCTGATCGGGACCCGAGTGGGGTGGGTGGGAGAGGGGAGGGTCAAAGTAGGGGGAAGGGGAAGGAGAGTGGGAGAGGGGGAAGAGTTAGTGGGGCAGCCGAAGGCTCGGTAGAAGAGGAAGGTCTTGAGACTGGCCTTGAAGGAGGAAAGGGAAGAAGCAAGGCAGAGGGGCGGAGGGATGGAGTTCCACAGTGTGGGAGCAGAGAGGCTGAAAGCCCGGCCACCGATGGTTGGGCGGTTAGGGCGGTGGATGCAAAGCAGGCCTGAGTCTGCTGAACGGAGGGTGAGGGCGGCTGATAGGGAGACAGTTGGTCAGAAAGATTGGTGGGGGCAAGGCTGTGAATGGCCTTGAAAGTGAGAACAAGGATCTTGAATTAGATCCTCTAGGTGACGGGGAGCCAGTGGAGACGGGCGAGGGTGGGAGTGATGTGGTCGCGAAGCCTGGTGCGGGAGAGTACACGAGCTGCAGAGTTCTGAATGATCTGCAGCCTGTGAAGGGAGGAGCTGGGGAGGCCGACGAGGAGAGAGTTCCCGTAGTCAAGCCTGGAAGTGATAAAGGCCTGGATGACGGTTTCGGCGGCATGGGGGGTGAGGTAGTGGCGGAGTCTGGAATATTGCGGAGGTGATGGAAGACTGTGCCGGTCATGGAGCGGATGTGGGGGAGGAAGGATAGTTTGGGGTCGAACAAGACGTCCAGATTTCTGATTGGCTTCGCGACGTGGAGAGAGCAGCCTTGAACGCTGATGTTGTCAGCGCCTGAGATGCGGAGGCGCTGACGTGAGCCAATCAGGAGGGCCTCCGTCTTGTTGACGTTGAGTTGTAGGAAATTTGCCCTCGTCCAGGACTCGATGTCGGACATGCAGTCAGTGGTCCTGGAATCGAGGGTTGACGTGGATAGGTAGAGTTGGGTTTCATCCGCATACATGTGGAAATTTACCCCATGTCTACGGATGATGTCGCCCAGGGGGAGAGTGTAGAGGGTGAAGAGCAGGGGATCAAGGACAGAGCCCTGGGGAACGACGCATGTGACTGTGCGGGCGCTGGAGAAGAAGCCGTTGGAAGAGACAAAGTGAAGGCAGTGGGAGAAATAGGACTGGAACCATTCGAGGACAGAGCCGTGCAGGTTGAGGCGGGAGGAGAGACGGTGGAGGAGGATACCGTGGTCCACGGTATCAAAGGCAGCAGATAGGTCGAGGAGGACGAGGAGGCAGAGGGAGCCCTGGTCACAGATGGTCAGGATGTTATTTGTGCCCTTGACCAGAGCAGTTTCCATGCTGTGGGAGGCATGGAAACTCAATTGGAGGGGTTCGAGGAGTCAGTGTTGTGAGAGGAAAGAGTGGAGCTGGGAGGCAACCACTCTTTCAAGGACCTTGGAAAGGAACGAGAGGTTGGAGATGGGCTGGTAGCTAGATAGGTAGCTGCGATGTATCGAGGGAAGGCTTTTTTAGGATGGGGGTGATGGTGGCGGTTTTGAAGGCAGTGGGAACAGTCCCGGATGAGAGGGACAGGTTGATAGTGTCAGTGATTAGAGGAGCTAGAAGGTGGAGCTGGGTGGTGAGGAGAGGGGTGGGGATGGAATCTAGGGAGCAGGTGGTGAGCTTCATTGAGGAGATGGTCTCAATGACGGAGGATGGGGAGACGGGGTCAAAGCTGTGGAAGGAGGGGTGGGTAGGAGACGGAGTGTGGGAGGGAGGTGGGGAGGGGGTGGAAGTTGGGGGGAACAATGACCACAGAGCGGATTCCCTCAATTTTGGTCACAAGGAAATCCAGCATCTCCTCACAGCGGGAGTTGGAGGAGAGGATCTGCGAGACGAGGCGGGGTGGATGGAGGTGGTGGTTGGTGGTGGAGAAGAGAAGCCGGGGGTTGTCCTTCGCCTCCAGGATCATCTTGGAGTCGAAGGACAGTTTGGCGGAGGATAGCGCGGAGTGGTAGGAGGATGTGAGGTCCAGCCAGATATGCCGGTGGACGATGAGGCCGGATTTGAGCCAGGTGCGTTCAGCGGCCCACACCTGGCCCCTGAGGGAACGGAGGAGGGCGGTGAACCAGGGTGAGGTTCAGGAGTAGGAGGCAGTTCGGGGAATGAGGGGGTGCAAGAATGTTGAATGTGGTGGAGAGGGTGTTGTTGAGCAGAGTGAGTGCGGAGGATGGATTAGTGCAGGAGGTGGACCAGAGGGAGAGGTTTATGAAGTGGAGTTCAGGGGACTCCCAAGGCAGCGGAGAGAGTTTGTGGGGGGATCTTCTTCCATGGGCGGTAGAAGATGGTGGTAAGTTTGGGGGTAGAGGGGAGAGGGTTAGAGGAGCTGAAAGAGATGAAGTGGTGGTCAGAGATGGCCTTGTCAGAGATGGCGACATCCGAGACACTGAGGCTCCAGATGATCATCAGATCAAGTGTGTGGTGCAGTGGATGTGGATGGAGAGGTTGAGCGAGGAGAGGAGGGAGCAGAATTCTGAAGAGGTGGAGCAGGAGGGTGGTGAAGTGGAGGTTAAACTCGCCGAGGATGACGAGACGATCGGAGGAGGCAAGGAGAGTGGAGGAGAGGAGAATTCAGAGATGAAGGTTGGGGAGGGTTTTGGGGGACGGTAAACAAGGAGGATTTTGAGGGAGAGATGGGAGGAGTGGGAGAGGGTGAGGTGTTCAAAAGAGGGGAAGGAACCAGAGGAGTAGGGAGATAGGGCAAGTGGTGCCCTAGCGATGAGAGATGAGAAGAGCACTATATCAAATGCAAGGATTAGTATTTGATTATTATAAATCTGGTGAAATGCTTCAAGTCGCCCTCGATACGAGAGGCATTCAGTCAATTGCAATGATTATCTTTTGTTCATTAATATTCTCTGGTTTGATGTTTCAGCACGGCCGCTGTGGGATTCCGATCGCACTGATTGAGAGATACGCAGAGGAGCTGGGGCATCCTGTCAACCTTATGGCTGCAAATATGGACCAAATACGAATAAAACAACTCCTAAAGCAACATCGCATGGGAGTGAGTATCTTACCCCCGAAGCAATGCTTTGCTTGGGCCCTTGTGAAATGTACCTCTAATTGGACTTGAACTTGTTAAGGTCCACGTTACGCATGGTAACTTTCGTGAGAGCATAAATCCTTAGTGATATTTCCTTGGCTCAGCTGGGAGTGTCTGGCATAGGTGAAACCCCATTTGGCTGGTGTGGGGGGGGGGGTGCACTCATTCTTGCAGGAACCCACCCTGCTCACCTTTGGTTTTCCAAGAACTTGCCTGGCAGTAAATTTGCCTCAGTAATAGAATTATTTGAAATAGGTTAGTGGAATCACAAATTTGGGCCCAAATAATCTATTTTCGTGTTTGCCTATGTTTTTATTCAAAATCCTGGTCCTCACCTTTAAAGCCCTCCATGGCCTTGCTCCACCCTAGGGTCCAGCGATATATCGATATATCGCTAAAACCCGATATAATTTTCATATCGATACGCCGATATAGACATTTCAAAAATATCGATATACCGAAAAGTCAATTTAAAAATCGGAATGCCGCACACTGAACTACAAGACCCAGAATGCTCATCTCTATACACAATGCACAGACCGAGGTGCAAAGCCGCCATATTGTATTCATAGTCCTCGAATACAATATACAGGTGTGCAAGGGGTGGGGGGGTGGGGGGGGGAGAGAGACGGTGGCGGGGGGGCGGTGGGAGAGAGGGATGGTGGCGCGGTGGGTGAGGAAGAGAGAGGGATGGTGGTGGGGGGGCGGAGAGAGGGACGGCGGTGGGCATGGGTGGGGGGTGGGGGGAGAGACGGGGTGGATGTGATAATATACAGATAGATAGAGATGGGGGGGATGTGAGAGAGGAGAGAGACACAGAGACACAGACAGAAAAACACAGAAATGGAGAGAGTGAGTGTGAGAGACACAGAGAGAGAAAGATATTTACCTCCTGAGGAGATAGGTCCCGAATGCGCGCGCACTCCGAATGCGCGAGCATGCGCAGTACGAAAACTCCAAAAATATCGATATTTCGGTATATCTCGATATGAGCCCATCAATATACCTAATTCAGAAAATTTCCATATCGACGGACCCTACTCCACCCTAACCTCTGCGACCTTCTAATCCCCTACCAGCCTGTCCTCTCCCTCCACTCAATGGACTCTGGCTCCATGTCCCCCGACCCGCCCACCTGCCCCATCATTGGTGGCCGAGCTTTCAGCCACCCTGCCCGTAACCTCTGGAATTCCATCCCACAACCCCTCCGCCATCTCCCCCTTCAGGTCCCACCTCAAGATCCTCCACTTTGATGGTCCCATCAGTCACCCCGCACCCATCCTTTCCCTCCACATTCCCAGATCCCAACCCCAGCTCAGGTCTGAAACACTGACTGTCCAGTGCCTTGGGGTGTCCTCCCGACCTGAAAGGCACTATCCAAGTGTAATTTTGTTGTAGTTGTTGCCTACAAATACGCATAAAGGAGCTTGTAAGGAATAGTAAGAGTTATAATTTGGCTATATTTTCACAATACAACTTCTCCTGCATTGGAAAGCTGACCAAAAGCCTTTCACGTCGGGAGGACATCCCAATTGGGTTCCGCTGTGCTACTCCTCAAAGTCGAATTGTCTACAGAATTCAGTCGAGTCTGAGACTTGAATAGTGGCCAGTTCACCAGTGTGTAAGAAGGTGATGACTGTGGATTCTGGATCTCTCCCCCTCCCCCAGCCAACAGAAGGGAAGGGATTCCAGGACCTTCGCGGGAGGTGGAAGTGTGAAGATTGAACAACACTCACGCAGATCAAAATAATAACAAATATCCAGATATTGCATGAGATTACTCTGTAAAAACAGTGCAACGCAGTACTATTTGGATTACATTTTCTTGTACGCACATACTTTGGCCCCTGTAATTTTCCAATACATACAGCAAGTAAAAAAAAACACAGCAACGTCTGAGAGGATTTCATAACAGAAAATCCAAGTGGGAGCTGAGTTCCTGTGAATCAGCGTGATGTACTCCTGTTTTCTACATTAAGGAATCCTGTTAGAATTCTCAACATGTGAAAGCGCTGCTTTGTGCTTTCAATTCTTTGGACAGAGAGGGAAAAAAACATTCCACCTCTTAGAAAACCCCCTTTTCTCAGTTTGCTTTCTTCCTGTACGGTAAACCTCAATTATTTTATTTTAACAACTTGGGAAAAGGAAAGAAAGGACGATAATTTTTCGAATGGTTGCAACTTTGAAATGTCGATATATATATATATATATTCTCACGGTTATAGGACATTTAACAGTAAGTAAGCAAAGCAGGGGCACCTTTACGATGACAGTACACAAAGCTCCATTGATTATTTTTACGTCTAAATATAAAACCACCATGTTCAATCTGTATACTTCAAATCAAAACATAAATAAAATCACACTGGAATTGGGTTACTGGACGTCTGCATTTCTCGGATTAATTTGTCTGAGCCAACAACATGCACCGGAAAAGTTCCAGTAACTTAACTCTTAGCATAAGTTCATGTCAAGAATATATATATATTTTTTAAAAAAAACACTTCTCCCTCACCTCTGCTCCCCACTCTTTCTGTGACTTTCATCCTCGCCCATGGAACTCTGCTGGCTTCTTTCTTCTTGTTTGGATTCATGGGTTCAGTTCCTGGTACTAATACAGCCTTCTGCTTCCTCTGCCCACTGCTCAGCAACACTCTCGTTGTGCCTGTAGAAAACTAGAAACTGGTCCACCATAATCTCCTGGCAGCTTGTCACCCAGTTACCCGGGAAAATCTCATCCCAAAGTGTGGACGGTTATGTGGAGGGAGGGGGCTGCGTATCTGCCATCTGTAGCCAATAAAATGAAGTGTGTGGCATCCTGAGGAGACGGAAACCAGGAATTCTTTCCTTGCCGTTTCCTTGTTTCCTTTTTATCTCTAATCCTTTTGTTTTCTGTTTGTCTCTTCTTTCCCTTGTTAATTATTCCTGATTCTTGACTTAAAACTGTGTTGATAGCACCGAGCATGCTGAGCCCATTAACATTTCATGTTACAGTACTGAGAACAGTTCAGAAGCAAAGGTTCGAACTGTTTTATCTCTGGATTAATGTAAGCGCATGGCTTTCCTCAACAGTGTTTTCTTTTATGGCGCAATCACCTGCTGTTTTATTTTGGGGATTTATTCTTTGCTACATAACTGGGGCCACTGCTATGATGTGTTAAGTTCTTTGCAAATGTGCGTAACAAGCAGTAGACAGACTCCAGTTAAGCAGCCGTTAGAATGATGCTGTGAGAAAGGCACAGAATTGGTACCTTCACAGGCATCAAACAAATACTCCAAACAATCATATAGAAGCATAGCGTCGTGGGCACAGGAAAGGCCTTCCAGGGAGTCTGAATTAGTGCTTTTCTCCTCTTGTGTTATTCCAGGTTTGGTCCCCAAAATTAACACTGATTAACAGTAAAACTTTAATGGTCCGTTACATAAGCCTGTTCACCACAATTCTATTCCCTCACTATAGAATAGGGAATGTTCTCCATGAAGGTGGCATACAAACGTGGAACTCTCAGTCTCATTTGGATACCGTTAGTATCTCATTTTAGTTTTGCCCACAAGTATACAGCCAATTTTCCTACTCTCCTTACCCCGACCCCTTCCCCCACTGCTCTGGTCCCTACCTGACTGTTCAGCACCTTGGGACATTCTCCCGACGTGAAAGGCGCTATATAAATGTAATTTTTGATTGATTTGATTTAGTTATGTTCCTAGAGCAGATCTACAAGGCAGTGTCCCCATTAGAAACGGCGCTAACTTACTGTTTTGTTTTTTGTGCTTAGATTCCGAGTTCCCTCAATGAGATGAGCAGAAAACCGTTCGTTCTTGGAAACTTCAAATCAGTCTCCAAGTAGCTGATCTTCACGGGACTCTTCAATACACATCACCCGCCTTCACAGCAGCTGGTTACAGCACACCGGCTCAACTTCACACTCTCAATCTTGGAACATAATTAAAATACAGTACCGTCTGATTACTAATGTAGTGCTGAGGAGATAGGTAATTAAAAGATGTGTGAGAGATACCATAATACTACAGTACAATAATACTGGAGTACAATAATACTGGAGGGCTGATAGGCATGAGAGGAATTATTTTGTTATTCTACAGGGGTGAGCTACATGCAGTGACTTATTTCTTTCTCTTTTTTTTCCCTGGGAGCTGCAGAAAGAGCAATAACATGTAGACACTGAGTGAATGCAGGGACAAGTATCTGAGAAAACATTAGCTCTGATTGGAGTGCATTCCATTGTCATTCAGAAAGTCAGCCCGTTATACTATCTGGGTTATTCATTTTGCAGTCGGCAAGAAATGAAAGCACTCAAAAAAGAAACATGAACAGGAAGTTGGGTATCATATCACTACTCATTATTTTGGTTATTAAATGCCGCAGTTCGCTGTTGCTTTGCTTGCCTTAGCAATAGAATTTCAATTTCACCAAAGTAACCTGAAAATGCAAAACCATTACAAGGTAAACTTAAATATAGTCTGTTAGTATTTTATAATGGTACAAAGTTGTCAGTTTTTTTTTAATATATTAGTCTTGGACCTGTCTATATTTTTTACTGTAGCCAAATGTTGACTTATTTTATGCTGCCTTAACAGTAAAAACCATTATTTCATAAGGGTGGAAATTAGATTTGGAAGAATCCAGAAATACCGCCATAATTAATTTCCAGCATATTTTGCTCGTGGCAGGGGTAAATTTTAGCTCAAAGGACTATTTTAAATATTGACTAACGAAACAAAGCACCCGCTTTTGTCCACTTTTCATGCATTTGCAAATGATCAATAGGTCCTCAGTTCTACAAAATAAATATTACACTTGCATTGCAATCTTTGCGTTTACATGAGCAATGTTGCAATGTTCTTCCAACAAAATAATCTTATCCATAATGTGGTTCCATCCAAATCTATTATTTCTGTACTGTACTAACTGATTATTCTAGTAACAGCTTGGGATATTTTCTGGACAGAATCATATTTCTATAAATTGAGTTCAAAACACTAAAGGGCAACACGAAATTATAGAATAACTAACAATGTTGCACTTTGTGTATATGAAAATATTTAAATAACTTATTTGCTTCATTTCCTTAAAAAAATGTAAGTAACTGTAATATACGCAGCAAAACATTCTTTTAAAATGTAGTAAAAAAAAAGCTGTAATTTGTGTCATGTGAGGTATATACGTGTTCAAAATTTTAAACCATTTAATTTAGCAAATTGTCTATAAAAAGTGTTTCCTCAATAAAGTAACAATTTGACATTTCTGTGTCCGTTGTTCTACAGATGAAAAACTGCATTTTAGGTAGACAAGTTTCGTTACTTTTTTTTTGGTCTGAGGTAAAATCTCACAACCCTATTTTGCCCTCCAGTTTTCATTCGGATTCTTTGATCAGATGAAATGTAGTTCAGATGCATATCAGCCAGATCTAGGATAGCGGAACAGGCTTGAGGAACTGAATGGCCTATTCCTGTTCCTAAGTTCCTTTGTCTTATGCTATTATTTTGATAATGTGATTGTTCTTTTAAACAAAGGCAACAACAACGCTGGACTGCGTCTCAGAGCGCTTCACGATGGCGGAACCCAAGGCCTAGTCAGGGAAGGCGGAAGGTGACAATAGGTGCAATCAAAGAGAAATGTCTTCTCGAGCAACCTGATGATGGGGAACAAGGGGCTGAAGCAAAGGGGGTGAGGGAGGGAGTTCCAAAGTTTTGGAGCATAGTGGCTATGATGGTGAAGCAGAGGATTCGGTGGAAGGAGGCCAGACCCGGTAGAGTGGAGGCAGCGGGTACTGCTGTGAGGAGAGAAGAGGTTAGAGAGGTAGGGGGCATGCAGAGAAGTGGAGGGATTTAAATACAACAGTGAGGATCCTGAAGTCAATCCACTCTGTGACAGGTAGCAGTGCAGTTTGGCAAGGACTGAGAGACGCCGCCCGGCGTGGAGGGCACTATATAAATCCAAGTTGTTGTGGTTGACTGGGGTAATTGGGTACGAGGTTTGGTGCAATTTTGTTGCTGTTGTTGGTGCGGGTGAGAATGCAGACAGCAGGCTCAGGAGTGCTCATTCTTTCCCCTTCCAACTGCAGTATCCCATAATAAAATCCAATTGATCTTTGTAGAAATTATGGAATAGATAAAGCCATTCGGCCCATTGATCCTTGGAACATACATTGGGGCAAGTTGTCCTGCCATTGAACTTTAACCAGCTATCTCACGCAATAGAGCTGCTCACATAAATAATATAACAATCTTTGCATTTGATATAGTGCCTTACGTCAAAATAATAATCATCTTTGCATTTGACATAGCACTTTTCACATCTTCTAGATGTCTCCAAGCTCTTCACAGAAGAGTTCAAAAGGTAGTGATTGTGTATTTACCAGTAAGAATTGAGGCAATTTGGACCTACAAAATGCAGTGAATGACTATTGTTTTGCCTCTGAGGGATTGTTGGCCAGGACCCAGTAAGAACCACCTTTCTCCTTTTTGAAGAGTGACAGCCAATTTTTAAGATTCAACAGAACACACAGAATAGAAATCAAGTCTTAATACCTGATCCAAAGTCTACAACAAGACACAGTCAAAGCCTGTCCTGACGTTAACACACTCCACACATTATTGATAGAAAGGATGGTTTAAAATAACTTCTGATCATAGTATTGTAATAGGAAAATCTGGTGATGAGTCACGAGCTGCAACAAATCAGGCTCAATTACTTTATGCCAGTTAGAATACAATAACAACAAAATTACATTTGTAGAGTGCCTTTCACGTCGGAAGGATATTCCCAAGACGCTGGGACTAGTGAAGGGAGGAACATATAGAAACCATTGGCACATTCCACTGCTTTTAGTTTTCACTATTTTATGGGCTATTTGGCAAATCCTGCCTTTTGTAATTTGTATGTTTATTCACTTGCCTGACAACAACAACTTGCATTTGTATCATCCCCTTCATGGAGGGCAGTGTCTCAGGAGTGCTGAACAATGGTCTTGTTTGATGCTGAGCCAGGGAGAAAGGATAGCTCAGTCGAGGAGTGGGGTGTGAGGGGGTTGGAGAGATAGGAAAATGTTAGGCTATGTTAGTGCGAGGATCTTGAAATCATCCATTGCGGTTAAGTATCCTGACCTCAACCACCCTTCAAGCCAACCTGTTCCAATTGTTAATTACCCCTGGATAAAGAGAAGCCGCCTGCGTGCTCACCTAGGCTGCTGAAATTGCCCTTTGCAATTCTAAATCTGTGTCCTTATTCTATAATATTGTTCTGAGTTTACTTTTACAATCCCAAAACAACTTGCACTTATATAGTGCATTTTATGTACTGCAATTAAATATTTCAGTAATGCCCAAGCAAGAAGGACACCTAGTGCCTCACGGATCAATATTTCTCTCATGTCCATTCCTGTGGCATGAAGCCAAGTTATTATAATAACAGCATGTGTCCCCACCTTCAGAACACAGTGGGCAGCAATGCATTCATTCTATTGTCCCTACCTTCTTGAATAAAGTCTCCTTTCCTCTAACCATCTAATGATCTGAGCAGGGATAAGGGGAGCAGAGAAGTGACCATAAGAGGTAGGATTTGGGGGAGGGGAGGGGGGTGCGGAGGAGGAAGCTGGATTTAAAGACAGATAAAGACACGATGAGAGGGAAGGAGTTATTTTATTCCATCAGCCAAATGTCTGAAACGTGAAGACACCCATCAACGTGCTATCCAAACAAAACGGAGAATTCCTTGCATCCGACCTACGCATGGAAAATTCTCAGATAGATTATTGGAATGGGATGCACATTCTCTCCCTCATAGGACACATTCCAGCTTAACTAATTCCAGAAAGCATCAGGCTTTCCTTATACTAATTCCAGAAAGTATTCGGGTGGCTGATACTGGTGGGAGGTCCAGATGTTGTTGTTTACAGGCTATAGGCGGATGGAATTTCAGGGCTTAAGGATTTTTAACACCAATGCACAAATTCCAACATGGACCTACGTAGTAGGAAATATTTTGTTTGTAAATACCATTTAGCAAATTGTTTGGGGAAGAGATTCCACATAGCATTCAGTAACAGTCAAAATCAACGTTTGCCTGCAGGCTAAGGGAGAGTAAAATTGAACTTGTTGGAGAGGCAGATAATATGTATCAAAATAACGTACCTGTATCTAGAGGCATTCATCAGTACTGGTGAATTTCCTCCTATCATTGAAAATGCAACATATGTAATATATGTTCCTTTTCATTCAAGGATTGTTCACCCCACTAAAGCTCATCTGACTATTACCCCATCCAAACCAATACAGCACAATTTTTTTCAATGTACAGTACCTAATGTTTCTACCTCTAGTACGCCACCAGACATATGTCCCTCCCTTGACCGCTCTGTATCGCCCTCACCTCTCCATCTGCTTTAAAACCTGCCTCTTAAGACTGCCTCACTACCCCCCTTCCCCTCTGCTAGTATCCATCTCCACCACCATAAAGTGCCCTGAGATTTAACTCCAAGTAAAAGTAATTTGTAAATGCAAGTTATTATTGTATCACATATTGATCAATCTTTGAGTAAACCCAAATTGTTCCTGACATTGGTTTTATGAACCGTTCTTCCCTATTAATAAGGTACACTTTCTTATCTCACTTCGCTGAGATAAGATTTATCAAAGATTCAATATTCGCACTTTCTAAATGATTCCCTACTCTTGTTGGATGTCAAATCACGAACTAGTGACTGTCCTCCTTGGGAGCAGGTAAGTAGGCAATAGCTCAACTGGCTCAAAGTTGACATGCTTGCCATCGCCCAGTGTCGGATTTCAACCAGTGCTCTGTGTCAAACTCAGTGGTCAATTTCCTGAGTCAGGCGGGTCCGCAGTATTCCAGTCCACCACCGTTTGCAATAAAGCCAAGCTATCTCATCGGCTGAACCTGGGAGGGCAGACCAGTCATCTCACTCAGCTACTGTTAACCCTGCAAGCCAAAGCTCTAACATGTTGGGTGGTCCGAGCTGGACAAACAGGGGGAAAGCATGCCAGGCAGTGATACAATAAATAATAATAATACCCTTGCATTTTGAGATAACGCTTTTCACGTCTTCTAGACGTCTCAAAGCGCTTCACAGATTATACTGTAAAGTGAATTGACTGTATACTTGTGGGCGAAACGTAGGCAGCCAATTGCGCACAGCAGCGTCCCTCAAACAGTTGTTGATTGAGATGACCAATTTTATTGGGTTTTTTGAGGGATTATTATTAGGCGTGTGGAGTAAGGAAACTTGCCCAAGGTTTCACCCTGACCTGCCTGGATTCGAACACAGGTCTCATGCTTGTAAGGCTACAGGTAACAAAATTACAGCCACAAAATTAATGGCAAGCTATGCAGTTTTAGCTATGCATTAATAATAAGGATTACTATTATTACGTGAATATCTGTCGATCTTTTTTAACTTCCTAAATATTCTGTTACATAAAAGGAATATATTTGTGCCATATATTCTTGAAAATAGAGGCAACAGGACTGGAAAACAAATACTGCAAATACCGTCCAGAACTTTCTACAGTTATAGGTGAAGAGGTAACGTGCTGAAGGCATGTGTTCATTACTTGCGTAATAACATAAACTAAACAGATTGGCCGACACAAAGGCAGAAAAAGAGATTAATGTACACTTAACTAACCCAAAATGGTGACCTAGGAAGAATTCAATCCTTAAAATTCAAAATATACCCACTTTAGCAGTTCTACAATGAGCAATTCTGTTCCACTGCTGTAACAATATTCATCAGTAAACAATTTATTAAGCAAGTTGTACGGCTTTAATGTGTCATGCCTGCCAAAGTCGCGCTTTGATATGTCATTGGGGGAAGGGTTGCAACTGCACAAAGAGGAATTGTTCCCACTTGGCTCCTGGTCACCCTGCAAGCAAACATCTAGACGGGTACGGTGGTCTTAGTTGGTCAAGCGGTGAGGTTTACTGCACCACTGTACTGGAGAATTGCGTGCTAAATACTAACGCTAATAGCATAATAATCCTGACATTTGATACCCACCCTATCGCATGGTCTAGGCGTCTCAAAGCGCTTCACAGAGTATGTTGTGAAGTGAATCGACTGTATACTTGGCGGGCGGACCGCAGCAGCCAGTTGTGCAAACGTTTAGAATTTTACACAACAACAACAACAACAAGAAAAACTTCCACTTCCACGGGAAGCAATAGAGCACTTGGAGCTCAGAGCAAGAGAGACACTTTGTTTGGGTCCTTCCTTAAACATACCTTCTCTAGCGAAAAGGGACCAACTTATCTGGTCTATCCCGATAGCAGCAATCGGCCAACCTTGGTATCATCCTTGATGCTTCAGTCAGTGCAATGCTAAAGGAGAACTGGATTGAATTAAGAGAAAAGAGTTTCTCTCGTGCCAGTATTGGTCATTCACTTCATGGGGACGTTACTCCTACAGTCCCCCACACTGCACAGAAACTTTGATGAAATGTTTTAATATTGTATTGGATTAATAATCATCGCATTTGGTAAAGCACTTTTCATGTCCTTGAGAATGTCCCAAAAGCGCTTCAAACAATAACAAAATTACCCGTGCAAAAGCGCTTTTTACGTTGGGAGGACGTCCCAAGGTGCTAGACAGTCAAGGATTTGGACGCGAGCGAGGGATTGGGGTCAGGAGGGGAGGGGATTCACAGTGGAGGGACTGTGCTTGCTTGAGAAGGCTTTTGAGACCCTCTTCTCAGCATTCTAGGCACAGTACCAAACAGAAGGGTTTATGTTATTACGTCAACGCACAGAACACAGGAAGAATTTCTCGAACTAACTCGTTCACAGGGAATGTCGGCACGACCACAGACCTATCCCTTGACCAAGTTAGCAGAACGCAAGTCCATTCAGCCTCCACAGCGGCGACTCGCCACCACTTCTCACGTTAAACATTACGGAGTCCTGGAGCTCAGCGGTTAAGAGTACTCGCGAGCGAGAGACCTGGGTTCGATTCCCAGCAGGGCGAAGCCTTGGGCTAAGTTTCCTTACTCCACATTGCTTGATAATAATCCCTCAGGGTGAATAGAAAAACAATAATAATTTGGTCCCTTCGAATCCACGACTGTTTGTGGGACGCTGCTGCGCGCGATCGGTTGCCCGGTCTCTCCCTCAAAACATAGTCAATTCACTTTACAGTACAGTATGTTTCTGCGAAGCACTTTGAGACATCTAGAAGACGTGAAAAGTGCGATGCCAAATGCAAGGGCGATTATGATGATGATTATTATTATTAGAAGGCAGAGGCAGGAGGAGGAGGAGGGAGCCAGGGCTAGCTGGTGATGATGGAGGAGGAGAAAAGAGCCAGGGGCTAGTTGGTGATGGAAGAGGAGGAGGAGGAGGAGAGAGCTAGGGGCTAGTTGGTGATGGAGGAGGAGGAAGAGGAGAGAGCCAGGGACTAGTAGGTGATGGAGGAGGAGGAGGAGAGGAGGAGAGAGCCAGGAGCTAGTTGGTGATGGAGGAGGAGGAGAGAGCCAGGGGCTAGTTGGTGATGGAGGAGGAGGAGAGAGCCAGGGCTGGTTGGTGGTGATGGAGGAGATGTCTTCCTCCAGAGGCCGCTGCAGTTAGGTGTAAAGTTCCGAGGCTGCAGTTTCCTCTTCCTGGAGAACTGGGCCGTCCAATAGCGCCCTGTGATTGGGGCAGTAACACGACACCAGCCTCAACCTCCAGCACAGGGAGACCGGGGATGGGATGGGATGCGATGCGTGAGTGAGTGAGAGAATAAGTGAGTGAGAGAGTGAGTGAGTAAGAAGAGGTTGGGAGGGGGGGTAAGGTTGGCTATTGTGTACCGTGAGGTGACTCAGGTGGAGGTAGAGGAGGGGAGGTGAGGGGTGTGTGTGAGGGAGGAAGAAGGCAGACGACACGCTGGCTTCAGTACTAAGCGAGAAGATCAAGTTTTGCGGATCGCGGTCTCTCCCATGGTGTGTCCCGGGGCTGGGGGTGCCGGATGGGAGGCTGCTCTGTGCGGGTCAGGATGCTGCAGCTCGTGGCCAGGAAGGTCCGCTCTTGCTTCATGAAGCTCTCCACCCGAGACTACGGCTTGTGCACGGCCACCCTGCTGCTCCTCACCGTGGCTTCCCTCGTCTACCAGCTGAACGGAGGCCCTCCCGGAGCGCTGAGGGAACTCCGCAAATACCTGGGTAGGCGACAGACAGACACTCTCACTCACTCACTCGCTCACTCACTGACTCACTCACTCACTGACTCACTCACTCACTCACTGACTCACTCACTCACTCACTCACTCACTGACTCACTCACTCACTCACTGACTCACTCACTCACTCACACACTGACTGACTGACTCACTCATTCACTCACTGACTGACTCATTCACTGACTCACTCACTGACTCATGCACTCACTCACTCACTGACTCACTCACTCACTCACTCACTGACTCACTCACTCACTCACTGACTCACTGACTCACACACTCACTCACTCACTCACACACTCACTCACTCACTCACTGACACACACTCACTCACTCACTCACACACTGACTGACTGACTCACTCACTGACTCACTCACTGACTCACTCACTGACTCACACACTCACTCACTGACTCACTCACTCACTCACTGACTCACTCACTCACTCACTCACTCACTCACACACTGACTCACTCACTGACTGACTCACTCACTGACTCACTCACTCACTCACTGACTCACACACTCACTCACTCACTGACTGACTCACTCACTCACTGACTCACACATTCACTCACTGACTGACTGACTGACTCACTCACTGACTCACACACTCACTCATACACTGACTCACTCACTCACTGACTGACTGACTCACTCACTCACACACTCACTCACTCACTCACTGACTCACACACTCACTCACTCACTCACACACTCACACACTCACTCACTCACTCACTGACTCACACACTCACTCACTCACTCAACAACAACAACTTTGATTTATATAGCGCCCTCCACGCCGGACGGCGTCTCAGAGCGCTTCACACACACATACATACATACTCACTCACTCATACACACACACTCACTCACTCATACACACACTAACTCACTCATACACACATCATTCACTCACTCATACACATACTCATTCACTCACTCATTCATACACACACTCATTCACTCAAACACACACTCACTCATACACACACTCATTCACTCACTCACACACACACACTCACTCACTCATACACACTCAGTCACTCATACACACATACACCCTCACATACACTCACTCACACACACTCAGTCATGCACACTCACTCACACACATTCACTCATACACACTCACACACACTCACACACACTCACTCATACACACACACTCACTCATACACACACTCATACATACATACACACTCACTCATACACACACACACTCACTCACTCATACACACACTCACTCCTCCCCTCTCATATACACACACACACTCACTCATACACACTCACACTCACCCATTTACTCACACACTCACACACTCACTCATACACACACACTCATTCACTCATACACACACTCACATGTACACACTCATACATACATACACACACACTCACTCATACACACTCATTCACATACTCACTCCTCCCCTCACTCATACACACACACACTCACTCATACACACACTCACTCCCTCATACACACTCACTCATACACACACACTCACTCCTCTGCTCCCTCATACCACACACACACTCACCCTCACTCACTCACTCCCCTCCCTCATACATGCACACACTCATGCGTGTAATACACTGACCCCCCCACATGCACACACTGACCCTCACACACACACTGGCACCCCCACACACAAACATACACACACTCACACTCTGTATATACACTGATTCCCCTCCACACACACTGACACCCTCACACACAAACACACACTCAAGTGTGTGTATGTACACTGAACCCCCTCACACACTTGACACCCCCACACAACCACACACACACACTGACACCCCCCTACACAACCACACACACTGACACCCCCCCACACACACACCCAGACCCCCATATACTGTATATACACACACACATAGACCCCTACACGTATACACACACACAGACCCCCACATATATACACACACACTGACCTCCACACATACACACACAGACCCCCGCAAATACACACAGACCCCCACACATATACACACACACAGACCCCCACACATACACACACACAGACCCCCATACATACACACACACAGACCCCCACACATACACACACACAGACCCCCACAGATACACACAGACACAGACCCCCACACATATACACACACACAGATCCCCCACACATACACACACACAGACCCCCACAGATACACTACACATGCACACACATGCTGATGCTCACACATACACACACAGTCCCCAACACATGCACACACATACAGACCCACACACACACACAGACCCCCACACACACATACATACATACACACGCTGATCCTCACACATACAGACCTCCACACATAAACACACACACAGACAGACCCTCACACATATACACCCAGACCCACACACATACACTGATCCCCATACATACACATACAGATTCCCCCCTCACACACACACACACAAACTCCTCCCCACACACATACACACACTCCCACACACACTGACTCCTCCGAACACACATACACACAGTCCCACAAACACTGACCCTCCTACCCTCCATACACATTCACACACACATTGACTCCCACACACACTCACTCATACATACACAGACCACCCCCCACACATACATATACAACTGATGCACTCCCTCTCCATACACACTGACACACCCACATACTCACTCACACACACACTGACCCTCTTCCCCATACACATTCATACGCACGCTGACCCCCACCCATACATACACACACACATACATACACTGACCACCCACCCCAAACACAAAAATACATGCACGCATACATTCACATATACAACAACATCAACAAAATTACATTTATAGAGCGCCTTTCACATCGGGAGGATATCCCAAGGCATTGACTGGCTCACACATACACTGACCCTCCCCCGTACACATTCACACACTTATACTGACACACGTTCTCATATACAGGTAAACCTCTATTTAGGACGTGGTTGCGTTCCTGAAAAACTGTATCTAGATCGAAACGTCCTAAATTGAAACGCGATTTTCCACGCGGTCCCATTATGTAACCAGAGATACGTTCTTTTCACAAAATTTTCAGACCTTAAACCCACTAAATAACGCACAAAACACACAACATAACACACAAATTAACACACATAGGCAAGAAGGGGTACTTGGGGTAACTATACAGTATTATACTTTAATGCTGGCAAACTTTAATACAGTACACTACTGGCGAACTTTAATACTGGCCGTGTGACAGTGGTCGTGGCATTTGCAGCTTCCCCACTCATCTTGATGTTGTGGAGCCCATAGAGTCTTTTAAACCTTTGAAACCGCCCTCTGCTAGCACTGAAAGATGGTGCCGTTGAGCCTTCTCCTTCCTGATCATTTAACTCCCTAAACAATGATTTTGCCTTCTCTTGGATAACCAGGGTGTTGAGTGGTATATTACCCTGGTTCTGATCCTCAATCCAGACACTCAGCATTCTTTCCATGTTTTCCATCACATCACTCCTATGTTTTGCTAATCTGCTTGCACCTGTATCTTAACACACCTTGAACTTGCCATTGTATTGTCCTTATTCTGTTTTATAGTAGCTACCGTTGATCTAGCTAGCCCTAAAGACCTCCCAATGGCCTTACTTTTTTTGCCAGACTCGATGTGCTTTATCACCTCCAATTTGCTATTTAAAGTGCTGACTTTGCAGGGTTTCTGGCCGCTAGCGGTATTTCCGCTGCTCATTGGTATAACTGCGGTAGAGGCTGTAAATCGCTCGAAGTTGCTCAGGAATGTTTTGAAATTACTGTAATACTGATGTGGCGTGGTGTCGCTTCAAAATCAGCTGCTTTTAAACAATGATGTAGCAACACGCTATTGGCCAGTTCAAACGCTTGGATACACTCACTATATCAGGTGCGAGCATGATTTACCCAGGAATACACTATGGACTGTACGTACGGACAAAAAGGACGCGTGAAATGCGACCGTGATATTCAAAATATGTACTGCACATGCACCAAAGAAAATTGGTTCATTAAAACAAATCTGAGAGTCTTATATTGATAAAAATGTGTTAAAACATTATGATCCTTCAATCGAAACATCCTAAATAGAAGCGTCCTAAATAGAGGCTTACCTCTCTCTCTATATATATATATATAGATATATATATACACACAGACACCCCCTCAAATACATACACACAATATTCACACACATACAGACCCCCATACAAACACATATACTTACCCCCCCCCCACTTACCACTCACATATATATAATAATAATCCTTGCATTTGATATAGCGCTTTACACGTCTTCGAGATGTCTCAAAGCACTTCACAGAAAATACTGGAAAGTGAATTGACTGTAGATTTATGGGCCAAACACAGCAACTAATTGTGCAGAGCAGTGTCCCACAAACAGTCATGGATTGAAATGACCCAATTTTTGTTGAGGGATTATTATCAGTGTGGAGTAAGTAAACCCTGTTTCAATCCCTTCGCCTTGCTCCCTCGCCTCCCTCAAGGCCCAACTCAGAACCCTCCTTTTCAACCGTGTCTTCAGGCACCCTCCTAATTCTCTGCCCTCCTTCATCCCAACCTTGCCTCCTCCCTCCCTTACTTGGTCCTGACCCCCGACTGTTCAGCGCCTTGGGACGTCCTCCTGACATGAAAATATGTGTGTGTGTATATATATATATATATATATAAATATACATATATACTGTACACTGACCTACCCTACATACTCACAAATACACTAACCCTCCTCCTTCACACACACACACACACATAAACTGACAGCCCCATACACACTGACATATTATGTATATTGTGTGAATGTGCATAGGGAGCAGCCCTGCCACACACACACACTTACACATACACGGACCCTCCTCCCATACACATACACACAAACTCTGCCTACCCACAGGTACTAACTCATACACACAATGACACACTCTCACATATCTATCTATCTGTCTATATATGCTGTATATATACACACTGTCCCGTCCCCCACACAAACACTGATCCTCACATACTCACTCACATACATACACACAGACCCCCACACAAACATATACACTGACCACCCCCCCCATTCACACTCACACACAAACACTGCCACACACATACTCACAAAACACTGACACCCCCCCTCCCACATACACACACAGACTCACATATATATACACTGACTCTCTCTCATACACACATACTCCCCCCCCCCCCCCACACACTCTGCCCCCCCCCCCCCACACACACTGCTCTCCACACACAGCCACCCCCCAAAAAAAACACAGACTCCCCCCCGCCCCACACACACACACACAGCCCTCCACCACCCACACTTAATAATGTTTTCACACTTAGTTATTCAGCGTTGTGACTAGGACTTTTAAAAAGCATGATGTTAAGTACTGTACAGTATATGAAATTCTAAGCAATTCTATTGCAGTATTTAATTTCTCTTATAGTGGTGAGTGGATGATGTTCTTTTTCTACCTTTACTTCCACTGAAAAAATATCCATTCTTTGTCAAGAGCATTTTGAGCTAGGTAACACAAAGGTGCCACAAGGCTCGAGATGCTCTGGACAAATAATTGTGTTGAGAGCGTGTCCCAGTGACTGTGGGAACAATTTGAGGAAGTCCAATCAAGAGTGTTGAGTGTGTACTGTCGTGTGATTTGTGTTCTCTTTGCTCTCATAGCGTATTGGTACCTTAATGGGTTGAATTAACAATTGTACAAGTCCAATTATTTGGTCTCTTTGCTTAAGTCTTGAACACAATGGCCCAACGCATCTGACGTTTGGTGATCTGCCTGTCAGGGAATCAGAGGCCTAGACATCGATGTGGTTTCAAAATTGCTGTCTTGACATAGTTGTGTATCTGGCCACTCAATGAGTTGAGTGGCTCAGCCCACCTGTCCAGCGATGGCAATGGTTTTGTAGTCACAATCATGGTACAGCATGTACTTTTCCCAGTTATTTGGAAGGTGTGGCAGCTGAAAACGATCTTATCACAATAGGATCTCATCTGAGAAAGTCACAAACTTTGCCTGTCACTTTCCAGTCTTACATGTACCCAGGTGTGTGTGTATGTATATACAGTAAAAGCCCATTTATCCGTGACCCGATCAGCCGTAACTTCCGTATAACCAGCACCTCAAAAAAATGGTCCCCATTCGATTAACCGGAATTTATCCGGCGCAATGTATTTTTAAAAATATATATTTTTTGTGTGTTTTTGGCCGAATATCCGGCATGCGCTTTAACTGGCATTGGTGCCAGATAAACAGGCTTTTACTGTGTTATATATATATATATATAACGGACACAGGAACACCAGCTCCCATAGAATTAGGATTGTGGCCAAAGAAAGTACCCTGCGTCCGAGTTGCGTTCTGGGAGGTCAATGTCTCGTACCTTTGTCTACCCACAGAATTCTTTGTGACACTTGCAAATGAAACCCCAATATAAATGTGAAGTGACTTGTGTATTTTATAGGTGAATGCAGCATCCAATTTGCACAAATGGCCATGAAGTGAATGGTCAAATTTATTTGGGTGATTGTTGGCCAGCATATAGAGAAAAACTACCTTTACTTTTCAAGCAATGCTACGGAATACTTAACATTCAACAACAAGAATAAAATTACACTTGGATAGCACCTTTCACGTCAGGAGGAGCGTCTTGAGGCGGGACTTGAAGGAGGCCAGGGAGGGAGCGAGGTGGAGGGACTGGGGAATGGAGTTCCAGAGGTTGGGGGCAGAGTGGCTGAAAGCTCCAATGGTGGAACGGGTGGATCGGGGGATGTGGAGCAGGTTGGAGCCTGCTGAGTGGAGGGGGCGGGCAGGTTGGTAGGGGGTTAGAAGGTCACAAAGGCAGGGTGTGGCGAGGCCATGGAGGGCTTTGAATGTGAGGCCAGGATCTTGAAATGAATCCTCTGGGTGATGGGAAACCAATGCAATTGGGTGATGATGGGAGAGATGGGGTCACGAAGCTTGGAGCGGAAGAAGACATGGGCCGCAGAATTCTGGATGATCTGCAGCCTATGTAGGGAGGAATTGGGAAGGCTGACAAGCAGAACATTGGCGTAGTTGAGCCAGGGTCTGATGAAGGTGTCAATGATGGTTTCAGCGGCCTGAGGGGTGATGTAGTGGCGGATTTGGGCAATATTGCGGAGGTGAGGAAAGGCAGAGCGGGTCGTGGCTTGGACATGGGGGAGGAAAGACAGTTGAGGATTGAACAAGACACCTAGCTTCCTGACTGGCTTGCTGAGGTTGAGTGTGCAACCATGGAGGTTGATGCTGCCAGTGCCTGACATGTAAAGACGCTGGCGCGAGCCAATCAGGCAGATCCTCAGCACTGCACTGGAGTGTTAAACTAGACTATGAGTTAAAACGTCCGACATGGAGTTTGACCCCACAACCTGGGAAGCACTGTGAGACATTTCAATGATATGATAAAGTGCTGTATGGAATTTACGGATTATATGATAGTATTGCTTGGCTGTGTATGATATTAAAAGTTGGAGGTGCCCTTTGTCAGATTTTGCTTCTGTAACTTCCTCTCTTCCCACCCCCCAATTATACCAGGCATGTTTCATAGCTATCACTTTGTTTACTCCATATTTCCAGATGGAGCTAGAATTCCAAAGTACAGTATATATTTATTTGGTCTCTTGTCCATAATCGTAGATTTCTCTCAAATTGTGTGTTCTGCCAATTCATCCCAGCAGATACAGTTGAAACAGTTTCAATTCCTGTGTCTGTATTAACTCATGCCTCTTCTAATGCCACAGTAACTTACATTTATATGTAGCCCTTCGCATTCAACGGTTGGAGCATTTGCCTCCCAAGCAAGAGATCTGAGTTTGATTCCCAGCCGGGGGAATTGTTGGGCAAGTTTAATAATAATAATAATCCTTGTATTTTGATATAGTGAGTTTCACGTCTTCTAGACGTCTCAAAGCGCTTCACAGTACATACTATAAAGTTAATTGACTGTATATTTGTGGGTGAAACGCGGCAGCCAATTGCGCACAGTGTCCCCACAAACAGTCGCAGATTGAAATGATCAATTTTATTATTGTGTGTTTTTTTTGGAGGGATTATTATTAGGCGTGTGGAGTAAGGAAACTTGCCCAAGGTTTCACCCTGACTTGCCTGGATTCGAACACAGGTCTCACACTTGTAAAGGCGAGTGCTCTAACCACTGAGCTAGAGAGACTCCGAATAAGTTTCCTTGTTCCACACGCCTCTGTTTACCTAGCAGTACGTAGGAACCCGAATCACTTTTCTCGGGGTAATAACTCCTTCAAAAATAAATTAATTGCTCACTTCAATCTACGACTGTTTGAGGGATCCTTGTGTGCACGATTGGCTGCTGTTTTTTCACCCACAAAATATTACATTCAATGTACTTTATAGTATATTCTGTGAAACGCTTTGGGACGTCTCGAAGACGTGATCAGGTGCAATATCAAATGCAAGGATTACTATTAATAGAACATCTTGGGAGTAGTGTCTCCAATGTGCAGTCTGTAACCTAATAAACAGCCTGTTGTAGATTCTTAATGGCTTCCAAAATCGAGCAGTCTATTTTTCCCGACAGGGATGGGAAACGTTATCTTAACTGAATGCTCACAGTCGGATTTCAATATCAGTACGGCTCTCCCCTATTCCGTTCTGGCAAACTTGAATCTGGAACCGCATTATCTTCTTCAATTTTAGTGTTTTCATTTCTACTTAACATCATTTTAGACCGTAAACAACTCAACTCATGAACATTATCTGACCTCCTTTCTTTCAAAAATAAACAAGCGAAAGTCCCTTTAGTTCCTTTCCCATGCTAAAGTGCTGGAGAGCCACTTCAATTAGAAGTGGATCTGCTATATCCCTTGCCTCCAGTACTGTGAAATTCACTTGTGGAAATTTATTATCCCATGAAAAGGATGTCAATGACTCTTCTATTGGCTTTAAATAAGTCAAACTCTGGCCGCACCAGCAAAGAAGTATATAATTCTAATCTAAGCACCGCCTGCTCTTTAAAACATCTGTCCTTCCCCCCAATCTCCCAACTCCACAAAAGTCTCTTCATTCCAAACATGAAAAAAGCTGGGTTTAATTCAGCAGTTCACATCCGATTTAAATTTCCCAGTGAATTATTAAATTGTCAGAAAGACATTATATTAGAAACATAATTATAAACAACCCTGAGGTTGAAATCAATAAACGCTGGCCTCGAGCTAGGACTGTGTAACAAATTCCAGAAGGGGAATCACAAATGTAACTAAAATATAATTCACGAAGAGCATAATTTAAACTATCCTTGACACACTTGGCAGGGCAGCAAAGGAAAAAGTCTGTGGGGTTAATTAGAGACTCCAGAAAGAGCTGACTCCGATGTCACGAACAACAACAACAACAAAACTACACTTGTATAGCACCTTTCAAGTTGGGAGGACGTCCCAAGGTGCCTGCAGCTTATGGAAGAAGGAATTGGGAAGGCTGACAAGCAGGGTTTAGATTCAAGTAAATCCAGCATCTCCTCTCAGTTGGAATTGGAGGAGAGGATAAGTGAGGTGTCAGAGGTGGACGGAGGAGACAGTTTGTGGTGGAAAAGAGGAGCCTGGGGTTATCCTTGGCCTCCGAGATTAACTTGGAGTAGGAGGACCTGGCAGAGGCAAGGACGGAACAGTAGGTCTTAGTGTGGTCCAGCCAAATCTGCCGATGAATTGTTAGTTTGGATTTGGTCCAGGCACATTCGGCAGCTCTCACTTGTGGCTTGAGGGTTCGGAGATGGCTGGTGTACCAGGAGGATTTACAGGAGTAAGAGGCAGTAGGGGAGGTTCACGAACCTGGTGAAATGAGAGAAAGGGGAGGAGTGCCTATCACTATGGGACGGAAATGATAAACCATTCAGTGCAGGAAAGGTCATTCGGGTTACACACAATTCATTATTCTGTATAGAAAAAGTGAGAACTTCAGATTTCTTTCAGCCTGCACATCATGGGCAGAGAGAGAGAGAGAGAAATAAATTATGTCGACTGTGAAGTAGTTATAGTAGAGAGGAAATGGATGAGGAAATAATAGAAATAATAACATCTGTGGCTGGTTCACACTTTCCTTGCCCATGCCCAGAGCACGTGGATCGAGAGCACATAGGATTCTTTCCACTCAGCTCCTAACTACCAATGCCTTCTTTGTACTGAAATGGTTTTACCTGGTTCAGTTTGATGACGTTGGGCCCCAAATCCCTTGGCTGCTGCCAACCTGTATCCATGTTCTCTGGTGGTAGGCAAGCCAGGCGACGGAATGGACAATCGAGGGAGGCAACCAACGGGGGTCGGTGTCCTGTGATCTGAACCTCAGTTTACAAACGCTTCACATCCCTAAAGTGATCAGCTTCAGTAAATTAGAATGGAAAGCCAATTTCCTTTAAGAACGACTTGAATTTGCATGGCTCCCTTCACTCTGGAGCTCTTTGTAACAGTACGAGATCATGGCTTCAGGGCGTCAGACGCCTTGCCACTCATATCCAGTACCTGCCCCCAGTACCCCTCATCTCTGCTGACCTTTCACTCAGTTTATACCTTTGGGCAAATTAGGTCATTGCGTGTTGCGTTTAACACCTCTTCTTAAGGCTCATTTTATTTGTGGCCACCTTCAGTGGCAAGTATGATCAGGACAAAACCAGAGGTTGTTACGTTGCAACGGCTATGTTTTACAATTGTGCTGGTTCAGGGAGTGAGTGTGTGTGTGTGTGTGTGGATAGGATTGTTGTAATGTATGGCATATGATGGCCTTACCCCTAGTTCTTTGGTGGAAACTACTCGCTGCCCAATAAGTTCTGTGCCATCATAAAGAGTACCTCCCAATTGTCAGCACCACCACTTTTTGTACTATCTTCAGAGTGCGTAAGGTCAATGTAAGAATATTTGGGATACACACCTCATGCCCCATTTATAGTAGTCGATGTAATGGGATTGAAGTGTGTGCTCACCGAGTCTAGCAAGAGATGAGCACCAATACAACAATTACATTTGTGTAGCGTCTCTCACCGACAAAGGATGCAGTGCTGAAGAGTTAACCTCCTTGTTAAGAACACCACTGTGTTACACAGCACACCCGACTGTCAGTATTTAACATAAACTAAGCCCCCCCCCCCCCCCACCCTAGAAATCATTGTTCAATTGCTGCCAACTTGACCCTGTTTTGTAAAATGGTTGCATTCATTCTCAGCTTCGAGGCAATATCTGCCAAACGTAGGAAGGATGTATTTGCAGTAAACAAGACATAAAAGCAAAAACCATTTGTATGCTTCACTCTCTGAGTACATTCTCGTGAATGAGTTTCTGTGTGTTTATATAGGTCACATGGAAAGCACAGAGCGGTGAGTTACAGAAATGGTAGGGTGTCATTTACAGTATGTTTGTGGGGGAAGGGTTTATTTAGGTGGTTAGACTCCAGTAGTGCCCCCAACACATACTCCTGGATCAGCAGGCCTTGTCAACCTTCACTTCATGCACTCTGGAATTTGGAAAGCAGAATGCATCCCTCCAGACAGACCGAGTGCGCATTCTATTCCGATAAACATCTCAGGAATTTCCACATATGTGGGATGTGTAGTACTTTAGTTTGGATATTGTAAAGCATGGTACAGTAATAGGTTTCCACATGTGTCAGACACCTGGCTGATGAGAGAGAGGGGGGAAAAAAAGGATTTCCTTGGAAGGAATCGAAGTTGGGCAAGTAGCAACTCCTTCTCAGAACTAGAATTAGTCACGTCAATTTACGGGAACCTTATACACCCAACAACACGCTAGCTCTGCAGTGAAGTTCCCGTGAGGTTAATGGGAATTTCCAGTGTTGGTGTAACGTAGTCTGCAAATTAAATCCCCAAGAACTTCTCTGCAAATCTAAACCATAGGAAACGAGCATTTTGTTTGAAGAATCTTCATCTTGAAGCGTAGCAAGTTTCAGCACTGAGAGAAGGCCATTGCGTGTAGGAAACAAAACTGCCTCCCAACAGTTTTTTCAGTTGTTCTTTATTATTTTCCATACAATATCACTTTCCAGCTCTTCTATATCCTTTAATGTTTTACTACTCAAATGCTTATCCATTAATCTAGGGAGTGATTGCATATTTACAATTCTGGACTAAAAGCTTCCTAGTGTGGCTGATTAAAGCCAAGATTAGGAGGAAAGCACGCACACCACAACTGTGCACAAGGGACTTGCAGTTTAGTACAAGGAAATTATGCAAGTGCAGTCCGGTCCTCCTGTTATAGTGGGCCATTTAGCTGCTTTGCATATACAATAACAAGAAAACATAAACCCAAGGTATTCTTTTTTGGTTACCGTGTGTGTAATAAGCTTAAAGAGTATCCAGACAATAACAAAATTACACTATTATAGCACCTTTCACGTCAGGAGGACATCCGAAGGCACTGGACAGTCATTGTTTCAGACCCAAGCTGGGGTCGGGGACGGGGATGGGGAGGGTGGAGGGAAAGCGGGGGATTTGGAGTAATTGACGGGACCATCGAAGAGGAGATTCTTGAGGCGGGACTTGAAGAAGGCCAGGGAGGGGGTGAGGCGGAGGGACTGCGGGATGGAGTTCCAGAGGTTAGGGGCAGAATGGCTGAAGGCTCGCCCACCAATGGTGGGACGGGTGGGTTGGGGAGACATGGAGCAGGGCAGAGCCTGCTGAGCGGAGGGGGTGGGCAGATTGGTAGGGGGTTAGGAGGTTGCAGAGGTAGGGTGGGGAAGGCCATGTGAGGACCAGGATCTAGAACTGAATCCTCTGGGTGATGGGGAGCCAATGGAGTTGGGCGAGGATAAAGGAGATGGGGTCACAAAGCTTGGAGCAGTAGAGGACACGGGCCGCAGAGTTCTGGATTATCTGCAGCCCATGAAGGGAGGAATTGGGAAGGCCGACAAGCAGGGTAATGTACTCTCACCAATCTGCGGCTAATACTCTCGGGAATTAGGTATGCAGAGACGAAAACATCATGCATCAAATGTGTGATCAAAGCATCGGAATTTCCCTGCGTCTGGAATAGAATGTTCACTCTCTCTCTCTCTCTGAAGGGATGCATCGGCCCTGCGTATCTAATTCTGTATTAGCTACCGATTGGTGAGAGGACATTACCTTGGAGTTAGCACAGCCTCTAGTAGACTCCGCTTACTTCTGAGGCCTGTAGCTCAGTGGTTAGAGCACTCGCCTTATGAGCATGAGACCTGTGTTTCGGATCCAGGCGGGTCAGGGCGAAACCTTGGGCAAGTCTCCTTACCCCACAAGCCTAATAATAATCTGTTAAAAAGAAACTATAATAAATTGGTCATTTTAATCCACGACTGTTTGTGGGACGCTGCTGTGTGCAATTGGTTGCCACGTTTCGCCCACACATATACAGTCAATTCAGTTTCCAGTATATTCTGTGAAGTGCTTTGAGATGTCTGGAGGACGTGACAAGCTTCTTCCTCTGCAGAATAACCACAAGCTTGTCATTTGATATCTTACAGGCACTGGTTTGAGCTCTCAATAGAGTAGGTATCAGAAACTTGTTGTGAGCTTCCTGTCAAGCAATACAGTCAAGCGTGAAGTACTATATATTAGACTAGATTAGGCAATATCATAAGACTGGTCTGGATGAAGAAAGTCATTTGGCCCATCGAATCTCATCCCTCCAGAACTTCCAGCCTTTTGGCCTCTACCACCTTCTCTGCTAGCTTGTTTTCTAGTCGTTGTAAACAATAATAGTAATAATTCTTGCATTTGATATAGCGCTTTTCACATCTGATCGACATCTCAAAGCTCTTCACAGAATATACTGTAAAGTGAATTGATTATATATTTGTGGGAGAAACGTGGCAGCCAAATTTGCGCACAGCAGTGACCCAGAAACAGATTACCTTCTGTGTGAAGACAAACTTCTTTACCTGACCTGAAATGGCTCTTTACAACTCTAACCATATGTCCTGTTGTTCTGCTGCCTTGTTGCATCCTAAAGTATTAAGATCGGTTTACTTTTTCAATCCCATTAAAAAATTTGTACATATCTATGAGTTGTCTGCTCGTAACACTGGAGTCATTCTCATTGCTTTCCTCTGCACTGCCTCTAGGTCTGGTGCAGCCTAGGCAACATCATCCTGTTCACAAGTTGGACACACATCCCTACTTATAAAGTGTTGATTTTTCACTCTGAAGACAAGACTGTCACTCGTTTGATGGACCAGGGTTGTAGAATTTGCTCCCAAAGCTGAAACAAAACAACTGATGTTTATGTAGTGCCTTTCAATTGAAAGAGATGTCTTGAAGTCACTTTACAGAATGAGATTGATTAGAAATGAAGTGAATGTTATCTGGACAAACATGGAACTATTATGTGCCTCAATATCCTAACAGGTACTAACGTAGCGAATTAAATTTAGATTTGGGGTTGAATTTGGATGGGAAATGAATGTAGCAAAGTAACGGGGAGCAGAAACTCCACAATTCTTCAAAATGGTGGGTTCAAATTCAAAACACTGCTGCTGCCGGATACATACCCGCACAAAACTCCGTACTCCCACCAACTAATCCTTGCTAGGCTCCACTGGCTCCCAGTTGCCGAACGGATTTATTTCGAGACCCTCTCACACGTTTTCAAATCCCTTTGTGCCCTTGCACCTCCCTAGCTATCCGATTTGCTTAGCCCCCACTCCACCTTCTGCTGTCTCTAATCGTCCCCTCCGTTTCACTATCAGTTGGACGCGCATTCAGCCACTATGCCCCAATACTCTGGAACACTGTTCCTGTGTCCCTCTGCCTTGCCGTCATGCTCGGCCATGGTCAAACGTTCTGGGATGTTACCCTGCATGAAGGGCACTACATAAATGCAAGTTGTTGTTGTTGCAGCATTAACTATAGTCCTATCACGTCCAAAATATCTTCAATGGCTTCTGAATTTTTTTGAGATGCGTAGTGACTTATTTTTGTATCTCAACACAGCAGTCAATTTGGGCTTATAGCAAGGTCCTACAAACAGCCATAGAGTGAATCCTCAAATGTTTGTTTTTATCTGGGGGATTGTCACTAAAGCAACTAAAAATCTTCCTTCTCTTCTTGAACCATGCCATGGGATCTTTAACATCCTCCTGAAAGGCTGACAGGATTCAGTTTCAAGTGTGAATTACGGAAATGTACTTGATGTCCCCCCAATTGATGTCCCCCAAATTATTTCCAATGCGGAAATGTTGGGATGCATATTTGTTCTGAAATCTGTAGGTTTTGATTGCTGTTTAGCGAATCATGGCTTTACTCTGTCTTGTAAACACACAATCCCACTTCTAAAGCAATCAAAATTTATAGCTGCTGCAAGAAAGCCCAACCCAATTCTTGAAAGTTGGCACAGAGAGCTGTGTTATTGAGAGGCTGTCTGCCTCTTGCACATCTGGATAATTCATAGTCAATACTTAAAACATTTCTTAATTTAGATTCCACTCTTTCCTCAAAAACTCTTTGTTTCTTTCATTGTCCTAGTTCAGCGGACGAGTTTCTCCGAAGTATCAGAATGCTCATTGATGCATTCATAATAATAATAATAATAATCTTTGCATTTGATAAAGCGCTTTTCATATCTTATCGACGTCTCAAAGCGCTTCACAGAATATATACAGTAAAAGCCTGTTTATCCGACACCCTGGCCAATGCCGGTTAAAGCGTGTGAAACTGGTTCGTCTCGGTACCTTGGTTGGTGGTTCTGTTCACAAATATGTGACTCGGGTGTGTAGTTCAACAAGTTTATTCAGCATTTGCAAAGCGGTGTACACCTTAGGTACAGACTCTCATCCGTCTACTCCAAGTGCACACATAGAACAACCTTTACATGGGTAGTTATACATTTTTCGCCACATGACTTTGTGCCATGTTACAAAACATCACATGAAAACTTTTAACCCAGTAAATGGCCTCGGGGTTAATGCGATAAGATAGCCTACAGCTTTCTAATAACAAGATAGGCCTCGAAGCCTCGAAGCCTGGAGCTTCGAGGAAATGTATCGCTTTCCAAATGTATCGCTTTCCAAAACGATCAAGCCGCCCGTGGCTAGCAATAATATCATAGCCTTAGAGTAAAATATGATAAACAATAATATCATAGCCTTGTAGTAAAATATGATAAACAAGCCTAGAGCTTTCTATGCAACAACAAGGCAGTATAGGTGTCAGTTTGGTCAAACAACCGAACAATGGTATGTCCTAAAAGTCATAACATCGCTCCTGTTTTCCTCTTATTGCTAAACAGGCTCATGAGTGCTGACCAAAGGTTAAGGAAAGCATAGTGCAGATTTGCAGATAACTAGTATGCGTACAAGTCAGACGAGCTGACTTCTCAAGCGCCTGCCGGATATTTGGCTTAAAACGTAAAAACTTATTTTTAAAAGTTTTTTTTTCAATGCATTTTTCCAGATAAATTCCGGTTAATTGAATACGGACTTTTTTTTTGCAATGCCGGTTATACGGAAGTTACGGTTGATCGGGTGTCGGATAAACAGGCTTTTACTGTATTGTAAAATGAATTGACTATATTTGTGGGAGAAATGCGGCAGCTAATTGCACCCGGCAGTGTATATGGGACTCTGTGCTTTGGATACATTCAAGCATGGGAATAGTGTCATACACCCAGCTGACCAAAGAATCCGAAGTGCAAATGTCTTGACATGCAAGCCTGTTCTAGGTCACTTGTTGAATGTTCATACTTTAGGAGAGAATTTGTTCAGAATATGTATTGAGTGGTATCGAAATGCTTGTTGATGCTTTGTGCCAACATTATGGAATCCTGTAGCTCGGTGGTTCGAACACTTGCCTCGCAGGCGAGTCACCTGGGTTCTGCTCCTGGCAGGGTAAAATGTTGGGCAACCTTTCTTACTCCACATGCCCCTATTTACCGAGCAGTAAGTAGGAACCTGGCTGTTAGTCGATTCGGGGATCAGTTTTCTGGGAATAATAATCCCTTCAAAAAAGAAAACTTGAGCCCTCAATCCACAACTGTTTGTACTGCTGCACAATTTACCACAACGTTTCACCCACAAATATAGGGTATATTCTTTGAGATGTCTAGAAGATGTTTAAAGCGCTATATCAAATGGAAGGAGTATTGTTGTTATTTTATTAATATTGTAGCGAGCTTGGGACGTCCTCCCGATGTGAAAAGCACTCTAGAAATGTGATGATATTGTTGTTGTTATAGCTAACAAAATATTCAGTCACTCTAATTTGCACTATATTCTGTGATGAGCTTTGAGCCTTCTGCCCAACATGAAAAGCGCTAGATCAAATGCAAGGAATTTTGTGATATTCGGTGTCAAGATGGATGTGAAGCAAATGTTGGGAGGACGTCTCAAAACGATTCATATCAAAGCTGTAAAATGGAGTGACTGTGTTTTAATGGAGAGCAGTTGCCGTGTCTGAGATTCGCTTTTTTATGGTACAGGTGGACCCTGCTTAACGAAGGGGTTAGGGACTTCGAAACTCTTCGTAAAGCGAGAATTTCGTGAAGTGGGTGGGAGGTCCCTACTGTGTTTCTGTATGTGAAAAAAATCAGTTTCTTTCCCAGCAGTACCTAGCGCTAACATTTGCGGTGTACCAGCGAAGGCATAAAGTGGGTAGAACTGCTATTGAAGGCTGCAATACTTTAATTACAAGATGAAAGAATACAAGATGAAAATGTTTGTTTTGTTTACCTGAAACGGTATTTTATTTCGTAAATTTTTAACACAATACAGTAACGAAACGTACTTCCTGTAATTTAACCTTCGTTAAATCCTGAATTTCTTCAGTTGTAAGCTTTCCAGGGGCCGATTTCTCATTTATGGAGATGTAGGTCTTCTCAGGTAACTTCTTCCAATTAATCCCTGTTTCATCAAAGTTGACAATTTGTTGCGGTGTCTAACCTCCCTCCTTAATGATTTTTCTAAGTTCATCTGGATAATGTTCGGCAGCAGCAACATCCGCACCAACAGCTTCCCCGCACATCTTGATAGAATCCAGCTTGTATCGCTTTCCAAAACGATCAAGCCGCCCGTGGCTAGCAGCAAAAGTCTCCGCTGGCTTTTTAGCGGGGTCTACCTGTATTTCTATTAAGACGGACCATTCAGTTTGGAGTACAGTATTTCTTATAGCACAAGATCATGGGAGCATCAAACATTCCTTATACTGGACAGTTTGCGTTATTGTGTGAGTCAAAAAACCAACATTGCAACTTGCTTCTGCTTCGGTTTTGTTTGCAGCCACTGGAGTTGTCAACATCTGCTGCTGCCTCTCTACAAATTCCCACAGGGCTCTTTCAGTTCTAGTCCCCACCTTCAGCTTTGAAGTAGCCACATTCGCTCTTGTGCAGGGGTTTTATGCCGTTGGCAAAGTTTGCTTTCTTCAGCCCAGCAACTGTAGACCAGTGGATCAAACGCAAGTGCAAAAGTATATCAAACGCAATATTATTATTATTATTACTGTGTGCAAAGAATTGTTCCATTAAAAACGCAACATTCATCAGCTGTGTTTTGTCTCTAGCAAGGTCATTGTCATTACACGATGTCCCAGCTACTTTAGGAAATGAGTAGCTCAGATGTGTCAGCTCTTTTGCGTCGTACCTTCATGGAGCTCCTGTGGCTCAGTGGTTAGGGCACTTGTCTTCCAAGCTGGGGAGACCTGTGTTCGAATCCAGGCAGGTCAGGGCGAAACCTTGGCCAAGTTTCCTTACTCCACACGCCTAATAATAATCCCTCCAAAACAACCCACAATAGTAAAATTGGTAATTTCAATCCACGACTGTTTGTGGGACGCTGCTGTGCGCATATGGCTGCCGCGATTCGCCCACAAATATATACAGTCAATTCACTTTACAGTATAGTCTGTGAAGCGTTTTGGGACGTTGATAAAATGTGGAAAGCGCTATATCAAATGCAAGGATTGTTATTATTATTAAGAGGCTGATGGATTGACCCAGTGAAGTGCCCTTGAACCAATTCATTAAATATTAATAATAATAATCATCCTTGTATTTGATGTAGCGCTTTTCACGTCTTCTAGACTTCTCAAAGCGCTTCACAGAACATACTGTAAAGTGAGTTGACTGTATATAGCCAATTGCGCACAGCAGTGTCTCACAAACAGTCGTGGATTGAAATGACCAATTTTATTATTGTGGGGTTGTTTTGGAGGGATTATTATTAGGCGTGTGGAGTAAGGAAACTTGCCCAAGGTTTCGCCCTGACCTGCCTGGATTCGAACCCAGGTCTCACGCTTGTAAAGGCGAGTGTTCTAACCACTGAGCTACCGATTTTGTGGTTGTTGGACCCACAGGAAAGGCAGGGTCACTGAATAAAAGGGAGGGAAGAACCGATCTGGATGGGTCAATTTTACTAATGATTTCCTGCCCTACAGAAGTTGTCCGCCCAGTAACAAAGATAAAGGCAAGTGAGGGGAATTCTAGGAGTTGGGATCCCAATTAAGAGAAACGTGCAAGAACAGAATGTGAATTGGAGAAGATTTCAGAGGAAATTGCCACAGGGATCGGTTTTGGGACCATTGTTCTTTGTAATCTACATCAATGATCTGGACTTGGGTGTACGGAGTACAGTTTCCAAGTTTGCAGATGACACTAAGTTAGGGAGAATAGTAAATAGTGAGGAGGATAGTAGCCATCTGCAAGAGGATATAGACAAATTGGTAAAGTGGGCAGACACATGGCAGATGAAGTTTAATGCAGAGAAGTGTGAGGTGATGCATTTTGGGAGAAGAAATGAAGGGAGGCAATATAGGCTAGATAGTACCATTTTTAATGGTGTGAAGGAACAGAGAGACCTGGGGATTTGTGTTAGTGACTCGTTGAAGGTGGCAGGACAGGTAGACAAGGCTGTTAAGAAGGCATATGGGATACTAGGCTTTATCAATAGGGGTATAGAATACAAAAGTCAGGAAGTGCTGACTAACCTCTATAAGACTTTGGTGAGGCCTCAGCTGGAATACTGTGTTCAATTCTGGTCACCACACTACAGAAAAGATGTGAAGACATTGGAAAGGGTGCAAAGAAGATTTACTAGGATGGTGCCAGGATTGAGGGACTTCAGCTATGAGGAGAGGCTAGATAGGCTAGGGTTATTCTCTCTGGAGCAGAGAAGATTGAGGGGAGACCTAATAGAGGTTTATAAGATCATGAGGGGTTTCGACAGGGCAAATAGAGAAAAACGATTTCCACTCGTGGGCGAATCTGTGACTCGTGGTCACAGATTTAAAATAGTTTCAAGGCGAAGTAGAGGGGAGCTGAGGAGAAATTTTTTCACTCAGCGAGTTGTTCGAATCTGGAATGCATTGCCTGAAAAGGTGGTGGAGGCTGATTCGATAACAACTTTTAAAAGGGAATTAGATCTTTATTTAGGGAGAACAGGTCTATTAGGCTATGGGGAGCGGGCAGGGCAGTGGGATTGAATCGCTCTTTTCAAAGAGCCGGCACAGACTACATGGGCCAAATGGCCTCCTTTTGTGCCGTAAAATTCTATGAATCTATGAATCTATGAAAATGCTCAGAGGAATAGATTGAATAGAATTTTAGGCCTGATTGCAGAACTGGACGGAATGAGTGCAAAACAAACCAATTAACCAGCTTCACTCTAGGTTTAAGATTAAGAATCTTTTTTTTCTACTCCCTATCCGCCCAACTCACCACGCCAGTGTGAAATAAGATTAATAGAAATTTTAATCTGTGAAGAATGCAGCATTAACTTGTGGTTACAAATGAGATTAAATCAGAATGGGAGGTGTAATTATTTCTGTATGAATGTTTTTTTGAAACATTTCACAACCATGGGAATGTAAAGCCAAGCGCTTTAATGTTTAATTGGAGTCGTAGAATTTAATTTAACATACTGTATTTGATTATGAAAAATAAACATATCGAACGGGCACCCTAGGGAAATGGCGAAAGCAGAAAGTATCAATTTATTCAACAACAAATTAAAGAGATTTCTGTTAGGAAATAATATCTTGGGATACAGTATATAGTTTGTTGTGTGACATGTTAAGATGCTGCCTGGTTGGAAGGCGAACTAGTTGGACCTTGATCTTCTATCGTCTAGACAATTCTTATGTTCTAACCGGGAGCTACTTGCTCTTCTTTGTGTGCTTTGAGTCAGTTAACAATAACCTTTAGATTTCATGTGGCTGTGTCATATTTGGAGAACTTCTCAAAGTGCTTTACAGAATATGTACTGTAAAATATAGTACAGTAAAAGCCCGTTGATCCGTGACCCGATCAACCGTAACTTCCGTATAACCGGCATCTCAAAAACCTGAAGGCTTGAATGCCTTTTCTTTTGATTTACTTTCTTCTGTCTGCACACCAGGTTAGCTTTGTGACGCGGCTGATAGAATTGACAAAAAATTTAATATTAAAAATCTACTTTGCGAATAATGCGCATTGACCCCAAAAACGTTAAGAAGCCACAGGTTGCTGTAATAAGAACATAAGAAGTAGGAGCAGTCCTGCCCCGCCATTCAATCATGGCTGATATTCCATTCTAACTCCAGCTCCCTGTCTTATCCCTTACACCCCTTAATCCCTTTATAAATGGGAAATCTCTCTATCTCAGTCTTGAATATTTTCGAGGACTGAGCATCAACAGCCCTTTGGGGTAAAGAATTCCATACATTCACTCAGAGTCACTACCCTCTGAGTGAAGAAATAATGAGACAGCAAGTTGTTTGTGTGAATCCCTGTTATATCATAATTCTTGCATTTGATATTGTGTCTGATCACATTGTTGAGTGTTGTATGATAATACACATACCGATGTAATAATGTAATACACATAATAATAATGATATCAAATACAAGGATTATTTACTATAGTGCCATTCATTTCAGAACGTCTCAAAGCACTTTGTAGAATTTAGTGTAAAGTGACTGTAGTTTGTAAATGAACTAAGGCAGCCAATTTGTGCACAGTGATGTCCCACAAATGGTCAGTTTTTTTAATCACGAAAGGCAAATTCATAAAATCTTAAGTGTCGGTGCAAAGGTTTTCGCAAAAGGCTTCTCACGTTTTTTTTTACTTTTAATCTCCTGTGATGTGGGAATATTTCTTAAATTCTGTGGTCCTATTTTAGAAATATGTTTGAAAGCATTCATTCCCTTGCGATTATTTTTGTTACACTCTCTCTTACAAATGGTTCAGTATAGTCTGCTGGCAGGCTGCAGCAGGACACACTGGGTTTGACGTTCACATATAGACATGAGGGATTTATTGTCAAGAGCTCCTGACCCTGGTTATTGCAGCATTTCTTCTGAACAGGTTTGACGTGTGGAATGTTTTAATAAATCAAGCTTGAGATTATCAGGCTGCAGTTAACCAAAACCCAATTGATAGTGTCATTAAAAATCAGCAACAAATTGTGAAATAAATATTTAGCGTTCGGTTCAGACGATATTGTTATGCAGTCTGCTCGCTTAAAAACATCATCGACTAGGTTTACACTGGCTCAGCTGTCTGCACCCAGCGATGCACGCCACCGACTGGGACACGGCCAATCTATCTGAAGTGCAAAAGGAAAGGGGTGGAAGCGTTTTAACAAAAAAACTATTTTATTTGTTCTTTTTATGCCACTAAATTCACACCGCCTTTGGAGCGCACCTGTTTCTCGCGGCAGTTGGCAGCCAGTAATAATGCTACGCAGCGCGCCGCGAGAATAATATGCGACAGTACAACAACAGGCCTGGCGTCACTGCTTCATTGGATGGCTGCCCGCCCGGCTTCAACGAAACATTTGATCGCTCGCATTTGTACCTCCAAACATTTTACGAACCGTATACACTAACTTTACTACCTGTCACTGAACAATATTTTTGAATGGCTGTATATTCTTTATATCCCAGAACTTTTACGTTTTGAGAGCCTGTTTTTCTCGACCAGTGGGTCAAAAAGCAGCAAACTCCAGTTAGGACTCCCTCCCTCCCTCCTCTCCTGACTAGTAGCTGGGGGGTGGATACTCTCTTGTGATGTGGCGTCCTGTAGCTCAGTTGTTAAGTACTTTGGCAGGGTAAATCATTAGGCAAGTTTCCTTACTCCACTCGCCTCTGTTTACCTGGCAGTAAGTAGGAACCCGATTGTTAGTTGATTAACGGATCACTTTTCAGGAGGGTTAATAATTCGTTCGAAATCATTTTTTTTCAAATAACGTAGTCAATCAATCTACCACTGCTTGTGGAATACCGCTGTGTACAATTGGCTGCTGCGTTTCACACACAAACCATACAGTCAACTCACTTTACAGTACATCCTGTGAAGGGCTTTGAGACGTTTTGCAGACGCAATAAAATGCTGTAGCAAATTGCAAGGATTATTATTACCCTAGAAGCTCTGATAACATCGGGGCTTGGGTTGACAGTGTGAAGAACGGTGTGAATGCCACAACATCTGACCTACTTCTGTGAGGTGGAGGATGAAATGGTACATAAACAACCAACCTTCTTCCTTGCACAGTTGAAGACAATCTTTCTCTGTTGTTGCTCAGTATGGCTAGAAACTATCACTGGGTACCTGCGTACTATTAGCCTTCATCAAGGTATATGTTAGGAGAAGCCTCCTCTCCACCTCCAAAATTAATTCAGTTATTACAAAAGAGGGAGGTGGTTCCTGGATTATATATATTTTCGCCCACAAATATATAGTCAATTCATTTTACAGTATATTCTGTGAAGTGCTTTGAGGCGTCGATAATATATTATTATTATTGTTAAATATCCCCAGTCAGTCTGTGCTTACACTCTCTTGTTCTAGAATTCTCCACATTCTCACCTGCACCAAACTTCGTATCTCAATCACCCCAGTCCTTGCCAAATTCCATTGGCTCCCTGTCGAAGAGTGGATTGACTTCAAGTTCCTCACTCTTGTACAGGTACCCACCCCCGCAACCGCTGTTTTTTCTACCGTGAATTTCACTTATCCATGGTTGGCTCGCCACGACAACCCTTGCTAACCAATGGGTCTGCATATCCACGGGTTTTAACACTAACACTAGCGTTTGGCGCTAGGACCCAGTTGCATCAACCAGTCACGATGTCGCTTCGCACTAGCGATTAGCACTAGGACCCAGTTGCGATGTCACAATCAACCAGCCACGATGTCGCTTCTCCGCATCCCCCCCTCCGTGTCACCCACCACACCACCTTCTCCACAACCACCCCCCCTCGCACTCATCGGTGATTTATGATCTGGAGGAGGAGGCAGAGGAAGAGAGTGCGAAGGGCCCTCCTCCATGTAACAGCACGTAACAACCGCCTCCCCCATCATCATCATCATTAGGATTTAGGTAAATAACATGAATTTTTTTGTGTTTAGTTCAAGGACAAGCAAACTTACTCCACCTATCCCCATGTTTCCAATAGGGCCCTGCATTTTCTAATCGCGGTTTTACTAACCACGGAGGTTTTCAGGAACGTATCCCCCGTGGTTGGGGAGGGGTACTTGCATTTAAATCCCTCCACTCCACGGCACCCCACTATCCCTCTAACCTCTCTCTTCACAGCAGTACCCGCTACCTCCGCTCTACTGAGTCCAGTCATCTCCTTGACCCCGAATTCTCTGCTCTGCTATCGGTGGCTATGCTTTCAGCCACTACTTTCCGAAACTTTGGAACTCTCTCACTCGACCCTTTGGCCTCACCCCCCCCCTCCTTTTCCATCTTCAGGTCACACATGAAGACCTTTCTCTTTGACCGCGTTTGTGGGTCACCTTCCCCCTCCCCCTGGCTCGGCCTCGGGCCCAACCAGGCAAAGCACCTGAGAAAATAGCTCATTGAGAATCTCAGAAAATGATGCTGAATTATTAACCTCTAGACCCTAGTTTTGTTTACTTTTATTTCCTCTGCCTTTTGCCTCTCTTCTCCACCATATCCTAATGTGTTTTGAACTGACATTCAACAATGGCTGTAGCCTAGATTCTAGTTTCATGCTCTCGTTCTCACTAGCCTTTTGAAAAGAACATTCTCTTTATCTCTCCAGACACTTGTCTTCCCTTGAGCTGCCAGATCTTCTTATCATTCTATTTATCCCTAGCCTCCTGGTGCTCCCTGACCAGTCACAACATCTTTTTTTTGCTGAGCCCCAAACCCATTGCCCCCCCCCCACCACCACCACATGATATGATCCATCAAGAATCCATACTTCAGGCTATCCATATCAGATTAAAAGTGAGATCCATATACCATCTACATACAGGAATGGCTCTGCGCACAGGCTGGCAAGAGCCCAGGCTGAGAGACTCAGAGTTTTACCCAGCTCACAAACGAAGAATAACCAACTGTGCAAAGTGGGGAAGGCGGGGGATGTGCGGTGCTACTGAAACCATATCCCAGAAAGAGTCTGGGCTTTTAAGACAGGAAAAGGGAGTATGTAACTGCGGTATGCATTTGAGGCGATGCTCAATTAGGGGATTTTTTTTAAGATTGTGTTTTAACTACTGCTGTCACTTATCAGCCTCTCGGTTTATTGTTCAGAGGTTCTTTACTAATTTGAAACAAGTTAATTGCTGTGATTTTAATTGTGTGTGTGTTTTTTTCTTGCAGGAAATTCCTCTTTCCTGGATGGCTACAGACCTCTCCCTCCAAAGGTAAAGCAATGATTTTGTTTGGACTCTAGTTATCTCAACACCTATTGCTGACTAACCAGGATAAAATACAGATTGCAAAAATTGTAAGGATTTTTTTTGCAAAATATGGCATTGAATTTGAAGCTGATCACTGCCAATGTAGGGAGCACAAACTAATTTCCTCAGTTGCAAAATTTTCCTTTTCTTGTTCCAGTGTGAGCTGCTCGTTAGATTTTTGACCCTAGTGTTTGAACGGCTTCATTTCTGAAGGAAAACGTGTACATGGTTACACGGTCACGGATAAAGCCGGCAGTATGTTTATACGACTGGCTGGCTGCCACGGCCATTGAGTACACATACTTTCAATTCAGGCACAGAAGCACTTGAGGTGAAATGTACAGGATGCCATTTGCAATGCTGTGATTTTGGCATCATCACAAGGCAGAGTGGTAGCAAAGTGTCAGTCTGTAGCTTTTCTCAGACTTGGTTGTCAGGATTATGCTGAAACTATTATGTTTGCATTCATCATTTCCTTGTATACGTTTTTTTCCTCGGCAAATGATCTATATTTCCCAAAGCTTTAGCTTCACATTCAGCAACTAATAATAGGAATAATAATCCTTGTGTTTGATATAGCGCTTTTCATACCTTATCACCGTCTCAAAGGGCTTTGCAGACTACACTGTGAAGTGAATTGACTGTGTATTTGTGGGCGAAACTATACCCAATTGAATAATAATTGCATCTTATGCGCACCTTCCATGCTCAAAGCTGTCCTTCCGGTGAATATTGGCAATGCGGCAATTGGCTGCCGTATTTCGGCCACGTATATGCAGTCAATTCACTTTACAGCATATTCTGTGAAGCGCTTTGAGACGTCTTAGAAGCCGTGAAAAGCTCTAATTGAAATGCAAGGATTACTATTATCAATAGATTCTACAGGATGATCAAAAATGTGTGATATTTACTGTGTTATCTAAAAAAAAACATTGTTTCTTTAAGACTTATTATTAGGTATTATAATGATATCATGACTTTTTGGTCACCCTGTAGAAATAATAATGGCCCCTCCATTTGATAGACTAATAGATATCGTGTCCATCAAAATGTCTCAAAGCCCTTCACAGAATATATTAATGTATGTGGGCAAAACGTGGCACATAGAAGTGTCCCACGAACAGTCATGGATTGAGTGACCAATTTTGGGGGGATAGATTATTACCCCCCAAAAAGCGATCCGCAATTGGCTAACAACCAGGATACTGTCCCCTCCCCACACAGAGGACAGAGTAATCCTTCATTGATATCACTTCTCTTGTGTAATGTTTTTTTTTCCATGTCCTCACACCCCAGGCTCATAGAATTGCACCTTTTTGTTTTGACATGTCTATTATAGTATCCATATCCAACTTTCTGTCATCTTTGCCCTCAGTTTAACACACACACACAAACACACCACATGCAGGACTGCTGTTAATGCATGTTAATCTACAGTTAATGGGGTAAATATGCTCTATTTATAGAGGGGAAAACAAAATCTCTAAATGTGATGGGTGGCTTGCACGGTTCTACAGTTCGACAAATCAGGCCGCAGCTCTCCTTATAATAAATAATTATTCACAGGAATACAAGAATCAACAGGATTTCATTAGGAAAGAGTAGGCCACACCAGATGTTAATGTGGGTTGAGGATGGGCTGTTGTTGGCAGCAATCGTTGGATGGACCAGTAATGAGGACCATATTGTTACAGGGGAAAAACTGTCAGATTATGTTTTTCTAATTGTCTCGAGGACTCTGCTCCCGGCTCTGGCCTCCTATTGCTGCAGTGCACTTTGTAGGTGCTGGATGCCCTGTGGTACTCACCCAAGTTGCGATGTGAGCGCTCCTTGCCAGTGAGTATCGACAGGTCCAAGCCCTCCACACAAGGCTGTTATATATATATATATAAATAATATATAATACGTATTATACGTAACCAGTCCTGTAGCTCAGTGGTTACAGCACTTGCCTTACAAGCGTGAGATCTGTGTTCGAATTCAGGCAAGTCAGGGCGAAACCTTGGGCAAGTTTCCTTCCTCAACATGCCTAATAATCGTCAAAAAAAAAACCACAATAATAAAAATTGGTCATTTTCAATCTATGACTGTTTGTGGGACACTGCTGCGCACAATTAGCTGCAGCGTTTCACCCACAAATATACAGTGTATACAATATACAATCTATTATTTGCACTATGTTGTAGGATTAGAAGGGAAATTGTTTAGCGACTTATCCACATTTGGCAATGCCTTCCTTGCAAGTGAGAGTCCTGGGTTCAATCCCAGGCAGGACAAAACATTGGTCAAGTTGCCTTGTTCCACACGCCCAATAATAATCCCTCCCAAGAAAAACAATAATAAATTGGTCATTTCAATCCATGACTTGTTTGTGGGATGCTGCTGTGCGAAATTAGCTGCCGAGTTTCGCCCACAAATATACAGTCAATTCACTTTACAGAATATCCTGTGAAGCGCTTTGAGACATCGATAAAATGTAAAAAGCGCTATATCAAATGCAAGGATTAGTATTATTATTACCCTGATCTTTAATATAGATGCCACTTTATGGAAATGTATAATTGACTTTAATTGACTAGCATAAAGTTTTGGAAGGTACAAGATACATATTAGACTTGAATAGTATTGGTGGGCGAGCATTATGGAAAACAAGTATGATAGACTGAAAAGCACTATTGTCGGAAACTGTGCCAGCAGTTATATAATCACAAAGCAAGCAAAAATTCAGGGAAGTTTACATGTTAAACTTTAAGTACATTACACGTGAGTCAAACCATGGGATATTCAAATTACCTTTCTAGTGGATCACACAACTGCGTATGCATGCTCTCATTGAATCTTTTTAAGTTCCTAGCCTTCAAAGAGTAATCTCTCTCCTTTGGCACCGCGAATTATAAAGTACTGGTAGTGTAAAATCATTACCATCATTACCTTAAGTTTATAGCTGTTAAACCTCTCATAATGAGCTGCCAAGGGATTGACACATTGTATTGGCAGCTCTGTTATCGTCTTTTTTTGAATAAATTTACACTGGGCTTCCATTGAACCATATAATAATTGCATTTCATATAGCGCTTTTCACGTCTTCTAAACGTCTCAAAGTGCTTCACAGAATATACTGTAAAGTGAAGCCATGGATTGAAGTGACCAATTTTTCTTATTGTTTTTGGGGGGAAGGATTATTATTAGGCGTGTGGAGTAAGGAAACTCGCCCAAGGTTTCGCCCTGACCTGCCTGGATTCAAACACAGATCTCAGGCTTGTAAGACTAGTGCTCTAACCACTGAGCTACAGGAATCCACTGCACGTATAGTTCTAAGCACCGTCCGACGTGAAGCGCGCTATATAAATGCAAGTTGTTGTTGCACACGACAACCCTGTGCCAATCTCAGGACTGCAATCAGCTGCTGCACAAGTACCAAAAAGATCTATATATTTTTGAGAACCTTGATCATAGAATCCCTTTTTATTTATGTAAATGCAAGGATCATTATTATATTCGATTCAGACTTAATCTTCAATTCAGACTTAATTTGGATACTAGTTTTCTGCACTTCTTGAACTGAACTAGTTTACCAGTTTAACACGGAATTTAAGAACTTTCCGCTATTCTACTCAGTCTTATCAATTGAGATGAAAATGTTTGACTGAAATGAACAAGGCTAGACAGAATATCTGGCTTAATATGTCTGTTGGTGTAAAATCTGTAATTAAGAAATTCTAGCTGTGCTGGGGGGTTTTTAAAAGGGGGAAGTCCTTTCATTGAAGCATTTTAGGTAAGCATTGCTCACATTTTAAGCTGTCATTTTCATGTAAATGACTTGCAGAACTGGTCTTGGGTTATGATGGGGCTTGTTCAGAGATGAAAAAAGAGGAGGCAGCGTGGTCTTACAGCTTGCAGTTTTTTTGGCCAAAAGTTAGGTGAGCGAAAACATTGCCATTAAAATGAGCCACATTCTTTAATCAAAGTTAATGATTACTTCAGTAATATACCGGGCAACAGAACGATGCAAAGTTGACAGCACAAGTGAAGGCATTTGGCCCATCGTATCCATGCTCCCCCACCTTACCCATCAACTCTAACCTTATGCCCTGCTCCCTCCCCCCTTCCATTTTAATATTGCTCAACCTTTTCAAATGGTGTTATGCCATTCAATTTTTATTTGTGGCAAGATGTTTTGCATGTTGTACACCTCTTTGTAGGAACTCACAGGAACGGAACAGACATGGTCTTTGTAAAAATATTTTAAAAGTTCAAAATGTATTGTGTAACCCTCAATGGAATAATTCACCAAGTAGCCATTTAATTCCCTCTTGAATTTACTGATGCAATCTGCCTCCGTCTACTTTCTAGGAAGTCCTTCATGTTCGGCCACTATCTCTGTAAAATTGTCCTTCTCCGAGTAGATTGAGTGGTTTTACATTTTACATTGCAAGTGTTGCAATTTGGTGCACCTTGTGTCAGCGCGCTGAAGTTGTCAAACTGTGCACCACAATGTGGTCAGCACTGAGTGTCAGCAGCCGGAAATATTTCACAATTATGCAGAGCTGAATTTGTTCGATCCAGATATCTTTGCTTTCATAAGCCAGTAACGCTGTCTCAGAGTTGTTGTATAGGAACTTAGGAATGTATTCATAGGAATATACAGAACTAGAAATGGTAATTGTGGTCCATCTAGCGAATCCCAAAGCTGGGAGCAAATAGTGAATTCCAGTGGAACTATTTCGCACAAGGGTAATGTATACATGCAATGCGTTGCCAACGAAAGCTATTGAAAGAAATAAGAGAAATTGGTTCGAATCGAAAAAACGAGTTAAGAGTTTTGGAGGAATGAGGTTTGGACGGTCGGGATGAGAGACGGAAGGTGTAGAGCTCAAAAGAGGAGCTGGACTGAATGGGTCCTTGTTCATCAAATGTTTTAAGTTTGACCTAGACCAGACTGAGAGGTAAACCTTTCATCTTCTTGTCTCTGATGATTGATGGCTTTCACGTCTAGATGCTGTTATCTTGTTCCACATTTACACTGCAGAGCTGGAAGTGGCTGTGTGCGAGCTTCCAGTGCAGTGAAATCCGCCCGGCTGGATCCACAACACTGGTGATAGCCTGGCGTGAAAGTCCTCCTCTGGGATTAAAAAAAATTCTGGGAATTGTCTGTACAGGTCAATCCAGAAGATATGTCAGTTGGAGGAGGTGTGAACATTGCCTCCTGTGAAGACATCAGTACCAACATCAAAAGATTAATAATAATAATCATAATTTGGTCACTAAATTCACGACTGTTTGTGGGACACTGCTGTGTGCAACTGGCTGCTGCGTTTCGACCCTCACAAAATATACAGTCAATCCACTTTACTGTATATTCTGTGAAGTGCTGTGAGACGTCTCGAAGATGTGATAAGGCGCTATATCAAATGCAAGGATTATGATTTATTGTTACTGCCCAATTTTCAATAGTTAGACAAAACTTCAAAGATAGATCAGGGAAGTTTGATGTCACCCAATGTTGACACATGACTTTCTAGCTGCAAGTAACTATCAGGAACAGAATCCAACATGGGTTAGCCAAACTTGGCCCAAGTCTTGGTCACATTCAGCATTACTGATGTTCATCTATTTCGCCTTTCACTAAAATTAAAATAGTTGCATTAGCTGAACTTACGCTGTTGAGTTCTGAAGAAATCTCTAATCATTTCCGTTTTCCTAGGGGCTCAATGATGAAGCCACTCCTAGTGTGGAACGGAGTCACACAGGATGGAAGGTCACAAGTTCAGTTTCCTACTCGTGCTGAGTTAGCTGATCTCAGTCAAAATAACACAATTACTGTTCTGACAAGTCAGCGAGGAAGATTTTTAAAATCAGCCTGCATTTCTACTCTGAATTTTTATCTGATGATGATGTTGCAAATCATATACCTTGACATTAGGTGATGGCTGTATGGCCATGCCATTTGTTGGATAACTCTTGCTGGTGGTTACCCAAGGCTGGAAAGTGCACACGTCAATATTGGGTGAATTACCTGCCATGGGGTAGGCAAGGCCAAGGAAGTGTACGCCAGCCATGCGGTAACAATTCCATTGATCAATGGGCAATTATAATAGGAAACCCTGTAAGTCGTTGACACAACCAAAGGCATTAAGGTGGCAAGTGGGGTAAAAAATAAAAAAAATATATATTTTTTTTTTCACGTCAAAGCGTACTTTGAACTATATACTTTCAGAAATAAACTGTTTTAGATTGGTGAAATAAACTTATTTCCAAAGAAATATAGGGTAAAGAATAAGAATTCAACAAAAAAATAAACCGGAAGTGCTTATTTCATATGTCACATTCCATATATTTCTTTGGAAATAAGTTTATTTCACCAATCAAAACAGTTTATTTCTGAAAGTATATAGTTCAAAGTACACTTTGACATGAATTTTTTTTTTTTTTACCCCACTTGCCACCTGAAGTATTTATCTTTAAATGAAGTCAGGAAGCACATAAATAAGATTGTTTCTGATCGTCTCTGAGCTTTTTTTTATACCCTGATATAGCATCATACAATCCTTTTCCTTTGTCTGATTATAACAGCAGTTGCACTATCAGCTTCTAGATGTTTGTACGTAAATAGACGATGCTCTCAGATCACCACTGTTGAGGTGCACACTTGAGATTGGTTGTGACAGATATGTTTTATCAACAGCAGTGCTATCAGCTATATGTCCAACTTGGCAAGTACTGTACTGACAGAACAATTCTTGGCATGCAACGGAAACGCAGGACACTGTTACAGTGAGTTATTTATAGTAAAGTAAGTCAGCTGGAATTTGTCACATAGGAAGTTGAAAACGTTTTTTTTAATTAATTGCAAATTAAAGTTCTTTCAGCCTTTCAGTGCTGAGGTATTTTTACTCTGGCTTCATGAGCAGATTCGAGAGACATAAATCAAAAGACTTGGAATTGATTTGGGTTTATCAATGGTTCACTGAATGTGCAACTATCCATTAAGACAGCTTTCATCGAGATACAGTAAGGAATAGTTTGCTCCGCCAACTTCCACTTTAAGTGCATGAGTTTGAAAATTGGCAACGCCAAAGGAAAATGGAACAAGGGGTCAATCACAGTAACGGGCACATAAATTCAACAGCTTTTCTTCCTAAATAACTGTTTGGTTCAATATTCTTACTGCCCTGTGGCCCAAGGTTTTCAAAAGTAATGTACACTATGGGAAAAAGAGTTATTAGAATTGTAAAAACCTGAAAATGGATGTGTTAATCTGAGTCAAACACCTCAAAGTCATTAATAATATTTGCATTTGATAAAAGTGCCTTATCACATCATCAAGAGGTCTCAAAGTGCTTCTTCACAGGATATACTGTGAAGTGTATTTCGTGGGCAAAAGTGTCAAGTTAATTTTGCGTACATTAATGTCCTGCAAACGACCATGGAGTAAATTATTACATTTATTTGAAAGATTTGTTAGCCAAGATACCGAGAGAAACTCCCTTCTTTTTGTGAATAGTGCAGAGCAGGTGGAAGGGACTACAGTGTAGCATATCACCTCCGATAATGCAACCCCTCTCCGAAAACCCCCAGTACTACATTTAAGTGTTAGTTTAGACTATGTGATTCCAAGTCCTGATGTAGGGCTTGAACCCATGACCCATGACTCAGATGCCACTGAGTGTTACCACTGAGCCAGGCTGGCACTGAATTAATCATCTCTCATCATTCAACAACGCAAAATACTGCAGATGCTGGAAATCTGAAACAAAAACAGAAGTTGCTGGGAACACTCAACAGGTCAGTCAGCATCTATAGAGAAAGGAAAAGTGAGTCAACCTTTCGGGTCCACGACGAGTTCTGACGAATGCTCGTGGACCCGAAACATCGACTCACTTTTCCTTTCTCCGTAAATGCTGCCTGACCTGCTGAGTGTTCCCAGCAACTTCTGTTTTTGTTTCATGTGTCATGGTCGTTTTATTGGAAGCGTCTCAAATGTCATTGCAGGCTGAATCCCTTCAATTTGGCTTGAAAGGCTTGTTTGTTTTGCAGTAACTTTGAATTAACCACGCCTTTCTCTTCCAGCCAGATGCTGTTAAAGGAATATCTTATTTTCTGACAGTTTCAAACGTAATTTCAAAGTAGGCTTCTGGCAGATTTCCATTTTCTAATACTATACTTTTAATATAGCTTTACTTTCTCAGTAGTTTTGTAGCATTTGTAATTTTCAACTTGAGCGATGTCTCTTGGCAGTATTTCCCATCTGTGGCTTACTTGTGTTTCTCCTTTAGTTGCCTCCTCAGTTTGACTACACAGCTATGGTTCTCCGATTCCAGTAGCGGGAATGTGGAACTTGTTCCCACAAGGAGTTGTTGAGGCAAATAGCATAGATAATGCTAGACAGGGACATGAGGGAGAAAGGAATAGAAGGCTATGTAGGTAGGCTTAATTGAGGAAGGGCAGGAGGAGGCTCATGTGGAACATAGACGCCGGCCTAGACTTGTTGGCCAAATGGCCTGTTTCAGTGCTTTATATTCTGTAACTTATTCTTAGTTAGCTTCCCTTCCAGTCACTCCATTCTGATTACTGTAATTCTTTCCGAGAGATGTGAAGATCCCAATATTAATAGCAAAGCAATGCTGGCCTACAAAATGTTGGAACTTGATTCATTTCCAGCGTGAGGAGACCTTGATGTCTGATGGAGTAAAGTGAGTTTCTATTTTCAGGCCTGAGATAGAAATGAGCACACATTTGTGCTATACTAAAACACGTTATGTGGTAGCCAGAAAAAAGGGGATAGGAGATTGCATGACTCATAATTCAACCTATTTGATCTCATTCTTCCCAAATACTAACCCTACTGTTTTATAATAATATAATAATCCTTCCATTTGGTATACTGCCTTTTCAACATAACAACAAATGTAATTTTGTTGTAATTAAGTTTTCACGTTAGAAGAATATCTCTAAGTGCTCCACAGGAATTACAGTACTGTGAAATGGAGTGACTTGAGGGCGAATACAGCAGCCACAACAGCAACAACAAAATTAATTTCTATGCACCTTTCATGTCAGAAGGACATCCCACAGCGCTGGACAATCAATGTTTCAGACCCGAGCTGGGGATCGGGGAGAGTGGAGGGCAGTGGGGCAGCAGGGTGACCAAAGGCACGGTCAAAGAGTCTTGATCCTAAAGATCCTCCTCATCAAGTCTTCTACACCATCCTTATTTGATGTTTGCGTCTATTTCAGTTCTGTATACAGGTATCCCTCTCCAACCGCAGGGGGATACGTTCCTCTAAACCTCTGCAGTTGGTAAAACCGCGGTTGGAAAATGCAGGGCCCTGTAGCAAACATGGGGATACGGGGAGTAAGTTTGCGTTTAGTAAAACTAAACACAAAAAAACACATACAGTTATAACATACATGGGGTTAGGGGGAGTAATTTGGGCGCATCTGCAGCAATCCGTGAGGTTGAATGACTGACTGGTCTACACAGAGAGAGAGAGACACGGAGGGTGGGGTGGTGGGGGTGACACGGAGGGCTGTGGGGGTGCTGTATGACTGATCTACAGAGAGAGAGAGAGAGAGAGAGAAATCAACGGAGAAGGTGTGGTGGGTGACACGGAGGGCTGGGGGTAGTGTCTGACTGTCTGACTGACTGAGTGAAGCAGACATAGACAGAGAGAGAAGGCAGGAGGGGGGGTTGGGAGGAAGTGAAGGTGAAATAGAGAGAAGGTGAGTCAGAGAGAGATACACTTACACACAGAGAGAGAGATCTGCAGATCCTGGCAGCCAATGCTCCCAAACTTACTAGCTAGGCTGCGGAGAAGCCACAATAAATTCATGTTACTGTATTTACCTTAATCCTAAGAGAGAAGCGTTGTCGCTGGTTGATTGCGACATCGCAACTGGGTCCTGGTGCAATACGCTAGCGCGAAGCGACATCGAGGCTGGTTGATGCAACTGGGTCCTAGTGCTAAACGCTAGTGTTAGTGTTAAAACCCGTGGATAAGCAAGGGTTTATAAGCTGTGGTTTGCAAGGCTTGTCGCATTTAGCAAACCGTGGATGCGTGGGTTTCGCGGTTGACGAGGCCGCGGTTGGGGCGGGGTACCTGCATTGCCATTTTCTTCACTACACTCCTGCATCTTTGCATTGTTTCTTCGTTGTCACTGTCTCTGGGCAGAATCATTGTTTACTATTTCAAGTGTTCCAGCAGAGGACTCCTATGTGGTTGCAGGCTTTTTCTGCGCTATCGTTCTCATTCAGGGAACTCCCACACGCAGGCTCCACTCCCCTGGTTGTGGCTTGACTAAACATTGTGGAGGAGAAATGCGTCGCCACTACCCACGCACCTCCAAACTGGAGTCTCCTATGAATTCTAGGACTGCAAACTATACCCAGCAAACTTTCCAACTCTTGAATTCTGGCTGATCTCAACCAGAGCCACTGCCAATTCGAGCGAGTTGCAGGGAAGAAAGGCTACGTTTCCTGGATGAAGTATTCTTCATTCTGAGGAGCAGACCAAAACACTTCAGTTACAATTACAGCTGTACAGGGGGAAAATAATTTGAATGTTTAAATAAAACTACTCGCGATATCAGTTTGGAGCCCTCCTCTGAGCTGGGATGACCAACTTGGGACCCGGGTGACTACTCTACGTGTGCATACCATAAAATGGCTCGCCAGCCGTAAATAGCTTTGGAGGACTGACTTACAATAACTCCCCGTTGAATAGGATGAGTGTCTCCCAACAATGAAGGGGATAAGGATTACAGTGGGAGTTTGAGAGAACGGTGAACAAAGGCACAATCAAAACTGAAGGTATTTTTAAGTAAGGAGAATTTTGAAGGAAGCAAGAGAAGGCAAATGGACTTTGGGAGAGTTCCAGAGAGTGGAGTGGCAGTTGGGCTTTGTGGCTAAGTCTCGCCAGAGGATGGGGTGAGCGAGGAACAAGCAGGAACCTGGAGTTGGACGAAAAGATGGTATGTGCTGATGAATAGGGCTGGACTATGTTGCAAAGGGAAGAAGGACTAAAATCATGAAGGGATAAAGAGAACAGGACATATACTGTATATTTAGGTCGATCTGCTAGGATGTTCAGGACCGGTGGTGCCTAATGAGGATGAAGGTAGTGCTTGTGTGCAGCGTCTAGTGCAGGAGTGGTTTAATGTGTACTGTACAAAATGCCATTTAATTGGCCTACTTCTGGTATTTCCAACAAGATGATAGCTTTAATCAACGACAACAACAACTTGTGTTTATATAGTGCTCCTCATGCAGGGTAGTGTCCCAGACAACTTAATCAGATAGTGTATTGTGTAATTGAATACTGCGTGAATTTTCAATGGGACTAACATGAAGCGCTCTGAGACGCCGTCCAGCGTGGAGGGCGCTATACAAAAGTTGTTGTTGTTATTAACACCTCTCCAGTTTTATGGCAATTCCTCCTTTTGTTTCACAACATTAACACCTCTTTAACCCATCATCTCCTGCCCTCTACCCCCATTTTCTCCTTTGTCTTCCTTCCCGACATGAAAGGCGCTCTATAAATGTAATTTTGTTGTTGTTGTTGTTGTTGTTCAGAGCTTTCCACATAGCTCAGTGGCTTAACGCATTATTTTACAAAGTCTGTTCGCTGGAAAAGTAACATGTTCAGTCTTTAGACTTGTGGTGAAGTAACAGATTTTGGTGGAGATGTCGATTAGGACAAAACTTAAGAAATACAGGCAAATACTAAACATTGAAGGAGAGGCAGGGATCTGCGCCACTTTCTCTCGCCCCACAAAAGCAACAATTAGAATACAAATGAAAATTCACACCAATAAAATACATTTAGAGCAGATTGGAGAAAAAATGCTGACGAGAAACAACAAGGAAGGAATTAAAAGAAGAGTGAGCGACAGTGACAGAGGGAATGGAGGACGGAGGGAAATTAAGGCCGTAGGCACTTGATTTTACGCACTGGCTGAACATGGCTGAGTGGCATATCTTTACTCTTCAGAAAAGGCACTGCTTTATTAGGTTGTGGCAGAGCTGAGGAAGTCATCACCTAAAGCAGCAGCTTGGGAAGAATGGACACAGTTCTTTATTTATTGCATAAGGAGAAATCTCTCATTTTGGGCAAAAGCAGTTTTTTTTTCCCCTCAAACCCGTAAATCTCTCTCGTCGCTGGCCGGGAGCAAAATCACATCCCTTGTTCCCTTTCAACATCAGGTGAGCTGGAAACCATCAAGCACAAGTTTGGGAATATAAATACTGCCTTGTGACCTCCGTAAAATATCGGGTTTATTTAGTAGACACTAGTTTAATTTTTTTTCAAATAAAATGACCATAGTGGGAACTTTCTATTTGCACGTCAGTCCCTGCTAGCATAGAGCTGTTCATTTAGCCTCTGTCATCAATGCAACATTGTCGGTCTTGACATAGTAAGGTATGCATAGACCCGGCTCAGGGAACAAGAGTTGTAGTGTTTGGGAAGTGGGCTGGATTGAGATGCACATTTGGGGTTAGTTCGGGAGCTGTGCCTCTACAGGTCTATCTCCATCCAGTTTGTAGGAGAACTGCCTTAAACAGCCAGGGTGCTTTATGGCCTGGGTGAGCCTCACAAACATCAGCGGGATGGTTAAAGCAAGTACTGTCTCACTCGGGCTGTGTCTGCACTCATGATGAGTGACATTTAAGTGGTGGAACTGACATCAGAATGTTGCTTTCCGAGCCTTTATATTTATACATGTCCTGATGACTGCTGTTGACGATAGCTTTCCCCCCCCCCCCCCCCCACCCCCCACATACCTAAATTGTGCGAGTAGTGGCCAGCAATTGTCTGAAAATTGGCAACTTTCTCATGATTTATGTTGCTTATATGATGGGGTGGGTGGGGGGGGAGGAGAAAATAAACTTTTATGAGTGGCTCTGAGCATAAGCAGAGCAAAGGTCACTAGCTACCTAACTACCAGATAGTTGATGATAGAAAACCACCACCTTTGGCTTCCAAAGACATTCAGTCACACGAACTCGAACAGGCTACTACTATTTAGTACCTTGCCAGCACAAAAAAGCCTATTAATAAAGCTGAAAGTGCCATTTGTACTGTTGATCAATGGGATGCCTTTCTTCTGGTTCTTCTCTTCACCCTCCCCCCGGCTCCAATGTTCTCCTTTCCTCTCTTGAAGGTGTGAAATCACGCTGAGGTATAATTGGGTTGGTGTGAGGAGACCTCTGGCAATTTGCCCAAACTAGAATGAATTGTGAATTAACAACGTTCGAGTCGATGAAAATCTATTCTACACTTTTGAGTTTTATTGTCCAAAGAATGACTTTGACAGAAAGCAACATTAATGAATCTTGAGATTGACCCTTTCTTCCACAAGGGTTCAACCGTCCAATTTGCCAACAAATACACAGACACTACACTGAATGGCATATCGTGTGAAGCACTTTGAGATGTTTCAATGACATGGTAATGTTCAACAACAACAACAATATTACATGAATAGAGCGCCTTTCACGTCGCGATATCAAATCCGAGGTGTTAATTATTATTAAATTGGTCATTCAATTCACGACTGTTTGTGGGACACTGCTGTGTGCAATTGGCTGCTGTATTTTGCCCACAAATATACAGTCAATTCACTTCACAGTATATTCTGTGAAGCGCTTTGACACGCCTAGAAGACGTGAAAAGCGCTATATCAAATTCAAGGATTATTATTAATAACAGGTACCGCTCCCCAACCGTGGGGGATATGTTCCTGAAATACTCCGCTGTTGGTAAAACCGCGGTTGGAAAATACAGGTCCCTATGGGAATAAGGGGAGTAAGTTCGCGTTTCGTAGAACTAAACACAAAAACACGTACACAGTTATAACATACATGGGGATAGGGGGAGTAAGTTTGGGCGCATTGGCTGCCAGGATCTGTAGCAATCCGCGAGGCTGTTTGACTGACTGACTGATCTACACAGAGAGAGAGATAAATCAACGGAGAAGGTGGTGTGGTGGGTGACACGGAGTGGGGGGCATGTGCAGAAGGTAGTGTGGGGTAGGTTTGGGAGCATTGGCTGCCAGGATCTGCAGACACAGAGAGCTACAGACACAGAGAGAGAGAGAGAGAAATCAACGGAGATTTACCTTCATCCTAAGAGAGAAGCGACGTCTCGCTGGTTGATTGCGACATCGCAACTGGGTCCTGGCGCCAGACGCTAGCGCGAAGCTGGTTGATGCAACTAGGTCTGAGCACCAAACGCTAGTGTGGAATTCCATCCCCCAATTCCCTGTGGAATTCCATCCCCCAATCCCTCCGTCTTGTTTCTTCTCTTTTTTCTTTCAAGGCCGTTTTGAAGACTTTCCTCTTCGACCGTGCCTTTTGTTCCACCCCGAATTTTTCGACTTCCCCTACGTGTTTCACCCCTTCCCGAACACCCCCCTCCCAGCTCGGGTCACACGCCTCCTGTGCAGCGCCTTGGGACATCCTCCCGACGTGAAAGGCGCTTTATAAGTTTAAGTTGTTGTTGTTGTTCATGTTAAAACCTGTGGATAAGCAAGGGTTAAGCAATAACCTTTGCATGGTTAGCAAGGGTTGTCGCATTTAGCAAACCATGGGTAAGCGAGTTTAGCGGTTTTCGAGGGCGTGGTTGGGGTGGGGTACCTGTACTGCATTATAGGCTATGAAATAAAAGCATGTTCATTTCTGGTTATGATTTGTGGGTAAATCGTATTATGTTGTGTGACTCACATAGGTCAGGAAGATCCGTAGTCTGTGCTCGATCTGAAGCACAGCGATGCCACATAGTGTTTGGGGGGGGTGTGCCCGTGATCGGGTCCTGACCCCTGACTGTTCAGCTGCTCGGGATGTCCTCCCGACATAAAGGGCGCTCTGCAAAATGTAATTTTGTTGTTGTGGTGGGGGAGGGGTGGGGGAGTTCCTATAATTGCGGACCCCAGTGCCACTTGGCTTTGGCTTGTGGAACAGAGGTATTGCCCAAGGTCCCTGATTGCTATGACCCTTGCTGGCAAGTTTTAGTGCAAAAGAGTGCATCAGAATTGGCTGTCAAGCTCTTGCAGGTGGAGTAACTTGCTAGGATTTGTTTCGTTCACACATAATTTACCCGTTGGACAAGTTGCTGCAAAGCTGCCAGCGGCCTTGACAGTGATGGAGAGAAAGAGGAATTTCCAAACAACATTGTTTGACAGCTGAGAACTGTGTACAGTAGGTCTTACAAAAACCCAACTGTGCTAATGTTTATACTGCACACAAGTCTCCACCCAATCCTTACTCCCTCCCCACACACTTCTATTCTGCATTGCGACAGACCTCCTATGTAAAAAAATCTATCATCCTCTTGAAAGAATACACACTATCAGATTACAACCTCTGCTTCAGTCAACGCATTCCACATTCTCACTATTCCCTGTGTTAAGCAATGCCTCCTTAATTCTCTTTTAGATCGCCCTAATTGTTGTCTTATTCTTATGTCCCCTGATTACAGACTCCCCAACCAGTGGAAGTAGTCTAATTATGCTAACCTTATCGAACCCCTTTATAATTTTAATCACCTCTATTGGGCCCCTCTTATTTAAAAAAAAATTTCTAGCAAAAAGTCTCAACCTATCTAGTCTACCCTGACAACAGGATCCTGCCAGCCATGGTGTCATCTTTGTAAACCTACGCTGTACTCTCTCCCATCGCTGCTGTAGCCTTCTTATAGTGTGGCAACCAGAATTGGAACACAATATTCCAAATGTGATCTTATTACGGTTTTATAGAAATTCAACATTATCTCCTCACTTTTATATCCTTTGCATCCTATTCTTTAATGAAATGCACTCTTGAATCTTCTTCAGGTCCTGCCATTTCCCAGCCAAGTGGTCTACAACAGGGTCGGGAAGTGTGGGAGTCGAACAGTGGTTCAGCTGCTGAAAATCCTTACAGAGAGAAACCATTTCAACCTAATAAATTCAGACATTCATAATAAGACCAGGCTGAATAAAAATGAGCAGGTAAGGCAAATCTCTTTCCCCCCTGTCTCTCTCTCTCTCACACACACTCACACACACACAGGTATGAAGTCATTTGTAGTGGCATTATAATCTTTAGCTCTTCAGCAGTTTGTACAACTGAATAAAGTAATAACTGTGACTTTGGCTATACAACAACAGCACAATTAGGTACGTTACATTCAATTGAGTGACTTTTGCAAAGCTGAAATCCAGACTTGCCTCACTGATTTGCTTTTGATTTTCCCATTCTTGCTTGCCTCTAAAGAAAATAATAATAATCCTTGCATTCGGTACAGTGCCTTTCACATCTCAAAGAATTTCACAGGATACACTGCAAGGTGGAGTGACTATGTACCTTGAGGGTGAACACAGCAGCCAGTTGTTCACTGCAATGTTCCATAAACAGCTATGAAGTGAATTACCAATTGTATTTGGGAGATTGTTGGCTAGGATATTGGGAGAGAAACTCCATTCTCTTCTCATAATATGTTGTAGGCCAAAAAAAATAATCTTAGACCTGAAAATATTTAAGGGAGAGTTGTAACGGGAAGAGAGCATTCTCTTCTCGCTAAATGATTGAGGTTTGGAGGGTACCTCGCCTTTTTTTGTTGGTGACTCCATTTTACATTGTACAGTTCTTCATTGCTTATTACACTTGTCATGCACAGTGGCGTCCCACAAACAGCCACAAAGTGAATGGCCCATTTTATTCTGGGGAATTGTTCGTCAGGACACCGAGAGAAACTCTCATCTCTTTTCGAACAGCGCCAATCGGACATTTAATGTTCACCCGAACAAACAGATGGGATCTTGGCTTTAATGTTTCATCACGGAAACAGCGGATCCGACAAAGCACTGCCCCTGTGTTGGGAGTGTCAGCCGAGACTATACAAGTTCCAAGTGACAAAGTGGGTCTTTCGGATTTTATCTGCAATCCAAACGCAGCCAAAGCTGAGGACTTGCGTGAGCAGTTACCAGCACAGACTCGCATCCCACGAAAACCTACAGATATTTGAGGAAAGTAATTTCTTATGCCTTTCCCCTCCCCACTCCTCAGCTGCCCACACTTGTGCTTCCACGGGAATTATAATAATAAAAATAATCCTTGCACTTGATAAAGCGCTGTTCACATATTCTAGGTGTCTCAAAGTGCTTCACAGAATATACTGTAAAGTGAATTGACTGTATCTTTGTGTGAATCCCATTGAGCCATCATCTCAATGTGAAAGGTGCAGTATGCAGTAATGTGAAGTGTTATCTGGCAGTGCAGAAGAGGAGGATAAGTTGGTTCTATGGTGTCTTTCATCACTGAGAAGCAAAATGTCTTTGTGTCTTCCCACACCAAATTCTCAGTCTCACTTGCACTGTCTAAGAAGCAGCCAGATAAAGTCAGCTACTTTGTCTTCAAAGAAGATGATTGAAAAATCAGAGGGTGTTACTGCATTCCTGCCACCTTCATCTCCACTTTCACCTCCCCCTTCTCCCCCCACCCACCCACCCCCACTCACCCACCTCAACCTGGCAACAACATCGTCAGAGGTCCTGAGAATATTGTATGGTCATTGATGGAAGCTTTGCAAATGTTTTGAAACAAATTTAGCATAGTCGTCATTTTTTGGCAATTGGCTGCCACGTTTTGCCCACCAATTCACTTTACAGTATATTCTGTGAAGCGCTTTGAGACGCCTAGAAGGCATGAAAAGCACTTTATCAAATGCAAGGATTATTATTAACACTAAACTTTAAACTGAAACGTGAACCAAGAAAAACATGAGACTTGAGCACACGATTTCAGAACATTATGATAATAATCGTTGCATTTGATATAGCGCAGTACCACGTGTTCGGGATGCCGAAAAGCGCTTCACATGACATGCTGTAAAATGTAGTGACTGAATATTTTGTGGGTAAAACATGGTAACTAATTGTCCACAGTAGTAGCCAAATTTCCCCTAGTCCCACTTCCATGACTGTTTGTGTGACACTGCTGTGCGCAATTTGGCTGCCACGTTTCACCCACAAATATACAGTCAATTTTCCTACTCTTCTTCATCCCGCCCCAACCCCCCCCCCGCACTCTTGTCCCTACGTAACTGTACAGCGCCTTGGGACGTCCTCTTGACGTGAAAGATGCTATATAAATGTAAGTTTTGATTGATTTTGATTAAATGTTGATCTAAACTATAGGTGTTGGGTCTATGTCAAGAACAGTCCAATAATTGTGACCAACATATTGCTGAGTGGGCATACTAAGTGATACCAGGAAAAAAGTCTTGCTACAACAGATTTCTTCAAAGATAATGAGGCTGTTTACTGGATGAAATCCCATTTGGGGTCCAAATCCAGTGTCCCATAAACAGAATTGCTCAGTTTGAACATGAAAGCAACATAAAGCTGTCGCTAGAGTTTTTATTGTCTTCAACGGAAGTTACGTCTGGTTGGAATATTTTTACAGAGGATGTGAATGCGTGTTAAGAATGGTGCCAATGCTTTGCAGCTAATTAACCTTATGCTGTGTCCCTTTCTCCAAATCCCTTAATACTCTTTCTCTCACTGTTTCCATGTTTATTTCCTTCTCTTTTTACAACTCTTTAATTGATTCTGTATTTATGATTATCTGAGGAAGGTATATTCCCCATTCACGCGATTCTTTTGTGTGAAGAAATATTTTCTGGATTCATTTAAACTGATTCTATTAATTGCTGCAAACTTCAATAGCATCTAACTTGTGGTTTTCCTTTGTTAAGAATCCCAATTGAATTCTCGTCGAGCCTCAGGAATTAGGCTCCAGATGTAGGGGTTTTAAGTCCTTCGAGATGTTTTAGCGTGCGGCGGGCACCATATAAATGCAAGTTATGTTGTACATAAGGTCAGAGTGGAATATCTATGGACCAAAATGAGTTTGGGTATTGGAAGTAGACTCTCTTTCGTAGCTAAGATTCTTTGCTAAGAAATGACTATGAAAGGAGCCTCAGTGATAAATCATACCACAGTGTGACTCTCACTCGTGGAACTGCATGAGGAGGCTTAGCATCAGGACCAGAAAGGCATATAAACCAGTGGGTAGAAAATTAGAAGAAAAAAATTGGACATTACTACAGTACTTTTATAATTATATAAAGTGCCACAGTTGGAGAGAGCACCACTGGTGGTCAAATAATTAAGCTTATTCAATGTCCTTGCTTGACTCGTGTTCTCTAGCCATCATGGGGAGAAAAACTGCCCTCTTTAGTGGATCTCTGTGTGGGCTGTGAAGTTGTGTGCTTTTATTCTGGTGTTTCTGAGGACTGTGTGATTTGTGGAGTGGGAATACTACTTTTTTAAAAAAAATTGCATTTCTTGCTCTTTCCTTCACACCCTAAAACAACAACAAATTACATTGGGGTCAAATTACTTTCACGTTGGGAGGACATCCCAAGGCACTGAACAATAAGGGAAATGGACTCGAGCTGGGGCTTGGGATCGGTGGGATGGAGGGCAGGGAGGGATGGGGTAGGAGGGTGCTAATCTCTTACCCCTGATCCAACTCCCCAATCCACTCAATCTGCTCTGTCTTCTCCATGTTCCTGCTCCACCATCAGTTCAAATTTTGAATTGCATTTTCTCCCATTCTCTGGAATTCTCTCTCTGGATCCCTCTGCCTCACACCCTCACCTCTCTGCTTTCTAAACTCTTTAGAAAGCTGTATCTCTTTGGCCGTGTCTTTGGTTTACCTACCCACTTCCTAACCACTCTCTCTGCCAAGATATTTTCCTACGTGAAAGGCTTAGTGCAAGTTGCCTTCATTGAGCAACCAAATTGAATTACACAGAGTGCGATGAATATGAAGAATAGATAAACCAGGAAAGCAGTAGAGACAGATTATGTTAGCAAATTCAAGAAGGATTCAAATAATTATTTTGGGAGGAAAATAATTGAATGGTAGAGGAGAGTAATATATTATTTTGTTTATTTTGGAACTCTCTACCTCCCACATCTCAGTGATTCCTATTTAGTGTTCACTAAATCCCTTAATTTAGATTTAACTGGTTAGACTCCAGTCCTGTAGCTCAGTGGTTAGAGCACTCGCCTTGCAAGCGAGAGACCTGGGTTCAGTTCCAGGTAGGACGAATCCTTGGGCAAACTTTCTTACTCCACATGCCTAATAATAAATCCTTGAAAAAAAAATTTGCTCACGTCCACGACTGTGTATGGGACACTGCTGTGCACAATTGACTGCTGCTTTTCACCCACAAATATGCAGTCAATTCACTTTACAGTATATTCTGTGAAGCACTTTGAGACGTCTAGAAAACTTGAAAAATGCTGTATCAAATTGCACACAGCAGTGTCCACAAACAGTCGTGGATTAAAATGATCGGTTTTATTGATATCTTTTGAGGGAATCAAACCCAGGTTTCAGTGGTGTTTCCACATGCCAGATACTTGGCTGACCAAACAAAACTTCATTTAGAAAAGTTAGACCCCATTTGTATAATAAGCATTCTGCAAATTAGGCTAACATATCAGAGGCTTCACATGTGTTAAAGACAGTAATAGTATTTAATATGTCTTTCCATAAAAGCAGCAAAAACAACAATTTTGATTTATATAGTGCCCTCCACGCCGGACGGCGTCTCAGAGCACTTCACAGTAGCGGATCCCAATAATTAATTTTAAATGCAAGTGGATTGAGGGGTAAAAGAAGCTAAATGACTTCTGTTTTAAAACCTTCTCATTTGATAACCTTTTTGTCTTTTATATTTATACAGGCAGAATTAGTAAGGTATATCAACATTGCGCAACAACCTTACTTGTACACACGGCATGTCCATTTTCTCAACTTCTCAAGGTAATGTTATTTTTCTTTGGTGAGTTCTCCATGACTTTTATTTCTCTGTACTGGTAATAAATCCACCGTAAACTAAATTGCACGTGCAGAGACCGCGATACCTCTATGTACAGGCACTCAAATGTGTAATTATTGCATTTCAAATGTGGAAAATATGAATTTTATCACAAGTAGTTAAATCAACATGAGAATGTTACACAGACTTAAAATGTAAATTGTGTGGTTTTAATTTTTGTAGCACTTCAAGTGGCTTTGGGCACTAGAAGTAATGAACAGGAATTTCAACACCTCTACCTTAAGTACCAAATTTACAGCATGAACACATGGCGAAGGACAGTTTCTGCTGGTCAGCCGGGTGTCTGAAACATGTGGAAACGCATCACTATGCTTGAGATTATTCCAAACTTATCCCATCGAAACGTGGAAATTCCAGAGCTGTTATTTATTAGAATGAAAACTTCACTCTCTCCCTGGAGGGAAGCATCCCGCTTACCCACTTCCAGAAAGTATTCGGTGCGGGTTGGCAAGGCATGGGGAACTCAGAGTGTGTGTTGGGGGTACCAGCTGAAACGATACTCTCTGGCAAGCTTTCCCACTGATTGCCCAACTAGGACCACCCTAGCCATTGGAGCCTTAGCTTGCAGAGTTAATTGGAGCTGAGTGGGAACAATCCCCGCCTCCAATGACTGGTCTGCCCTTCCAAGTCCTGCCGATGAGCTGTGTTGTTATCAGCAGTGCCCGGGAGTCCTACGGACACAGTTGGCTCAGGAACTGGACAACTCAAACTGCCACGATTGGCTCAATTCTGACATTCTAATGCCAAAGATGTTACCTTGGATGTGCTTCAGCTTCAAGGAGACCCCGCTTGCCTCCCACCAAGGAGGGAATTGGTCTTTTAACATATAGCAACAGCAACAACAATATGACACTTGTATAGCGCCTTTCACGCCAGGAGGACTTCCCAAGGCACTGGACAGTCAGTGTTTCAGACCCGAGCTGGGGACTGGGAAGCTGGAGGGAAAGAGGGGGATGTGGAGTGACCAATGGGACCGTCGAAGAGGAGGATCTTGAGGCGGGACTTGAAGGTGATCAGGGAGGGGGGCGAGGCGGAGGGACTGCGGGATGGAGTTCCAGAGGTTGGGAGCGGAGTAGCTAAAGGCTCGCCCGCCAATGGTGGGTAGGGGGACATGGAGCGGGCCGGCGCCTGCTGAGCGGAGGACGTTGGCAGGGGCAACACGTTTACGCCTGAATAAATTTCAAAGCTCTTCGCTGCTGCGTGAAGACAAATGCTTTTATAGACAATACGCCATACGACAAATAGCCGTGAGGTGAATGACCACACCAATTTGTGTGTTTTGTAGGAGACCACGGAAGCCAATTTGCAAGGTCTGGCATTGCAGTCGGGCAAGTTTCGGGATAAGAACATGAAGGTTCAAAATAAATTCTAATTTTTACCAAATTCACCCAAGTTTTTAGTTGTGTTTAAATTCTCTCTGTCTCTCTCTCTCTCTCTCTCTCTCTCTCTCTCTCTCTCTCTCTCTTCCCGAACCCCATCCCTCTTCCCTCCTTTGACAGAAGAAAAAGGCCCCAAAGAAAGTGCGAAAAATACCCAAGCTTTTATTTAGTGTAATTAAAAGCTGTCTTTAAAGGTCCTTGCTCATGTTACAAGTCGCATGCATTTATTTTTCAACAAGTCTTCACTGCCATGCTTCATTTGATGTTGCACTGTAGGGAAGCCACCCAGAAAATCTGCAGTTGACATTATTATTTATTTTATTGAACACAACAGTCCCTTGGAATCAGCATTTACTTGGACGATAATAATAATAATAATTCTTGCATCTGGCATGGCGCCTTGTTATGTCTTTGAGACATCTCAAAGCACTTCACAGAATATGCTGTAAAGTGAATTGACTGTGTATTTTGTCGGTGGGTGGAATGCGGCAGCCAATTGCGCACAGCAAGGTCCCACAAACAGTTATGGATTGAAGAGACTAATTTTTTTTAAAGGAATTATTAGCTCTGGAATGCGATCTGCCAATCAACTAACAACTGGGTTCCTACTTACTGCTAGGCAGAGGCGTGTGGAGTAAGATAACTTGCCCAATACTGCTGGGTATTGAACCTGGGTCTCTCACTTGCGATGCAGGTGCTTTAACCGCTGAGCTATGAGCAAAATCTCCAGGCATATCATATTAGAAAAGGAGGGCAGCTTAAGGTTGGAGAAAAGCACCATACAGAAGCATATCGGTGTTGCAAGCACAAACGTTTATTAAACCAAATCCTGCCCCTTAACAACAATGATATCCCCCAAATCTCTTGGAGGACAAAGTTTTGCAGTGGTGACATTCCAAACACGGACTTTGAGCTGTTCAAGTTCATTTATCTCCATTATACATCAGACAACCCTGGATTTAAAATAATAGACTTCTCGAGGCCTTTGACTTCAAATGGACAATTGTTCAGGATTTTTTGCCATTTTTAACAAATGTAGTCACCACTTAGACAGCCTTTGGAGAGGTTACAACTTGAACAATAGTCGGCATTTTGAAGAACACATACGCCCTGTGGGGAGGGGAGAAAGATGAGGAAAGAATAATATCAGAAAGATCACAGGGGACTCGACTGCATTTGGCAGTACATGGGGGAGAGAGGGAGGGAGGGGCCAGAAGACAAGTTCACAATAAATCTTGTCAGCTTTTAGGAAAGCTGACTTATTACTGTAACGCTGACCATTAAAACCAGGGACTTTAAGCTGTTCAATAACAATACTGTAATCACCTTTGCATTTGATATAGCGCTTTTCTCGTCTTCTAGACGTCTCAAAGCACTTCACAGAATATACTGTAAGGTGAATTGGCTGTATATTTGTGGGCGAAACGTGGCAGCGAATTAATTGTGCACAGCAGCGTCCCACAAACAGTCATGGATTGAAATGACCAGTTTATTATTGGGGGGTTTTCATGTGTGTGGAGTAAGGAAACTTGGCCAAGGTTTCGCCCTGCCTGGAGTTGAACCCAGGTCTCTCGCTTCAAGTTAATATTTCTCCTTTATATATGAAGCAAGACTCAGGTTAAGTAGATCAAATTTCTCATGGCCTTGGCCTTTAGACCCCTGTCTTCAGATTTAATATTGGTCAAGATTCTGCATATTTTATTGAGGGATATGTATCTCTTTAAATCGATTACATTGTAACAAAAAATTTAAGGTCTTCCTCGTGTTTTATCAATTTAACATTGAACCACTGCATTAGGATTTGTGCATTAGAAGTAGGGTCCGGCGATATATCGGTTATATCCGATATAATTTTCATATCGATACGCCGATATAGACATTTAAAAAATATTGATATATTGAAAAATCGATATATCGAAAAAAAATCGGAATGTGCGCACACTGAACTACAAGTCCCAGAATGCTCATCTCTATACACAATGCACAGACCGAGGTGCAAAGCCGCCATATTGTATTCATAGTCCTCGAATAGTCCATCTCTCTCCCCTCCTCCCCGTCTCTCTCCCTCGGAGAGAGACGGGGAGGAGGGGAGAGAGATGGGTGGGGAGAGACGGGGGGGAGAGACAGGTGGGTGGTGGGGGAGACGGGGGGATGTGATAATATACAGATAGATAGATAGACAGACAGACAGACAGAGAGAGAGATGGGGTGGGGTGGGGATGTGAGAGAGGAGAGAGACACAGAGACACAGACAGAAAAACACAGAGATGGAGAGAGTGAGTGTGACAAACACAGAGAGAGAGAGAGATATTTACCTCCTGAGGAGATAGGCCCCGAATGCGTGCGCACCTCCGAATGCGCGCGCACCTCGCAATGTGCGCGCATGCGCAGTATGAAAATATCGATATATCGGTATATCTCGATATGAGCCCATCAATATATCGAAATCAGAAAATTTCCATATCGACGGACCCTAATTAGAAGCTGACTGAGACTTCTCTCCAGTCTGCTTGATGTTTACAATCTGCACACAATGTAACCACACCACATAACCAAAGCCAGAAAGTTGAATAGTTCAATAGTTGGCAACTACTCAAAATCATCCTTGGAAGAAAACAACAACCAAATTACATTTTTGGAGCGCCTTTCACGTCGGGAGGACATCCCAAGGCGCCGAACAGTCAGGTCGGGACCCGAACAGGGTAGGGGGGAAAGGAGGGAGAGAGTTGGGAGGGCAGCAGAAGGCACGATCGAAGAGGAGGGTCTTGAGACCGGCCTTGAAGGAGGCAAGGGAGGAAGCGAGGTGAAGGGACTGTGGGATGGAGTTCAAGAGTGTGGAGGCAGAGAGGCTGAAAGCCCAGCCACCGATGGTAGGGCGGGTCGGGCGGGGGGACATGGAGTAGACAGGAGCCCGCTGAACGGAATGGGTGGGCAGGTTCATAGGGGGACAGCAGGTCGTAAAGATAGAAAGGGAAAGAAATACTTTCCCCAGTATTTACTTTTACTGTGTTCCCCAGCTCTCAAGAATAATGTATCGCTATATGTTAACCTCCTTTGAAATACCTTCCCGTTCGGTGTGGGGTGTGCTCCTCTGACTCCCCCCTTCCCCTTATCAGGGTTGTAAATCCTCACTCAAGCCTTTAATCCTTTGGAGCTCATGCATGATACAGGGAGATATCTCGTAAAGAAGTTTCATCTTGGGAAGTAAACCTCAAGGAGGTCCATCCCATCAGCTGAACTAACATTGCGAATTAACCTGATGGCTAGTAACTGGACATTTGTGACTTTCAGTGTGATTTTGATGCCCAGAGGCAATCAGAAAGCAACGAGGATGATTGCCAGTGCTGGAATGATGAGCTGTGTGGATTGACTAGCTAAGCTAGGGCGCTTTAGCTTTGTTGTTTCAGACTGATCCTGAGAGAGGGGTCCATATAAAACACTATAGACGGTTTTGTGAATGTAGTTTTGCATTCGCTAACTTCGGCAAGGGGTACAGGTTCAGATAGTATGAAGTATTTCTTTACAGTGAAGGGAATTAGCAGATAAAACTGGTCACCAGGAAAGCGATTTGTTTCAACAAAACAGCTTGACGCTGCGAGTAACTCCTTCTTCATCCAAACGTCTCGAGATCGTTTGCCTTCTGCCCGTTTATAATTAAGATTTCAGTTAGATCGCAGGACAACAACACCTAGATTTAAGTTAAATCGTATAATAATAATCCCTCGCATTTGATATAGCGCTTTTCATGTCTTCTAGGCGTCTCAAATAGCTTCACAGATTGTAGTGTAAAGTGAATTGACCGTATATTTGTGGGCGAAACGTGGCAGGCATTTGCGCACAGCAATGTCCCACAAACAGTCATGGATTGAAATGAGCATTTTGTTATTGTTTTTCTTTGGAGGGATTATTATTAGGCGTGTGGAGTAAGGATACTTCCCAAGGTTTCGCCCTGCCTCGAATTGAACCCAGCTCTCGCACTTGCAAGGCATAGCCAAATGTGGACAAGTTGCTAAAACAGTTTCCCTTCTAATCCTACAAAATAGTACAAATAATAAAGATCGATTACTTTAACCTTGGTCTTGTAGATCAGTACACTGAAAGAGAGTTCTGTCTGACAGAAGCACTGACGCGGACACATTTCACTGAGTACTGATCCCTGATTTATATTGATGTAAAACTATTTCCAATCCATCTTTTCTTTTACCTCTCTTCAAAGGACAAACTGGTAACCAAATTCAGAATGTCTTGTCGCAGCCCTGTAATGTAAGTGCATTGATAAATTGACCTCTGAGGCTTGCCTGACCATGCTGGATAATGTGGAGTAGAGACTGGAAATGTTTTTAAGTGCAGCAAGCTATCGAGTACCAGCCGTGCAGCAGACTTTGAAAACAACCTTCAACACAGCACGACGTAAGGGACAAGTGTTCTACATGATGTGGAGCAGATTTTCATTCCAGGTTCATTTTATCTTGGATGAGTGCAATCTGTAACTCGAAGGAAATACTGAACTGCTAATTCTCTTCCCTGCTGCACGTCCTAGATAGAGAAAGAGAGAGTGAGAGAGAAAGAGCCAGCTCCATGTTATTTGGTTTCAGGAGGAAAGCAGCCAGTTACAGAGGAGTAAAATCTTATGTTCGCATCTATTGTACAGTAGCGTAATTGTGGCAACCCTCACACAGTTTCTTTACACTTTCTTTACACAAGTTCCAACGGATGAAAGATTGCACCGTTATTTAATGCAAACCAAATACTGTTTAGCTTTATTCCTCTCAGAATTTATTTGCGGTTTTCCCTTCGGCTCTGCAAGGGTAGAACAATGAATGTGTTTATATTTGATTGAGTCTCTGTCCTGACATTGGGACTTTGGTTGCAATAAATGGGCAATTGTAAATCGAATAAATTACGTGAGACACAGACTGTATATGTGTACAAGAGTCTTTTCGGGATCAGTGCAAGTGATCTAATTATTTTAGAAAGTGACTTTCGTTGCATTAGGAAAGCAAGCAAGCTTTTGCATAAGATTGACAAGATCTCACGCCAGCACTGGTGCTTCTGTTGGAATGAGACCAACATCTTTTCCACCCACGTGAGAAAATTTCTGCTTTGTTTCCTTTGCCTTCTGTTGTTCAGTAACCGGTTTTGTTCAGTAAGGAATTCTGATAAAGAGATGTCATATTTTTCCCACCTCCGTTTCCATACTTCACACTTGGTCTCAAGGTGACCAAATTTAATTTTCCACTATATTGCCCAATCTTGAATATGCTGGTTTTACGGGCCATGACAATGAAATTGTGGACCTCTGATCCACCTCTCGCTAATAATCAATCTGGCAGTTAGATATAAGAAGAATCAAGGGCAACTTACTATCGTTTCCACAAAGTGACTAGTTGACTCTGTAAATCAACATGCAGTCCTATCGTGGAATTAGTATTTTGAATTGTTTTTGTCTTTCTCCCCACACACACGCCCACTTTTCCAACTTACATAAGAATTAGGAGCAGGAGGAGGCCATTCGGCCCCTCAAGCCTGCCCCGCCATTTGATAAGATCATGGCTGATCTTCTGACCTAACTCTAATTACCTGCCCTATCCCCATATCCCCTAATCCTTCAATTTTTTTTAAAAAAATCTATCAAGGACTGAGCATCTACAGCCTTCTGGGGGTAGTGAATTCCATAAATCTGATTTGAAGATCAACTTGAAGGTGTTGACTTGCACTGGAGTATGGTCCAGTCGGCCATCGTATCCTCTCCAAAGTGATTGGTCCTATTGCCAAGAAACTGTTTGATTCTGCAGTTTTCTCACCTCTCGATTACAAGAGGTTTAGTGAAGAAGGCCCTTTGGTCCATATGATCTCATTCTTCCAGAATACCCACGCTACCATCTTCCCACCAGCATCAAATCAGAAAACTGGGGTTCAAACTCCATTTCAGCTTGAACTTGAACTCATAGTCTAGTTTGACAATCCAATGCTGGTAGATCACTACATTGTAAGAGGAGCTTTCTTCAGATGAGACATTAAAGGAAGGGCCTACCTGCCTGTTCTTCAGATGAATGTTAAAGATTCCAAGGTGCTGCAAAAAAGAGACTGTTTTTCTCATTGTCCTGGCCAAAATTTTTCTAGATTCATAGATAATGTACCTTGTGACTGATCACCGAATCTTCCTGCAAATGGCTGCTGTATTTGCCGACAAGAATAGTAACTGAAAAAACTTGACACTAATTTCTTGTGAAGTTCTTTGAGAAAGCACTATGATAATACTGCACGTTCTCTGTTTGAAGTGTGAAGCTACAGAGAGTTGGCATGCGATTCAGTGTTGTAGGTGCATTTAGAATGGAGCCTGACCCTATCTGTGCCCATAGATGCCTTTTTCACAATCCTTTTGTTGTCTTTGCTAACATTAGCTGAGCTGAGTAAGGCCAGATAATGACTGCAGGTGGATCATCTGAATCTGTTTGGAACTGGGTAGTGGTTTAACAACTGAACCAATTGAAAGCATGTGAATATTGTGTCCTAACTGAATATTAAGCATTGGGGTATGACTGATTAACACAGGGTAAAATACATCGGATGGAAATAGTCAAACGCCTGCAGGAGGAGTGAACTTTCCTGAAGCTTGGTCCAATTTTTGCTGCATGCTTTGGGGATCAGATTCCAAGCAGACATGGCTGGAATAGGTAGATGGGTGACAAAGTAATCAAATGCCTTCAGAAACAATAATTTTATGGGAAAATCGAAAGTGGAGTTACAGAGTCACATTTATCTTCCTTTGTGCATAGCCTCCAAGACATGGAAAATTTGATAGGATGTCAACCACAACCTTTATTCTACCACAAACTGAATAATTAACGAGTGAATAATTTGAGCGCGTGAGAAAGTGAATCGCTGAAATGTTTCTTTTTGTGAAAAAACAAAGGGTTGTTCTCATCCTGCATGGCTAAATTTCCAAAGCTCCTTGAAGTGAAGTCACGTTGTTGTAACTTTACACTCAGATAAAAGCGTCCTGGCATAAATTATTCATAGTTAACCATTAGAATGTTTCAGAGTACAACTCTTACATGGACTACAAGTTGTTTGTTTTGTTGCAGGTTTGGATTGCAACAGCCGGTTTATATCAATTTGATCAGGGATCCAATTAGCCGCTTTGTCTCCAACTATTTTTTTCGACGCTTTGGAGACTGGAGGTCTGAGCAGAATCACCAGATCCGAACGCCAGGAATGAAAGACGAGGAGCGATACTTGGTAAGTATTTACTTGATCCTCCTCCAATGCCCCAAAGTAATTGTTGAGATGCTTCTCATTGGATCTGAACTCCTAACTCTAAAAAGCCTCTGGTTTCTCAAGCCCGATGGTTAGTATTTCTGCCCATATCCCAGAAAGAAAAAGACAAGTGAACAGACTGTATTTCTCCTGGATAGATGTGGAACAATCCTATTCCTTGGAGTCCACATTCCACAACTGAGTTGACATTCTGCTGGCATTCATTCTTAGTATTTCCTTTCAGCGCTGACAGGCTCCTTCCTCTATCAATATTAGGTAGTACAATGGGACGCAGTGATGCAATAATGCAAAAAAATTGTTGGGCACCTTAAGACAATCGATATCAGCTGTGAGCAATAGGCTCACTTCTACATCCGAGGCATCCATCGACAGCAACAAAATTGTTTATGGCAAAGATAATTTCGAGAAGGTCATTTGTGTTCATTTCTTTCCCGTTTCTTAAATGAACCATAATTGTTATTTCTCAGTAAGGTTGTAACCAAAAGATGACAATTTCAGACTAGTTTTGTGCACGTGACTGCAAGGAAATTTGCCAAAGATTTATTCCAATGCATCTTCTAGCCCAGACTCTTGATAATTGACTCGGTATAATCACAGTTAGTCTGCATGGAGTATCGAAGGCAGAGCAAGCAAATTTTCCAGCAAAATACTGTTTTCCCATGTATTAAATTCCAAATTACAATGCTAAGGATGCTCTCACCCCAGCTAGGAACTTTGCGTGCATGAGCCCAAATTCACACACATGAGCCAACTAAATTGTTTCTCTGGTGCAAACTTTTTACTTAGTGTTGAAGATAGAGGAAATGAGATACTCGGAAAGAGATACATATTCACATACAGGATGATTTTGAGAGAAGGTGAAACAATGCATTTTTTTTAGACAGTCTGGCATTTGACAGGTGCGGAAACACGTCACTGTGCTTAAGAATATCTAAACCAAGCAATTGCAGCTTGCTTTGGTTACTCTTGAGTGTGGAGAATGGTTTCCGCATGTGTCAGGCACCAGGCTGAACCCCAGTAATGAGACAATGCACAGAAGCCGAGACTGAGGGAGATTAGAACATAAGAACATAAGAATTAGGAATAGGACATTCAGCCCCTCGAGCCTGCCCCTGCTATTCAATAAAATCACACCTGATGTTCTAATCCAACTCCACCTACTCGCTTTATCCCCAAATCCCTTAATCCCTTTGTCCCTAAGAAATCTGTCAATTTCAGTCTCAGAGAAAAACAAAAGAAGACAGATTGAGAGGCAAAAAAACAAAGCAAAAGTTCAAATGAAGTCAGACAGAGAGAAAAAAGAACTGGCACAATGTACCATAGTGAAGGAAGTATTTTTGTATTGGTGCTGAAGCCAGTTTGTATTTTGTGTGATGTTCAATTATCTGCACTGTTTGTTTATATGCAAATGGGTTCAGTCCCAATTAGTCTAGTTAATTGTCTCTCTACTGCAGAAAGATATGGCTTTGGTTATTTCCTGTATTTTAGTGGAACATTATGAGAGGCTTCTGACCTTGAAATTCTCATGATGCCAGCAAATATTGTGGTACATGACAGAGAAAGCAACATGCATCTCCCATCTTTCTCAAATTGGTGAACATAATAAATAATAACATAATAAACCTTAAGTTTATATAGAGCTTTCCACATCTTATCGACGTCTCGAAGCGCTTCACAGAATATAACAACATCCCAAGGTTGGGACCAGAGCAAAGGGGGAGGGATCGTGGTTGGCGGAAGGAAAGAAGAAATATTGACTGTATATGGGTGAAATGCGGCAGCCAAATTGCGCACAACAGTGTCCCACAAACAGTCATGGAAATGGGGCCAGGGGAGAAAGGGGAAAAGGAGGATAAGGGGGGAGTGGGAGGCGAAGTTGTCTTTGAAATGTAGTCATGCAGATTGAAGGCGGACTAGGTTTTAGCTTGTAGCTCTGCCAAATTGGGATTTTAATTTTTTCCAGGCTAGTCCAGAGATATGCTCCAATGTTCATATTCACTCCAATGTGCAGAACTCATTTGCTTCAGCTAATTCCCAATTGTGTAGTCTTTACTGCAGTTAATGCATTGAGAGGTTTTGAGGAGGAAAAAAAATCCTGGCCTGACTGGATCTTGCTACATCTTCCATTTTCCATGATTCATCCAAGCGCCTCTTTTTTCCTCTATTATAAATTCAGCCAGCATTTTCTTGTCAGCCCTAGCCAGGTAGCCAGGCTTTAAATCAGTGGGAAAGTCATTTTTCCCCTCTCCAAGAGAGATGTGATTGATGGGAGAGCGAAGCTTACTGCCAGGGTCCTCTGTGTTTATTTCTCCTATATACACCATCATATTTTAATATACTATTTGTCCCTAGTGTCCAGGCTTTCTAACCTCTCTCTTCTATTTGACAGTGTTCAGATTCTATAGCTACAGCTTTGTGGTCTAGTTCGAAAGCACATCTGGTTTGTCTGGTTCATTGCAGCACTCGGCAGCAAATACCTCAGCAAGATATCAGTGAGATCACATAGGAAAATATTCATTTGAATCAAATTTGTGCTTCAGTTTTCTAAAAGGTTAATCTCGTTGACTAAAAAAAATTATTAAGGCCGCCAATCTTTACTGTAATCTTTTTTTGATTAGTGCAAGTTCTTGTTATTGGCAAATGGTTGCAAGTTGCAAACGCACAGATCTTCATTTCCATTCTGCACATTTTCAGTTAAATATTCTGAGCTGCACAAAATAAAATGTACGGAATACTCATAAGGTACAGAAAAGTATTTGTAAATTATTATTCATTACAAATTAATACATTATTCATAAAGCTGTTCATAAGACTTCGATTTTTTTTAATTGCATTAGAAATAATGACTGACTGATTAATGTTACTTAATGTTCAATGCTGTAGGACATCAGTGATTGCATTCTTGAAAACCATGCGGAATGCAGCAACCCTAGACTGTTCTACATTATACCATATTTCTGTGGGCAACATCCCAAATGCAGGTGAGATTTTAATTTATACAAAGATGTTTTCACCTTTATTTTATTGCCACGTCTTTCTTCAGCTCGTTTTTTTTCTCTCTCTCTCTCTGGACAGTTTTATATACTCCTCTGCGTCACACAACTCACAATTAAAATCCCTTTACCTTTTTGTGTTGGGGGAATACAATACAGTTGCTGTGTAATACCCATGGAGACTGCGAGTGGAATGTACAGTAAACCATTGTCATAATTCATCACTTAGCAATTGGTGAAAATGCAAACTGAAGCTTAAGTAAGCATCGGGGCAGGGGGATTTCATTCTTGGTGCAGTTTCTATGACAGTTCTTTCTGTTCATTTTGTTAAACAGAAATCCTGAGATTTTATTGCTGATGTGATTGATGCTCCTTTGGGGCTTTGATTTTCTGTGAATTTACAGTGAGGCAACCTGCAGATTAGTGTTCAATACTTTAGAATCTCAAAATTTGCAATTTCAGCCTTTGCCATGAGGACTGGTAGCCAGCAAACTCAAGGATGGGCTAAGTTAGCAAGTACTAATCTTGCAAAGAATATACAGAAACCAATTAGTCCGTTCTAGTGACCTCGAGTTCCTCATATAAAATGCTTGATTTGTATTAGTAAGGTTTTTGTCTACTTTTTCAGTATGTGATGAGATGTCATCCTGACATGAATGGTTCTGTAAGGACTTTTATTTTTTCGGGGAAAGTACACATAATTCAAAAGGGACCTAAATTTAATTATAGGAATTTTAAAAAAAGATTTGATGGATTAAAAGCATTCAAACACACATTTTTTTTTCTGATCACTGTGGAATGTACAGAAATTGCAAAACTATATGATTAATTTAGGCACAGTTATACAAACCTTGTTTTCCAAAATAGAAAGAGATTTGGGGCCTTCAGCAACAAACTCTTAAACATCATTAAAGGCTTTGTTTACTACAGAGAATAAACCACCACATTGATATATTAGGATACACATGGTTTAACGCTGATTATTATCACTGTGTTATACACACAGTCAAATAAGTGTTTATGAGTTGAGGCAGACCACACAAACAGTAGGTGAAAAGTGATTCTGTGAGATAGCCAATGGTATTAGACATAATTTGAAAGCTTTTCGTTCCAATACTTTGGACTGAAATGTTCCTTTCACTCAAATATGTTTTATGCTGCAAAGGAAATACAGTAAAAGCCTGTTTATCTGGCACCCATGGGACCTGGCCAATGCCAGTTAAAACGCCTGCTGGATATTCAGGTGGCCCGCGGCTGAAAACCCACAACAAAAAAATTAAAGTTCTTTTAACACACACCATACACACCAGACTAAAGAATAACAGATAATAACAGAATATTGTATTGGTACTTATTGTTAAAACTACTCTCTTGCACTTCTCACCTTTACTGATTGAGCTTTACAGTCCAGCGATTCTTTTTTACAAAGAGGACGCCAAGCGGGTGAAAAAAACGGCAGTGCGATTTTAAACTTGCGCGACTTTACTAGCGGCAAACCGATAGCCCTAGACTCTACTAGTGGCAAATCAAAATAACTGCACCTGCGCGACAATGTGGATTAACAGCTAGTGTTATCGGCTTGCCGCTAGTATGACTTTAAAGTCTTACCTGCTCGTTTTTTTTTCACCCACTTTGCGTGCTCCATTTTAAAAAGAATCGCTGGACTATAAACCTCAAGCGCAGCATCATGGCTTCAAGCGCAGCATCTACTAGTAAAGGTGAGAAGCGCAAGAGAGTAGTTTTAACAATAAGCACCAATACAATATTGTGTTATTATGTTATTATTTATGCATTTACAAATGCTCTACTGTTATTGTTCCGGATAAGTTCGGTTTATCAAATGGGGACTTTTTTTTGGCGTGCCGGTTATACGAAAGTGCCGGTTCATCGAGTCATGGATAAACGGGCTTCTACTGTATATCCAACTCCTCTTGCGCTTCTTACTCAACCTATGGAGCAAATAGTTTCTCCCTAACATTCTGGTTTCCTGCTGTTATAGCACTGACTATCTTCATTGTCCTATTAATATATAGGAACATTTCGAGAAAATAGTTAGACCATGTAATACCACAATTGTGTTTCTAACCAGAATAGAGTCATCAGTACTCCCCACATCTCATGCCTCGTCTCAGTGTCATCAACCCCTCCCTCCCCCCACCCACCACCCCCAATTCCAGTTTAGCAGAGGGAAATAGATCTGTTGTTTCCCCCCAAAACTAATAAATTGTTCACTCAATCCACAACTGTTTGTGGGACACTGTGTGCGCAATTGGCTGTTGTGTTTCTCCCACAAAATATCCAGTCAATTCACTATAGTATATTCTGTGAAGCGCTTTGAGAAGTCTCCCAATACGTGATGAGGTGCTATATCAAATGCAAGGATTATTATTATTCTTTGCTGATCCATGTACTGTGATGCCTCCTCTGATCCAGAGAACTGAAGTTGATCATCTCAAGGGGAAATCTTAAGTTATGGTAAAGGGAGACTACAAAGGTTCCAGCCATAGAACTGTCATTGAGGAGATTGGCTTAGAACTTAGATCTTCCTACTTGTGATTTCACCTGTCCATTTTAAGCAGAGGGCACCTTTGTCCGAAACGATGACTTTCAACACCTAAAATTTGGTAAAACTTTATTTTCAAGTTCACAAGGAAACTACCCTTCTGAGCAAAAGCCAGCAGATGCCAGCGTTGAGCTGCATGTTTCAAGTCGCCGGTTTAGCACCAGCAAATCTTTTATGATTTCTAGCGGAATTTCTCCCTTCACTTATCATTGGGCAGAAATCCCATTTGAGATCTCATGCGATGTTAACGACTGACATCGCCAAAGCACTGGGCATAAGTAATCCCAAATGGATTTTCTACCCTCTTGTAGAATCATAGAATTATACGGCACAAAAGGAGGCCATTTGGCCCATCTAGTCTGTGCCGGCTCTTTGAACAGAGCAATTCAATCCCACTGCCCAGCTCTCTCCCCATAACCTAACAGACCTGCTCTTCCTAAATAAAGAACTAGTTCCCTTTTAAAAGCTGTTATGGAATCTGCCTCCACCACCTTTTCAGGCAATGTATTCCAGATTTGAACAAATGTTTGCAAACTGCTCGACTTGCAGCCAAAAGGGAATGCTTGATGGTGTCTGAAGTATGTATCCACTGTGTAAATAATTGTGGGACTCGCTGGAATTCAGTATGGTTGTCCTGCGATTGAACTTTGATCTTTATTAATTGTGGACACCACAAGGGAGGAGTGTGGGTCGAGGATTTTACTGCAAAGTTATTGCTCTGTATTTGCAGGCAAACAGCCATGAAGTGATTTTATCTGAGGGATTGCCAACAAGTGCCAATTCTTCTTCGGGAGTTCCATTGGTTTGAGTTCAAGCGTCCTGCTATATCTGTGTCCCACAATTACTAAAGAAATGTGGAGTCCGGGTATGTCAGTCCCGACTTTTCTCTCTGCCCAATTCAACCAAGGGTTAGCTTCAGGGGGTAGCAGTCATTCTTCAAAGGCAGATGAAATTCTAACTAACCTTGCCTAGTGACTGCTTAGTGGGAGATCTCTGCGGTAGTTTTTCAAGCAAAGTTCAAGATGTACTATTAAATGTAAAACTTGCCAATACTCAAATTTCCGGCTGTTTTAAAGGAATGTTTCTAATTTTATCATTCCACCAAAAATATTTTGACTTCTTTTACTTTGAACCAATCCGTGTTTTTTTTCATACAAAAAATGTAGACTGTAATTTTATCCAGGGCGGTCCTTGTTGTAGCTCATAATAAGGGTGTGGCTCTAGGCACTGAGGAACTGTTTCCCCTGGTAGGAGAATCTATAACCAGGGGTCACAGTCTTAAAATTAAGGGTCAGCCTTTTAGAACAGAGTTGAGGAAACATTTCTTCACTCAGAGGGTAGTAAATTTATGGAATTCACTACCCCAGAAGGCTGTGGATGCTCAGTCATTGAACATTTTCAAGGCTGAGACTGATAGATTTTTGAAAAATAGAGGGATTAGGGGATATGGGGATAGGGCAGGTAATCAGAGTTAGGTGAGAAGATCAGCCATGATCTTGTTGAATGGCGGAGCAGGCTCGAGGGGCCGAATGGCCTACTCCTGCTCCTAATTCTTATGTTCTAAATGTCTGACCTCAGAACATTGTGCTCCCCTCTCAGCCTAAGTGGCACAATAGAGTAGTGTAAATTATATAATAGTAATTTGTTATCGTGCATCTCAAAGCACTCTGCAGGATTTTAACTGGAAAGTTATTGCTCTGTATTTGTAGGCAAACAGAGCAGCCAGTTTGCACACTAGGGTATCCCACAAACAGCCACAAAGTGATTTTATCTGAGGGATTGCCAATGAGTGCCAATTCTTCTTCGGGAGTTCCGTTCCAGAATCAGTTATTCCATGTGTAGATGGACACAGGCAGACAGACAAACACAGTTAGATGCCCAGATGCACAGAGGTACAGACAGACTTGCAGACAGACATACAGGCAAGGAGGTAGGGAGACAGATAAGTTGACCCAGGCAGACAGATATCAGACGCAGGCAGACAGACAACAACAACAACAACAACAACAAAATTGTACTTATATAGCGCCTTTCACGTCGGGAGGACGTCCCAAAGCGCTGAACAGTCAGGTCGGGACCCGTGGTGGGTGGGGGGTGGGGGAGGGGCGAAGTTGGGGCAAGGGAAAGGAGAGTGGGAAGAGTTAATGGGGCAGCCGAAGACGCGGTCGAAGAGGAAGATCTTGAGACCGGCCTTGAAGGAGGAAAGGGAGGAAGCGAGGCGGAGGGGCTGCGGGATGGAGTTCCACAGTGTGGGAGCAGAGAGACAGAAAGCCCGGCCGCCAATGGTTGGGTGGTTAGGGCGGTGGACTCGGAGCAGGCCTGAGTCTGCTGAACGGAGAGTGCGGGCACAGGCTGATAGGGAGATAGTAGGTCAGAGAGATAGGTGGGGGCAAGGCTGTGAATGGCCTTGAAAGTGAGGACAAGGATCTTGAGCCAATCAGGAGGGCTTCCGTCTTGTTGACATTGAGCTGTGGGAAATTTGCCCTCGTCCAGGACTCGATGTCGGACAGACATGCAGTCAGTGGTCCTGGAATTGAGGGTTGACGTGGATAGGTAGAGTTGGATGTCATCCGCGTACATGTGGAAATTTAACCCATGTCTATGGATGATGTCGCCCAGGGGGAGGGTGTAAAGGGTGAAGACCAGGGGTCCAAGGACAGAGCCCTGGGGAACGCCGCATGTGACTGTGCGGGGGTTGGAGGAGAAGCCGTTGGAAGAGACGAAGTGAAGGCGGTGGGAGAGATAGGATCGGAACCATTTGAGGACAGAGCCTTGCAGGTTGAGGAGGGAGGAGGGACGGTGGAGGAGGATACCGTGATCCGTGGTATCGAAGGCAGCAGATAGGTCGAGGAGGTCGAGGAGGCAGAGTGAGCCCTGGTCACAGATGGTCAGGATGTCATTTGTGACCTTGACCAGGGCAGTTTCCATGCTGTGGGAGGCATGGAAACCCGATTGGAGGGGTTCGAGGAGTGAGTGTTGTGTGAGGAAAGAGCGGAGGAGTGAGTGTTGTGAGAGGAAAGAGCTGGGAGGCAACCACTCTTTCAAGGACCTTGGAAAGGAAGGGGAGGTTGGAGATGGGCCGGTAGCTAGATAGGTAGCTGTGACGCATCGAGGGAAGGCGGGAACAGTCCCTCCCAGATGAGAGGGACAGGTTGATAGTGTCAGTGTTCATCAGACACGGGCAGACAGCCATCAGACTCAAACAAGGACGCAGACAGACAAGGCGGAGGTAGGTAGAAGAGACACAGGCAGGCAGGCAGGCAGGCAGGCAGACGAGAATGCAGGCAGGCTGGGGCAGCTGGGGTGTGTCTGGGGGCTGAAAGATATGTGGCTTTTCTGCAAATGTTGAATATTAAATTGGATCCAGATTCTCAGATAGTTCCACTGCTTCTTCAGAGCCACAGAGTTTCGATGTCTTGAGTTTAGTTCCAATTGTGGAGTCAAGCAAAAGGTGACGCGGTGTGTTAGCAGCCCAGTGCATTATGCAATAAAGGACACAGAGCTGTGCCCCAAATCCTCACCTCGAGGATTCCCGAATGCCAGCTGTGCCATTGAAAGAGATGAAGCACATACAGAGAGGAAATTGGAGGGCCCAGTTATCCTGAACGTTTCCCCTGTACTGTGCATCCCGCTGGCTGTCTGTGAAGCAGCATTGACAGAGGCTCCGGAAACCAGTCTCCAGCCTGTTATTTTAGGCATGGCTCAGGGACATTTTCTTTGGGTGGAGAGACAGTGGGAAAGAAAAATTAAATAAAATTAATAAACTTTGCATTTGATATAGCACCCTATCGCGTCTTCCAGAAAGCGCTTCACAGAATATACTGTGAAGTGAATTGACTGTATATTTTGTGGGCGAAACGCGGCAACCGATTGTGCACAGCAGCGTACTGCACACAGTGGTGGATTGAGTGACCCAATTTGTTTTTAAAAAGGAAGTATTATCCCTGGAAAAGAGATCCGCCGATCGACTAACACCCAGGTTCCTACTTACTTCTAGATAAACAAAGGTGTATGGAGTGAGGAAACTTACCCAATATTTCGCCCTGTCAGGAATTGAACCCAGGTCTCTCGAGGCGAGTGCTCTTGCAAAGGCGAGTGCTCTAACCACTAAGCTACAGGGTTCTCAATGAGCTCAATGCGTTACTAAGTTCTTTCAGCAAAGGTAAAAGTAAATTTAGTCCAGCAGAGTGTCGGAAAGAGTAGCAAAAAGCAAAGTAATTTTCTTCCCTTTTTTTTATCTCACCTGATCAAAATATTTGAACATTTTTAAAAATTGTTTCCATACCTTTTACCGAATGGCTCCAGAGTGTGTCTTGAAAATGCAGGAAACTTATCAGTCTGCAAGAAAGGTTCTGTGTTCCGGGCACACTGGAATTTTCTTTTCTTTGAAATCGTAAGGAATAAAATGTCAGATTGTACATTGGATGTCTTTGCATTCACAGGCGTGAAATACCCGCATGTCCCGTGTTTTTGGTGATGTCCCTTTCTGACTTGCACAATCTTTTTTTATTTTAACAGAGACCCAGGGGAATGGGCTCTACAAAGAGCTAAAGACAACATGAACGAGAATTACCTGCTTGTGGGAATTCTTGAAGAGTTGGAAGATGTACTGCTTTTACTAGAACGACTTTTACCTCATTACTTCAAAGACGCTAGTTCCATCTATCATAGTCCAGGTAATTCCGCCCCGCGTCAAACAGTTACTGTTGAGATTTTAAGATTACTGTAAGATTTCCGCATGACAATATAAAACCTGCTCAATCAACACGCATCTGGAAGCTTTTACGTTGATAAACTTGGTCGCTGATCAGTTTGGTGAATCCCACATGCTTGTAGATGATGTAGTTAATGGTTTCCTCAGCAGTGCGAAGCGCTTCGAGATGTCCTCCACAAACGTGAAAGCCGCTATATAAATGTCAGTTGTATTGTTGATTCTCAGTGTCAGCCCGGCCCAGTTGGCAGCACTCTTGCCCCTTGAATCAAAAGGTTGTGGTTTCAAGCCCTCGTTGGAACTTGCAACTCATATCGTTTAAGCTGACACTGAATGTAGCGCAAGGCGGTGGTGGGTGTTTCATTGTTGGAGGTGTTCATCCTTCAGGTGAAATGTTGAATCAAATTCCTATTGTCTGTGCAGCTGGACATTTAAAGTTCCTGCAGCACGATTTGAAAAGAGAAGGGAGTTTCTCCTGGTATCCTGGCCAAAAATCCACCAAATCACTATCCCAGAAGGCTGTAGATGCTCAGTCCTCGAACATTTTCAAGGCTGAGACTGATAGATTTTTTTTTAAATAGAGGGATTAGGGGATATGGGGATAAGGCAGGTAATTAGAGTTAGGTCAGAAGATCAGCCATGATCTTATCGAACGGTGGGGCAGGCTCGAGGGGCCGAATGGCCTATTCCTGCTCCGAATTCTTATGTTCCTATGTTCAAATACAGTAAAAGCCTATTTATCTGGCACCCTCGGGAACCTGGCCAATGTCGGTTAATTGACATGCCAGATATTCGGGCGGCAAGTTGCCAAAAACCTAACACAATTTTTTTAAATTTATTTTTAAACATATGTTAATAATAGACTTAATAATAACAGAATATTGTATGGATACTTACCAATGGAGCATGGCTGTTTGTGGGTTTCACCCATAAAACACGCAGTGACTTTACAGTATTTCCCGGGAAGTGCTGTGGAACAGCCTGTCGTGAAAGGCACGATGCACGGATTGTTTGAAATAATGTTTCACCTGATTCCTGAGATTGTGAACGATTCCTGTTTGGGTGCTTCTAAAGCCTCAGACCTAACCAATCACGGGTACTATTTCCTGCTGCTACTTCCTGGAGTTGCCCTTGATTTGGACTGAGAGAATCTCTTGAAATCAGGCTCTGCTGAGTGATTGAGCACTTTTGCAAATAATGTGATGAGGGAAACCATAACATAACTTGATACAAAAATTGCTGGATTAGATGAACAGCTTGTTTCAAGAGGTAGGCAGAAAACATGTGCAATTTTACAGCCACTTCAAATGTTGGCAAACACAACAAATAGCATGAGATTGCTGATCAATTTATCAAGAGGTTTGTTAGTTGGATTGGGGAAAAACTTCCTCCTCCTTTCAAACAGAACTTTGGTACATCCTCATGATGTGAAAGGTGATAAACTTAAATTGTATTGTATTGAATTGAATTAGTATCACAGGATCTTTAATGTCCACCTGATCAAGCAGATGAGATCATGTGAAAGAACGAAACCATATTTAATCACAAAAACGTTAAAAGATGCGCAATTTGTCAATGAGCAGGCAAAAGCCAAAGGCAGTTGCCGAGCACAGAGGAGATTGTGTCTTTTTAAAAGGTAGATTTATCTTCTCCGGTCTGTATTGTTAATTTATTTGAAGGTTGACGGCAGATAGAAAGCTATACCTGAAAACATGGCACGTTCTTCAAAACTGCAAAGGAATTCAGTTCTCCAGAAATCTCACCCTAGCGCTTTGCCTCTGAATAATTTTGTTGCTTTCAATACAGTCAATTGGTAGCACACAGTGGAGTTTGGGAGGGGGGGGTGTGGGGTGGTGGGGGTTGGCAAACAATTTGCACACAGCAACATCCGACAAACAGCTGTAAAACCACTGACCAATTTTATTTGGAAGATTGTTGGCCAATGCATCAGGAGAAACTGTTTTTTGTTTCAAGTAGTGCCGTGGGATCCCTGACATCCACCTGAACGGGCAGACAGGTACCATCAGTTTAACATTTCATCCATACAGTGGAACCTCTAGCACACTCCCAGCACTGCGTTGGAGTGTCTGCTTAGACTGTATGAGTTCCAAGCTCCAACGTGGGGCTTGAACTGATGACCTTTTCATTCAGAAGAGATATTAATGCTACCAACTGAGCCAAGCTGACGTTTATGTTTTCTGATTCTGCTGCTACCAATTTATTAGATCAGAACTGGTCGGTAGGTAGGCTGAAAACTGTACGAAAGCAAGGCTGCTTTGCTAATAAATTCCTATTTTATGCCAGTGTATGACAAATCTACGCACGGCTCTGTGTTTGCCAAACATGAAGATACTGCCCCCTTTTGAGCAACTAGGATTTTTTTTGAAAAGAAGAAAAGTTAACTTGAATCAATTGTACAACGAATACTTCCTGGAGCTTTTGTGGGATGTCTGTGACATTTATTGATACACTTTGCTCTTCGTTACTCTTCTCTCAGTTGAATACATCCTCCATTTTGCTCATGTTCTCTGTTTGTGATCTCATATCTCAAATATAGTAAACTTCTTGTGTATGATTAGCCCAGAGAAGGTTTAAAACAAAACCCTCTGTGTACATCAGTGGATGGAGAATAACAAAAAAAAATTGCTTGACATTTGATATCAGGCCTGTATTATTAAAATGTCGTCAGGGTTTTACAGATAATTAGTATCAAGTACAGTTTTGCAGGCAAAGATATAGGTAAATTTCACCATGACTTCTGATGCAAGAAACGCCAAGTTGTTTTTAGCACTTGGAATAAAGCATTTTCACACCAATTGCAGCATCATATCGGATTGTTTGGCCAGAAAAATATATTTTTTGCCAAATCCTTTTGGATGAAGCCCACCCCCCCCCCCCCCACTCATTATCTGGACTTTCCAGAATTGTATCACAGCAGATTTAGTGTTCAACGCTGTGCTTTCCCAGTTATTCATTGGAAATCATCCAAGGAGTGAGTAGCCTGCTGGAGGATAAGATATGTGTCCAGCACCCAGTAAATGGCTTCGAAAGGAGCCATTATTAAGGACTAATTCCCTATTCACTCTGTAATGTGGAACAGCTGAATTCCACACCTTCATTGCCATAAGTGTGGAATCTTTTGACTACTTTTAAACTTAATTCAGCCATTCAGCACATTTCTGCAAGCATGAGTTTTGAATCTGTTTCCTTCACCGCGTGCTGCCTTCCTCTCTCTCCTTCTGATAACACAGAGGTGCATTTGATTAGCGGAGAGACGTTAAAATTCGCTTCCTGTGGAAATGTTTCAGAAAAGTCAGCCCCAATAAATGTTTGCATGGGATGAAAATTGCGATGTGATTTCATTCTGCAAAATTCTGCCCTGAACTAAAAATATAAATTGTATTTTTCCTCCTCTGATATTTTTTTTCCCCTTTCCTCCCACCACCTCTATTTTCTCCCCCCACCTACTCAATTCCTTCCTTCCTTCCACCACAATACCTACACAGTGGTCAATCTGACTTTTTTTTGCTGTGAAGCTTCTTAGCCCATTGCATGGCTTTGGCTGTTGTGGCTAAAATTGGAAGTCACATCTGTGGCCGGTTGATACATCCTTTTAAAAGATCTTTATTTAGGGAGAACAGGTCTGTTAGGTTATGGGGAGAGAGCTGGACAGTGGGGTTGCGTTGTTCTTTTCAAAGAGCCAGCACAGACTAAATGGGCCGAATGGCCTCCTTTTGTGCCGTAAAATTCAATGATTCTATGATCCTTGGTTATCAATGGGGCAGATTGTTTCATAATGTGATAATCAGCATTTTTTACAGGTTGCAGTTTTAACTGCCAACATTTTTCTCCCTTAACAGTGTATGTACATGTGTAGATATATATATCTGTATATATATATATTAGGGAACGGCGATATATCGGTATATCGCTAAAACCCGATATGATTTTCATATCGATATGCCGATATAGACATTTAAAAAATATCGATATATCGAAAACCGATATATCGAAGTAAAAAATCGGGATGCGAGCACAATCAACTACAAAACACAGAATGCTCATCTCTGTACACAATGCACAGACCGAGGTGCAAAGCCGCCATCTTGTATTCATAGTCCTCGAATACAATATACAGGTATGCAAGGGGTGGGGGGAGAGAGACGGCTGTGGGTGGGGGGGGTGAGGGGGAGAGAGACTGCTGGGGGGGGGGCGGGTGAGGGGGAGAGAGATGGCTGGGGGGGGGGTGAGGGGGAGAGAGATGGCTGGGGGGAGGGGGAGATAGACGGCTGGGGGGGGGGGAGAGAGACGGCTGGGGGGGGAGAGGGGGAGAGAGAGACAGCTGTGGGGGGAGGAGAGGGGGAGAGATGGCTGGGGGGTGGGAGGAGAGGGGGAGAGAGACGGCTGGGGGGTGGGGGAGATAGACGGCTGGGGGGTGGGGAGAGGGGAGAGAGACGGCTGGGGGGGGGAGAGGGGAGAGAGACGGCTGGGGGGGGGGAGAGGGGGAGAGAGACGGCTGTGGGGGAGAGGGGGAGAGAGATGGCTGGGGGGGAGAGGGGGAGAGAGATGGCTGGGGGGGAGAGGGGGAGAGAGATGGCTGGGGGGGAGAGGGGGAGAGAGACGGCTGGGGGGGAGAGGGGGAGAGAGACGGCTGGGGGGGGAGGGAGAGAGAGACGGCGGGTGGGGGGAGGAAAGGGGGAGAGAGACGGCTGGGGGGAGTGGGAGAGAGACGGCTGGGGGGGGAGGGAGAGAGAGACGGCAGGGGGGGGAGGGAGAAAGAGACGGTTGGGGGGGTGGTGGGGGAGAGAGACGACGGGGGTGGGGGGTGCGAGAGAGGGACGGCGGGGGGGGGGGGGGTGGAGAGACGGGGTGGATGTGATAATAGACAGATAGATAGAGATGGGGGGGGATGTGAGAGAGGAGAGAGGGAGAGAGACATAGAGAGACACAGACAGAAAAACACAGAGATGGAGAGAGTGAGAGACACAGAGAGAGAAAGATATTTACCTCCTGAGAAGATAGGCGCCGAATGCGCGCGCACCCGAAATGTGCGCGCACTCTGATGCGCGTGCATGCGCAGTACGAAAAAACTAAAAATATCGGTATTTCGGTATATCTCGATATGTGCCAACCGATATATCCATATCCGGAAAATTCCCATATCGCCGTTCCCTAATATATATATATACAATAAAAGCTTGGTTATCTGGCACCCTCGGGTCCTGAACGGTGCTGTTTAATCAAATGTGACGGATATTCAAGTGGCAAGTTGCCGAAAATCCTACACAAAAAATTAACTTATTTGAAAAAATACCATATTAAAAATAGACTAAATAATAACAGAATATTGTATGGGTATTTACCAATAAAGCATTCCAACACACTCGGTAAAATGATCGGTAACATAAAACTTCCAGCTTTCATTAAGTTTTAATAAGTGTGCATCCACACGCATTGCACGCCTGCGCAAAGTGAGCTACTCGCGAGTGTCCTGGGTGGGTATGAGATCTGGTTGGTGGAATGGTGAATTGTATTGGGGGATACCGGTTGGTTGAGTGTTCTGGTTGGTTGGGTGCCGGATAAACAAGCTTTTACTGTATGTACATGTGTGTAGATATATATATATATATACAATAAAAGCTTGGTTATTTGGCACCCTCGGGACCTATATATATATATTTCTGTGTGTGCACACAAATATATATGTGTGTGTGTGTGTGAACACAGACAATGGGGCAATAGGGGAGGAGGGAGGAGATCTGGTCCAGTGAGCTGGAATTCCCGGCTAAGTGTAATTACAATGCCACGATCATTTTACAGATTTGTTTTAGTGGTGGCTTTTTGTGGGGCAGAAAATTGCGGATAAATACCGACACTGTCATTGTAATTGATTGAGTCCCTCAAGCAGAAGACAGTGAATGAGGAACTTTCCGCTCGTAGGATTCAAACTGAGTCAAACCCTGTGTCCCTGGCCACAGAAGGCCAGCGAGGATGTTGAGGTGGGGACTTGGTGCTGGGAGAGTAAGAATGTTCTACAAGATGCAGAAATATTTTAATGTTTCCATTTCGAGATCAAAACACGGCCATTGCTTTCATTCATCACTGTAGGTATTTGGGAGCGAGGGAATATACTGGGTCAGAGATTACAATTGAGGTTCATATCTCAAAACAGGCCATACCAATAAAATGCTGCTCTTGCTAAAACTCCCCAGCTACCTCCAAAATTGTTGACGTTCTGCCAGATGAAAGAATTCTACTAGGTTTGTAAGGCATAAACAGGTACTTCTTCTAAATCGTTTATTCTTTAGAGGAGCATTACTTGTATTCTGTAAAGTGCATTTCCCCACTGCTGAAATTAGTTCTGATAGCTAGGTTTGTACCTCTTATCCTTTTTTCAACATGTTGCTAACGTTTTGCTCTCTTATTCTCGGGGTAGCTGATAAGCTTGGAATTATTGACTGAATTGAGTCAATCATAAAAACTCTGCGATATTTGCAATATTTATTGGAAGTCAGAGTACAGTATAAGACTACAACAACAACAACAACTTAAACTTATAAAGCGCCTTTCACGTCCGGAGGACGTCCCAAGGCGCTGCACAGGAGGCGTGTGACCCGAGCTGGGAGGGGAGTGTTCGGGAAGGGGTGAAACACGTAGGGGAGGTCGTAAAATTTGGGGGGGAACAAAAGGCACGGTTGAAGAGGAAAGTCTTCAAACCGGCCTTGAAAGACGAAAGGGAAGAAACGAGACGGAGGGATTGGGGGATGGAATTCCACAGGGTGGGAGCAGAAAAACTGAAAGCCCGGCCTCCAATGGTGGGGCGGTTCGAGCGGGGGGCTTGGAGCAGGCCAAGACCTGCTGAACGGAGGGTCCGGGTGGGCTTATAGGGGGAAAGTAAGTCGGTTAAGTAGGGCGGGGCAAGGCCGTGTGAGCCTTGAAGGTGAGGACGAGGATCTTGAACTCGATCCTCTGGAGGATGGGGAGCCAGTGGAGACGGGCGAAGGTGGGGGTTATGTGGTCGCGAAGGCGGGTGCGGGATAATACACGGGCTGCAGAGTTTTGGATGACCTGCAGTCTGTGAATGGAGGAACTGGGGAGGCCGACGAGGAGAGAGTTTCCTTAGTCCAGCCGTGAGGTGATGTATGCATGCACGAGTGTTTCGGCAGCGTGGGGGGTGAGGTAGTTGCAGAGCCTGGCAATGTTGCGGGACAAGATTAAATGTCACTTTCCCATCATTTTGTGATCCAAGAACAGTTACATCCATAAAATTCCCTGCCATCTTTTCCCTTGTTAAGTTCCCTTAAATAGATTTATGGAACTCCTTGAAAAATATTTACCGGAAGTTCATCCATTTCCCTCAAGATTGTAGATACCTGACCCAGGTGCCCTGGCTATATTTAAGTCCTTGAATTTCTCCCTAATGTGTGCTCTGGGATCTCTAAATGTACTGTAGATTTGTTGATCGCCAAACGTGTTCTGTATTTCCTGAGATAAACAAATTTGGCCCAGTTATAGTGCAATCCTGATTTGTGAACACTGCCAACCATTAGATGAAGATTCCAGTCAGCATATGCCTCAGATCATGTCACAGGCATTTATGCCATTTCCTGATCCCCATAAGATTTCACCTAACTTATCCCTAAACCGCCCCATCTGGTCTATTAATATTCCACCTGCTTTGTCCACAGCTAATTTGTTTAGAACATTCTTATTTGGTATGTTTTCCTTGGGCATCATATTTTTTGATGTATGTTTATTTGGAAAGGTATCCATTTTACAAGCTGTTCCTTTGACTGAAACATTCTTAATTTCAGCCACAAACTGGTGGCTGAAATATTGATAAATATTTAGATGTTATACTTGGAAAGAATGAGATGACACCCACCATATCCAGCAACTGTTTTGCCCAAATGATTCTGATAAAGTAGTTCTGCATTAAATCTGCCGACCACAATCCTGACATTAACGTGGAATTATTAAAATTAAAATGGGGGGAGGGGGAGAGAGATGGCTGGGGGGAGGGGGAGAGAGACGGCTGGGGGGGGGGAGAGGGGGAGAGAGACGGCTAGGGGGAGGGGGAGAGAGACGGCTGGGGGCAGGGGGAGAGACGGCTGGGGGGAGGGGGAGAGAGACGGCTGGGGGGAGGGGGAGAGAGACGGCTGGGGGGAGGGGGAGAGAGACGGCTGGGGGGAGGGGGAGAGAGACGGCTGGGGGGGGGAGAGGGGGAGAGAGACGGCTGAGGGGGTGGTGGGGGAGAGAGACGACGGGGGTGGGGGGTGCGAGAGAGAGACAGCTGGGGGGGGGGGGGGGGTAGAGACGGGGTGGATGTGATAATATACAGATAGATAGAGATGGGGGGGATGGGAGAGAGGAGAGAGGGAGAGAGACACATAGACAGAAAAACACAGAGATGGAGAGAGTGAGAGACACAGAGAGAGAAAGATATTTACCTCCTGAGAAGATAGGCCCCGAATGCGCGCGCACCAGGGATGCGCGCGCACTAGGGATGCGCGCGCACTCCGAATGCGCGCACGCATGCGCAGTACGAAAAAACTGAAAAAATTGATATTTCGGTATATCTCGATATGAGCCCATCGATATATCTAATCGGAAAATTTTCCATATCGACGGACCCTAGTAGAAACCATGACTTTTTTTCTCACCCCACTCCACCCCCACCTTCTCACCTTTCCCAGTCCTGACAAGGTGATCAAGGCTCGCATTAGCTCCCTTAACTCTTCAGCTCAAGGAAACGATCTCCACCAAGACCAGGGATCAACTAGGCTGAATAGCTCATTATGGGACCCAATCATTAATTTACCCATTGAGCAACAAAATGAGTTGAATGCACAATAATTTGGTCAGGCTCAGTTCTAATTAAAGAACGGTCTTGAATGTTATAAAGTTAGCATTCTTGGAAAAAGAATCAATGTGTTAATCATGTTGTCTTAGTGTTCCGTTTAGCGGAAAATACATTGATGTGTATTTGCCCGGGTTTTGATCCTGAGCTGCTAAGACTGCCAAACCAGTGATTTTTTTTCAGTCAGCCCAGGTGTCTTGACACTTACAGAAACCTATCACCGTACTTACGAGTGTCCAAACCAACCTGAGAATTTGATGCACCCACCTGCACACTGAAATTCCAGAGATAAATTATTGGAATGGAATGTGCACTCTCTCCCTGGAGGGACACATCTGCAGAGTATACTGTGTGTTGGAGGTATACTGCTGGAATCTAACCAGCTAAAACTGCATAGCAAGCATTGATAGCACTGGCTGGCGAGCTTTCCCACTGCTTGTCCAGCTAGGGCCCACCCTACCCTTAGGGCTTGGCTTTGCAGGGTCAACAAGAGCTGAGTGGGATGATTCCCTGCCTACAGTGACCAGTGTCCCCTTCCAAGTCCTGCCAATGAGCCAGGCTGTCTGTGCTGTCAACGGTGGTGACTTGAGCACCGAGGAACCAGACAACTGAGACCACCACAGAGATCGGCTTGATTGCCATTCCATTGCCAAATGTGTCACCTTGGAAGCAGCCCAGAGATCATGCTTAGCCCCCCCCAACACCCCTACTCCCTGCATCCCCACCCACCCCCGCACCCCAGAGGATAGTGCCCAGCCATCATTTCAGGAGTGAACTGGCAGTGTTGAAGTGTATGCTGGAGAGCAACTGAAATGTGAGGGAGTTTATTAAAATTAAATCCAAAAACTCCAGCATCCTCAGAGGTGATGCATATTTATCAGGCAGCTGGTTGCTTCTTGTGCAACTTGAATTTTTTTTCTCTCTCGTAGCCTCCACTTCATCCGGATATTAAAAAAAAATCGCACTGGGAAAAGTAATTGCGTACAAAGTATTTTTCATTTTAATAGCTGCTCCTATTACTGATTTTCTCCCTAATTTTTGCGCTGCAAATTCTACGTTTTAATTTTCCCTCTGGATTTTCAATGATTTCATTTTTGACATGTCTCAGTGGCATCACAACTAATTCGCAACCTTTCTTCTTGCACTCCATGCCGGGGGAACTAAACCCTCTCATTCAGTGATTTCGGTGCATAGGTTTTCAGCCACTAAGGCCATAAAACTCTGGAACACTCTTCCTCTTAACCCCTCCTTGCCTTGCCCCCTTCGTTCCCCATCTTCAGATCGCTCCTGGAGTCCCTTCTCTTCGATCGTGCCTCTAGTCCCCTTCCCCTGTGGCTCGGAGTCACGCTCCGCCCCTCTCGAGTGCTCCGGGACTCGAACCTGCTTGAGGGGCACAATATAGATGCAAGTTGTTGTTGTTCCAACTTGCAAATTACAGTGGAACTCTTGAGTGGCACTCTCTTCCAACCCTGTTATGTATTGTTGGCCGGCCATCAAATAGCGCACAAAGCTCCTCGTGCTCCTCTCTTATTTTTTGTCCTAATAAAAGACAACGTTTCAAAGACATACTTCGAGTGGCAATTAAGATAGCTGGTAATATTTTCACCGGCTGTAAAATATTTCACGTAGGGTTTTCCTGTAGTTTTATTTTTATTTGATGGCAAATTCAAAAAGAAAGTACATGCAAATCTCTGCGCGATCCTCTTAAATCCTGCTTTGCTGGCCAAGAGCCACTTGAATGTTAGCTGCAGCACAGAATCAGCACAGCACATATGTGAGTGAGACTGAACTGAGAAGCAACTGTTAAAGCCAAACTCATATCTTGGATTTCAGTCAAATATTTAACGTGGCGGTTTATGACTGAACCGAGCAATTGTTCCAACATTTCAATATCAGCTGCCCGTAGCTGTATAAAAATTCCAGAGAGCAAAATGGTAAAGGGAAAGGATGTGACCCGGATTCCGTTCTGTTGCTGAGGTTAGCAGCTCACGTTCATCAGTCAGTGTGAGCGAACACTTGATAATCTCAGATGTGACCTTCCATGTGGCAGGAAGTAAATTGCCATCCTGGTACTCGGAATGTTTAACTTGCAGTAGCAGATATTCAAGGTGTTGTATCTATAAACCCTGTGAAATTAAATCCTTGCATTTCATGTTGCAGCTTATTACAGCAAAAGTCCGACCAACCTCAAGCTAGCATTCAATTTCAGGTGCAATAAGTTGTTTTAACTGTGAAAATGTCATAGTTGTACACTGACAATGAAGGAAGTCAGTTACGAAGTGACTGTTTAGATAAGGAGTATGCTCAACACAGCATCAGCACCGGCTATGGTATGTTGGTCAGTACAGCAGTGGGCACACAGCAAGCGATTACAAACAGCTATGGGGTGAATGAATGATCTATTGGATGAATTGTCATCCAGAACACTGAGAGAAACTCCCTTCTCTTTCCGAATAGCTTCACAAAAATCTTTGAACATCTGAAGAATATGCAGGACCCCCCCCTCAGGCCATTCAATGTGTTTTTCATTTAGTAACAGAGCTGATAAAAATCAGGTCAAATCTGTTAGAAAATCATTGAATTATTCACCACTTTATGTCTACATGCATGTATTTACAAACACAAACTGCCAATTGGGTTCTCCAATTAACCGTGCAGCTGTTCTCAGAATCTATATCTAATCCAGTAATAATCAACTTCAATTTTTTTTGTATACAATGTCTTAAGGCAGCTCAAGCAAGCAAAATCCCAAAATGATTCATTTGAAGCCCAGAAGTACTTCACTATAATGAAACACTTATTTTATTCCCCCACTTTCCCCCCACCACCAGAAGGATTCACTTTACAGGATATTCTGTGAAGTGCTTTGAAATGTCTAGAAGACATGAAAAGCACTATATCAAATTCAAAGATTATTATTATTATAGTATTATCTGCACTTCCCTTATCTCCCACCCCGATTATTCTAACATCCTCCTCACTGGTCTCCCCAGCTCCACTATCTACAAAATCCAACTGATTCAAAACGCAACCACCCACTCACTCGCTCTAAACCCGATATCCCTATCATACTAGTCTTCACATACTATCATAGAATGGATTGACTTAAAGATCCTCCCACTTGTCTACAAATCCTTTCATGCCCTGGCACCTCCCTCCCTCCCTACCTGTTTACATTCCCACTCCACCATCCGCCACCTCCGTTTGGCTGGCTTCATCACTCGATCCCTTCCGCTTCACCAATGGAGGTCATGCTTTCAGCCTCTTTGCCTTGAAATTTTGGAAAGGCACCATATAAATGCACGTTGTTGTTGAACTACTTTGCGTTCTAACTTTCCTTCTAAACGGGTGCAGGTTTGTAAGTGCTGTCACCTTTATCAGCAAATATGCACATCGGCTGATGGTAGGAGTGGGGGAGGAGAGAAGGAAGCAGGGTCTACTTGGAGATGAGCTGTCTCCAAAGTGATACACTTAGTATCAGTATTGACCACGCTGTGGCATTTTTGGTACTCCCAATTCCTAAGTCGGGCTGATATGCAGTACTCAAGGTTACAGCTCAATAATACAGTAATAATAATCCTTGCATTTCATATAGCGCTTTTCAGGTCTTCTCAACGTCTCTAAATCTCTTCACAGAATATAAAGTGAATTGACTGTATATTTGTGGGCGAAACGCGACAGCTAATTGTGCACAGCAGTGTCCCACAATCAGTTGTGGGTTCAAATGATCAATTTTATTATGGGTTTTTTTGGTGGGGAGGGATTATTATGAAGCATGCGGAATAAGGAAACTTGCTCAAGATTTCGCCCTGACCTGTCTGGATTCAAACACATGTCTCGCGCCTAAGGCGAGTGCTCTAACCACTGAGCTGCAGGAGCTCCACAGGCAGACTCAAGAGAAACTAATCAGCCTGACTCCTTGGCGGGACTTGTGGGCAGACCAGTCACTGAGGAGAGGGTTTCTTCCTACTTTGCTACTGCCAATCCTTCAAGCTAAAGCCCTATCAATAAGACCCTAATTAGACAAGCAGCCGGAAGCTTGCCAGACAGTCCCTCAATGGCCAGCTGTACCGTTTTAGCTGGTTAGCCTACAGCAGTAGCCCAATCCACACTGTGCGATCCCCAAGCCTCAGCTCTAGCCATTACAACAACAACAACAATTTAAACTTATAAAGCGCATTTCACGTCGGGAGGACGTCCCAAGGCGTTGCACAGGAGGCGTGTGACCCGAGCTGGGAGGGGAGTGTTCGGGAAGGGGTAAAACACGTAGGGGAGGTCGAAAAGTTCGGGGGGGAAAAAAAGGCTCGGTCGAAGAGGAAAGTCTTCAAACCGGCCTTGAAAGAGGAAAGGGAAGAGACGAAACGGAGGGATTGGGGGATGGAATTCCACAGGGCGGGAGCGGAGAAACTGAAAGCCCGGCCTCCAATGGTGGGGCAGTTCGGGCGGGGGGCTTGGAGCAGGCCAAGTCCTGCTGAGCGGAGGGACCGGGTGGGTTTATAGGGGGAGAATAAATCAGTTAAATAGGGCGGGGCAAGGCCGTGTAAGGCCTTGAAGGTGAGGACGAGGATCTTGAACTCGATCCTCTGGGGGATGGGGAGCCAGTGGAGACGGGCGAGGGTGGGGGTTATGTGGTCACGAAGGCGGGTGCGGGATAGTACACGGGCTGCAGAGTTTTGGATGACCTGCAGCCTGTGAATGGAGGAACTGGGGAGGCCGACGAGGAGAGAGTTTCCGTAGTCCAGCCGTGAGGTGATGTACGCGTGCACGAGTGTTTCGGCAGCGTGGGGGGTGAGATAGTTGCGGAGCCTGGCAATGTTGCGCAGGTGGAAATATTACTTACCTATTACTCTCTGGAATCAGGTGAGGGGTGTGTTCCTTGCAAGATAATAGTTTGGATGAACAAAACATTGGCAATAATGTTGAACACCTGGCAGAAAAAAAATTACCCATTCATGATGTGTTCTAAATAGTGTCCGTCGATATATCGGTTATATCGGTATAATCTTTCATATCGCTATGCCGATATTGGAAATTCAAATAAATTGATATATCGAAAAATTTTATATGTAAAAAAAAATGGATATATCGCAAATATTAGTATTTCGTGTCCAGCGATATATCGGTATAATGCGGACTTTTTCAACTTACCTTGTCGATATCCGAATGCGAGCACACCCCCGAAAACGCACGCACCTCCATATCGATGGACCCTAGTTCTAAAATACATGTCCAGTTAGCTGCAGTGGTTGCAATGTGCCGGTTCCTTTCCAGAAACCCAAACATCGCATTATAACAGGGCATGAAGCCAAAATGTCTATCGCATCACTTCCTGCACACAGTGAGCACCGGATTCCCTGCTTTCAAAAAAAATGTCAAATTCCAGGTTGACAGTTTACCACTGATGTCACTAAACATTGGAGGCTAGACTGTCCTCACAGCCAAACTAACTGTGGCACCACAGGCCACCAGCCTTTTTAGGGGGCAAGAACTGGGTTCTATTATATTAACACCCATCAGAAATTTAACTGAGAATCTATGGGACTCTCCACTCGGGGGCAATTTATGTTTTTTAAAAAAAAAATACTTTCGATCCGTTTCAAAGCTTTAGGTGCCCTTTAGATTCCTTTGATCGTGAAGATCAAAAGGATTCTTTTCTGAACAGCATGTTCCAAGTTTTCTTAATCAAACTTTTGTGGCTTGTGAACTGACAGCTGCCCAACAGATGTACAAATTGATTCCTTCTTTTAAAAAGGGAGTACTATGTTTTATTTGGATTTTCTTTTAAAAGATTCATTTAACACGAGCTTTGAAAGCAAAATCTTTTGAAACATTCAATATGAACTATGCAGAGGGCAATATAGTTCAAGATCTGATTGGGGGTAGAGGATATAAACATCTCGTAACAGGTGATCTTTGTTGCACACCAAACACCAGGCTACTTCAATCAGTGGCCGATCTTGCACCCATTTTGCCGCTGATCTTTGCAACTAAATCCCATCTAGTTTGCCCCTAAATTTCCGACGTTCCGAGATCATCATTCATTCTTATATCATTTCAGTGACTGGAGGGGAGCGCGACCAAAACTTGCTTTTCTAAGCTTTTGCCCCTCTCCCCCTCACAGTGACTCCTGTCATATCTGTTCATGCCGCACTTTTGGATAGAAACTCCCCACCAACTGTGCTAATGATCCAGCATTAATGTGACGACAGGAATCATTCTTCAAAGAGGACTATTTTCCTACAGCTTTGCCACTCATTATTGTAAAGCTGGGTTCTACATTTCCAGGATCTGATGCAAGGAGAAAAGTTTCACTAATTCATGCTGTATAGAGTTTGGCAGTTTTACAACACGTATCACCTCATAAAACTTGTGGGTTTAGGCCTAATGTTTAAGAAGGTATTTAGTAATCAAACCATGGTTATAGGAAAATGCAAGCAAAGTTAGGATTGCCTGAAACCCACCATTGTTTTGAACGCTTATGACTTTCATCAGATGAGCTACGGATGACGAAAGTACAAACTTATTGAAAGAACTCACAATCGTGGTTAGTTTGCACCTCTCTCACCTTGGAGTCAGAATGTTGTGGGTTCAAATCCCATGTTCAGACTTTGAATTCACGGAGACTAGAATGACACTTCGGCACAGTGCTGGGGGAATGACTGCTGCACTGTTGGGAGGTGCCATCCTTCAGACAAGAAATTAAACCAGGATTCTTTCTGCCTGTTTAAGTGACGTTAAAGATACCTTGCATTCTCCGGAAAGAGAAGGGAGTTTCCCTCCCAGTCTCTAGGCCAACAATCTTCCCAAATAAAACTGGTCATTCACTTTGTGGCTGTGTGTGGGATGATGCGGTGTGTCAATTGGTTTCCGGGCCCGTCTACAAAATACAGAGTCACTATGGAATAAATCCTATGAAGAGCCTTTGAGACATCTTCCTGGTGCTATATCAACTGTGAGGATTTGTAGTTGCAACAATATTTGCTCAGCAGCATTGCTTCTGCAAGAAGCACTCTAGCCCTAATAATATAAATAAAAATAATAATCCTTGCATTTGACATAGCACTTTTCATCCACATCCCAAAGCACTTCACGGAATATACTGTAAAGTGAATTGACTATATTTGTGGGAGAATCGTGGCAGCCAATTGCACACAGCAGCGTCCCACAAACGGCTATGGATTGAAATGACCAATTTTAATATTGTGATTTTTTTGGACGGATTATTAATGGACTGTGGTCTAGCCCATCGCTTCCAGTAGCGCTTTCAACCAGATTCTTTGCAACTCTTCTGAAAAAGTGAATTGGTGCAGCCTCCTCAATTGCTTCAGCTAGAAATCTGATCCACCCACGGAAATATAGGTTCTTGATACAGAGAATTTGGATGTCTCTGTGACAGACCGTATGTTGAAGCAAATGTTGAAGCCCGTATGTTGACAAGGAGAAAGCAAAACGAAAAAAAAGGATTGAATGGAAAGATTGAGCCGAGCAGTTTTTGCCATTCATTCCTTTCGGTCGAAATCATTTGCTCACACGATAATACTGTGTTCCGTTCTTATTAACTTCCTGGTAACCACAATGAGGTTGCGCTGTCAAATTTTGGCACGAGTGAAAATGAACCACGTCCTGTCAAGGACGATAATCATGGTCGAATTGTACTCTTCTTGACGAGGTCATCTTTGGCTGAGAGCAAAAACTGCCTGAACAGCTCAAATGTGCATCACGGTGTTCAGTGATGAAACAGAGTTGACAGCGCCAAGAGAGATGCCTGGAGGCTTCACCGCCGCAGCCTCCGCACCGATATGGAACTGGAAATTGCCAAATATGAAAATCACGATTCTCGTCCAAAGCTCCATCGCCGTTTGGGTGAAGTGTTTGATTTGATATCAACGCACCAGTGTTCACAGAGAACATTGCCATGGTCTCCACCGTAAACAGTGGCACTTTGAATGGTCTGTTAGGCTGCTAGCGGCTGAAGGGTGCTCTTTATAATAATAATAATGATAATCCTTGCATTTGATATACCGCTTTCCACATCTTATCGACGTCCCAAAGCGCTTCACAGAATATACCGCAAAGTGAATTGACTGTATATATTTGTGGGTGAATCATGGCAGCCAATTGCGCACAGCGGTGTACCCCACAAACAGTCGTGGATTGAAATGACCAATTTTATTATTGTGGTTGTTTTGGAGGGATTATTATTAGGCGTGTGGAGTAAGGAAACTTGCCCAAGGTTTCGCCCTGACCTGCCTGGATTCGAACACAGATCTCCCCAGCTTGGTCTCCCCAGCTTGCAAGACAAGTGCTCTAACCACTGAGCCACAGGAGCTCCACAACTCTTTGACTTGTTGGGCAGCCTCTCAATCAAATCCATATCGGGAGATTTAAGTCAAACCTTAGTAAATGAGAATGATCATAGTGGGCAAGGAAGGGTTAATTAATAACCACCTATCGAACAAATAACTTCATACAAACGACCAAATCTATAGCTCTGTAAAGAAATGTTTTGCCTTTCCTTCACTATTGAATTAGTGTTGTCTTGTATTCGCTTACAAAATACAATTGCTACACTTTTTAATTAATCCTGGGAATCACTTTGAGGTGTTTTAACAGTGTGACGAGGTGCTGTATCAAATTCTTATTGGGATTCACATCATTCGTTGAATATGTACCTTCTAGAATGCAGTTCTGCACCATTTAAGTACTCTGGGCAATAACTAATATGCAACAAATGCAGCATTTTCTATAGCAACGTGTAAATCATTTGACTCTAAATATACAGTTGTTTTTAGTGGTGTGTATACATACTCAGTGCATTTACCTAACTTGAGGGACGATCATGGCTTCTAACTACTAATTGGGGTTACTGCAATGTACATGTATCATTTATCACAAACTTGGTGATCAGGATAGAGAGAGAGAGAGGGATAGAGAGAGACAGACAGCTCAGATAATATACATTTAACATGGCCCCAGCTCTGGTGGCTACCTAGCCAATGCTCTGTCTGCCTTTTCGGGTGAATGTTAAAGATTCTATGTGCTATTCAAGCAGAGGCATTTCTCCCGGTATCCTGGCCACCAATCCCCCAGATAAAATTCGACACTAACTTTGTGGCTGTTCGTGAAACATTTGCTGTGCGCAAAATTAGCTGCTGTGTTCACCTCCAAAATACAGTCACTACACTTCACAGGGCAGTGCTTTGAGACACGAAAGGGGCACATATATCGAATGCAAAGATTATATGATTATATATTAGTATGGAAATCATGTTTGACTCCCCGAGGTTATCTGTTTCTAATCCCGTCTGATCATCCTTCTTGTTTGCAGAGTATAAGAAGCTTGGAAACGGGACGATCACAGTGAAGAAACAAATACCTTCCCCCAAGGCACTTAAAGTGTTGTACAAGCAACTGCAGTACGAATACGACTTTTACCGCTATGTCAGGGACCAGTTCCATTTACTGAAGCGAAAGTTCGGCCTGAAGGTCGAGGAAAAAACTCAGAGAAGGGAGTACGCGATCTCGGACCCGGATAAAATCCCGAAGCTCGGCGTCGATGACAACGATGGACGTGGTGAAGACGGCGACGACAGTGAGAACAAGTGGCTGAGAAATATTTATAGATGAATCGAGCGGCTGCTTTTCGGCTTCAGCGTGTCATTCCAGTGACCGTTCGTGGGAAACTGCGTTTAAGTCGTGTGAATGCTGCGCTGCTGGTCTCTGCTGGAGGCTAGGTTTTACCACGTGAAGACAGCAGTCAGTCTATGGCAGGCAGATGTTTATAACATACACTTTTCATGCTATTGCATGATATTTGAACTTTTATTTCTCGAGTTTCTTTATCGACTGCTGTAACAGCAGATAAGAGACACTTTCAACTACTATGCATATTAAAAAAAGATTTATTTAGTTACTTGTTTTTCAAAAAAAAAAACATTTTGTGTAAAGCAGGTACTATTCCAATATATTCATCTGAAGACTGTACTAAAGCAGTTAGTGGCTAGCTCATTTTCATAAACCAGTTTGGATCAGTAGTACGAATGACCCAGTCAAGGAACGCCCGGATTGACAGCGTTTAGGAAAATGCATTTTGTAGACTCTGCAAAACTGTCCTTGCATTGTAAATTGTCACAAATAAACCATCTGAAAGCATTTTAGGGGAAACTAGATGAAAGTCAATGTCATCGATTCAATATTGTTAACTTTATCTCTTTGCTTCCCCGCTGCGATTATTTCCTGTGTTCCTGGATTTGCACAGTGAAAACACATTGCATTGGCCTGGTTGTTTCTGCTGGGATGCTGTTGTCTCCTGGTAAGAATTATGAATGCATGGTATAACCATGGCCCGAGTGTTTAAAGATGAGCTCTGTCTCTCACGTTGTTCCTGTGTCGAGTGGCTGTGCAGGGGGAACCAGCACGGAGTATTTTTTAATAGTAATCAAAGTTGCGGAAATCCCAACTTCAAAATCAAATAGTCTTCTGGTCACCTCAGAAAGCACAAAACTGAACTTCCCTTTCAGGCTGAAATAAAACGTGGCAGTTGCCAAAAATAGCTTGGTGATGGAGCTGCCATAAATGTGTAACCACCAACAAAATTGCTGGACCGAGGAAGATAATTTAACCCGTTGTGAAGTTGTTTTGAACTAAATTGATGCAGAAACCATGATAGTGTCTGCTGAGGGGTAGTTGATGATTGGTTATAGATGTTATACACCATCTCTACTGTCCCTAAAACAAGTCAAAGAATACTGTTCAGGGTTTAAGCATAAGGTGATGGTATAGTATTGATTTACTGAAGAAAGACACGTCAGTTACAGGCTAACATGAGCAACAGAAATAACTGAAAGAGAAAAAAGCATATTCTGGAAATCTGAAATGAATATTGAAACTGCTTGAAGTGTGCAGAAAAAACATCAGGTTAATATTTCTTAACCCCCTTTGGTGAAACAGCCTGAAATTTAAACATCTTCTTTCAGATGCCGATTGACCTGCCGAGCAATTCCAGCACTTTTTGTTGTACCTGTTACATGGATTTTGAAAAAAAAACATTTTCTAAATTAACTATAAGATCAATTTCTTCATTTCATGAAAACTATTCCCATATCCTATAAAATCCCTCACCTGAATTCAGCTTCAAAATTCAGTTTTGTTTTTTTCCTGACGTCATTAGTACATCAAAGGTATAACAAATGGAAAAAGGTCCAACAAACTGTCCTCTATTAACGAATCTAGAATAAATGTATTGCCTCCTTGCCGTTTCCTTCAACTTCTTCTATCCACAGAAACTCGTTGAGGCAAACTTCTTTGTTCGCTGCAAATGCACAGTGGTTAGCTGTGACCGGATACCACAGGGAAATGCTGTAAATGAACTGATTCAAGCGCTCTGAGACGCCGTCCGGCGTGGAGGGCGCTATATAAATCAAAGTTATTGTTGTTGTATTTGGGACATGTGAAGACACAGTTGGAATAGCTATTCTGGACTGTTACTAACAAATCATCAATAAACAGTTAATACGACACATTTGCATGCTGAGGTTGGTAAATTCACCAATAAGCAGTGAATCAACTCCAGTGAATCAACTTTTTGTTAAATCTATTTATACTGTTACCTTAAGGGTGAAAAATTCTGCCTGATTTCCTTTCTTACTGATAACTCTTAATTTGGGTCTCTTGGTATTTGATCATTTCATCACGGTGAGTAGTTTGACTTGAATTGGCTTTGTCAGTTCCCTTTCAGAATGTCAACGACTTCAGTTAGAAAAGGAGCCGAATTTTATTACCCTTTCCCATGACTTTAACTCCTGATACACTGAATATTATTTGTTATTCGCCTCTAATCCCTCTCAAGAGCAGTAATATTCCTTTCCCAAGATTGCTGACCGTAACTGCACTTAATAGAATCCTCTGAGTATGTTAAAGAGCAAAACTAAGATGACAAAAACAAATTATATTCGTATAGCGCCTTACATGCCAGGAGGACATCCCAAGTCACTGGCACCTTTGAAGCAATCCAGTACAATTATTTCCCTGTTTTACCACCACCGATTAATGGGCTAATGATTTTTTTGGAGTGATTCCACAATAACCTCAGGTCTCTTTCCTTATCAGCAGGCTGTATGATATTGGTTCCTTGACCCGCAAAAAAATAATTATTTCACGCTTAAGCACATTGAACTTCGGTTTGCCACATATTTTGCCTCATCTACATTCTTTTGAACCTGGTTAAATTGTTCCTCATTGTTTTCTCTGCCTCCTATTTTTGTATGGTCTGCAGATTTGAGAGATTATGCTTGCAATGCGTAGTATTACATGGACTTTTTCTTTCTTTATCTGAGTGTATCGCATTGTGTTTTCAGCCTTTTGGCATTAAACTTTATTTATTTAAAAAATTGTTTGTGAATTTCTGAGCCTCTTGGTTCCTGCAGATCAAGGTTCTATCGATTCTCCTCAGAGCAAAAGTAGGTATTTTCTATCACAAACGTGCACTTGTCTTTCAGTTTGCCTCAAGTAACTGAGGTTGCTTCAAGCATCCAGAACACAATACATTAATCCCCACACAACCAGATTACATCAGGAGGATTGTTTGGGAGGTAGGGGTACACTGTACATCAAATACAAGGGCCTTGGTGAGACCGCACTTAGAGTATTGTGTGCAGTTTTGGTCTCCTTATTTACGAAAGGACATACTCGCCTTAGAGGGAGTGCAGCATTGATTCACTAGGTTAGTTCCTGGGATGAGGATGTTGAGCTATGAAGATAGGTTGAGTAAAGTGGGCGTAAATTCTCTAGATTATAGAAGAATTAGAAGTGATTTTATAGAAACCTATAAGATTCTTAAGAGGTTTGACAGACAGTGTGAGACTGTTTCCTCTGGTAGGAGAATCTATAACTATGGGTCACAGTTTTAAGATTAAAGGTCAGCCTTTTCGAACAGACTTGAGGAAAGCACTTCTTCACTCAGAGGGGAGTGAATATATGGAATTCTCTACCCCAGAAAGCTGTAGATGCTCAGTCCTTAAACATATTCAAGACTGAGATTGATAGACTTAAAATAAATAGAGGGATTAAGCGATATGGGGATAAGGCGGGCAGGTGGAGTTAAGATTAGATCAGCCATGATCTTATTGAATGGCGGGGCAGGCTCGAGGGCCGAATGACCTAATCCTGCTCCTAATTGATATGTTCCTATCCCTTCTGCCATTTACACACTAGCTTCATAACAATCTTTCATCTGATCCACCAATTCTATGTTCCTACCAGTTGGCTTGTCAAGGTCGGTGCTTGCCTGACATTCCCTATGGATCAGTTCTGACTTGGTAGTTGCTGATTTAAGCGCTCTGAGATGCCATCCAGCGTGGAGGGCGCTATATAAATCAAAGTTGTTGTTGATTGCCAGAAGAGCAGCAGTGATCCATGACGTGAGATGCCATACCCACGAGAGGGCTGAAAACAGTCACTGAAATGTAACCTAAGTATATTCACACGTGATATGCCCGTTAGCCCAAGTAGCATGTGCATTTTTTATATTGACCCTTAAGTCCCTTCTCTCCAGAAACAAATCTAGTTGGTTCACAATTCAATTTGATTCATGCGTTTCACTAACGGACCCTTGAAAAATGAACAGCATAGTTCACGGAGAGAACACGAGTCACAATTAAATTGTGAACGAGCTGAGGAGCAAAACCACGACTGAGATGATCATGTATTAGCCACGGTAGAACAACTGCGGAAATCAAAGGAAAAATATTAAGGACATGATTGTTACTATGATTTCCATGGCTTTTGACATTTTATAAAGTGACAGCGTTCAACAAAAATGATTGAGCACTATCGCAATAATTAAAGCAGTGTTAACACTAAATAATGTTATTTTTTATATTGATTTTGCTGAACTTAGAGCTCGGGCTCTGTTGTTAGCTCTTTCTCTGCTCCTTATGTATTCTTCCCCCTCCACGCAACAATTATTCCTCCAGTTCTCTTCCCCCGTTTGAAGGTATTTGACTCTCTTTTTTCTTTCTATTCAGATAAGATTTCCCAACATCCGACACGACCTCATCCAAGGGAGCAGTATTGATGACAGTGGAGTTCTGTAGCTTAGGGGTTAGAGCAAGCGAGAGGACTTGGGTTCGATTCCCGGATGGGGTGAAACATTGGGCAAGTTTCCTCACTCCACGCGCCTCTGTTTACCTCGCAGTAAGTAGAAACCTGGTTGTTTTATCGATTGGCAGATCGCTTTTCCGAGGGGTAAAAATCGCTTCAGTGAATAAATAATAATAATTTGATCACTCAATCCGCAGCCGTTTGCGGGACACTGTGGAGCACAGTTGGCTGCCGCGTTTTGCCCGTAAAACATACAGTCAATTCTCTTCACACCATATTCTGTGAAGCGCTTTGAGACGTCCAGAAGAGGTGATAAGGCACTGTACCAAACGCAAGGGAGCTTTCATTGTTATTACACAATGTTGATGTCACTGGTGCTAGTCCAGCTGGGATCAGCTAATTTCGCACAGACTACTGATGGAACCTGGGATCTTCAGGTCTCCATGGCTCAGATGCTCACCAAGACCTGAGAACATTTCCTCGATAACAAATCGAGGCTGAAGGACTCCCTTTTAAATCAATAGATCGGTATGTCTACCAGAACTTTGTGGTGGGGAGGGGGAATAAAAGTTGTTTTCTAATCCGTTTCAAGAGTCAGGGAGCCCCTCAGTCGCCGTCGGAGGAGTCGAGGAGTGAAATGAAGTGCAATCTGACGGGTAATGAGCGGTGTGATTGCTTCGGGCAAGTCTCGGAGCTGTCTGGGTCGCTGTGAATGTTTGCTATGAAGCTCATTAAAATTGCAGGTTCTGCCATTCACATGACTCCGAAACAGTTTGAACCATCGCTATGAAAAACAGATTCTGTCCAGTGGAATATTATGAGCATTGAGAGGTCTCAATCCAGATGGGGCATTTATAACTGATGTGAAATTAATTGTGCCTGTTCTTGGGAAATAATGCAGCTATTAATAGCCGAAAATCTTGATAGCAAAAATTGACATGCTCAGTTCATTTTTTAGCCTCTGTCTATTTAGCAAAAATAAAAACAAATTGCCTTTCACGTCGGGAAGGTGTGAAGATTAGTCAGATTTGTATCAACATTGTTTTTCAATAGAATTGTGCTTAAAATGATATAATAATCCTTATATTTGCGGTTGAGTCTTTCATGTTGGGAGGATTTCCCAGTGAAGTACGGTGACTGTGTGTTTTGTGGGCAAACAAAGAAGACAATTTGTGTACAGTTATGTCCCACAAACGGCCATGAAGTGAATTATGAATTGTATCTGTTCACACATTACTTAAATGGAGTGTGATCTGCTGAGAGATAAATTGACTGTAGTAGGACAACCAAACTGCTAAATATATTTATACTTTTTCCATAAAATGTTTTGAATAGTAACTGTGATAATTATTGTATTACAAAGAATCGTCCTCCTGTATGGATCTGGGAATTTAATTTTTCTTCTGTTCACTATAGAACTTTTGAGACTTTAAATTGAAACAGTAAAAAATATTAGATGCAGTTTGTGGAAATGAGCTGTGAATTTACAAAGACTCTTGTGTGAAAGAGTCCCTATGTGCTTAGTGTGCATTGGTACATTGAATCATCCAAATTAAAGCATGGTATAAATTAATCATAGAAGTAGAATCTACAACAACAACAATTTACGTTGACACGGAGCCTTTCACCCTGGCAAGACATCTCAAAGTGTTACTACACACAGCTAACCAGGAGTCTGAGCTGGAGGATAATAATAATAACAATAATCCTTGCATTTGATATGGCGCCTTATCACGTCTTCTAGACGTCTCAAAGCGCTTCACAGAATATACTGTAAAGTGAATCGACTGTATATTTGTGGGTGAAACGCAGCAGCCAATTGCGCACAGTAGTTTTCCCACAAACAGTTGTGGATTGAAATGACGGATTTATTATTGTATTCATTTTATGGTGCGTAGGTAGTCAAAACGGCAGTCAAAAAACAAGACTTGGACTTTGAATGTAATGAGCTGGAGGAACTCCAGGGGATGGGTTCCAGAGTATGTGGGTAGAATGGCTAAAAGATCATCTACCGACGGTGAGGTGGATTGGCGAAGGATACAAAACAGGCCAGCGTTTGCTGCTATGTATTAGGACTTCAAACAATATTTGGATTCTTTTGATACCTTATCATATCAAAATATCTCAAACTGCTTTTCACAAAGTTTACCTATACGATGTAGTGACTGCGTAATTGCAGATGAAAGCAATAGCTAATTTTCACATATATATATGTATAATAATAATCCTTGCATTTGATATAGCGCTTTCCACATCTTATCAACGTCCCAAAGCGCTTCACAGAATATACTGTAAAGTGAATTGACTGTATATATTTGTGGGCGAATCACGGCAGCCAATTGCGCACAGCAGTGTCCCACACACAGTTGTGGATTGAAATGACCAATTTTATTATTGTGGTTTTTTTGGAGGGATTATTATTAGGCGTGTGGAGTAAGGAAACTTGCCCAAGGTTTCGCCCTGACCTGCCTGGATTCGAACACAGGTCTCCCCAGCTTGCAAGATAAGTGCTCTAACCACTAAGCCACAGGAGCTCCAATTTTCACATACCACAAACAGCCATGAAATGGATGGCTTTTTAAAAAAAATCTGTGGGTTGATGACCAGGGCACCAGGAGAAACCCCCCTTCTCTTTCGAATAAGTGCCAATAACAACAACATTACACTTGTAGAACGCCTTTCACGTCAGGAGGACGCTGCAATGGGAATCTGACGTGATACATTTTAATATCCCGTCCTTTCTGCAGAGGTTTCTAAGCCTTACAGAGCAGCCCTCAACTCAAAACGATGTAAAGTTGCTACTCACTTCATATTCTGTGCCTAGACGCCTTAGGCTCCCACCATTGCTGTGGGACAATGTCTGAAAACCTCCACTAGAATATGTTGAATATGAATAAGCATATCTGTACTTGATATAGCAGCCACTATAGACTTCATGCCCCTGAGTGTGATTGAGTTCTACCTGACCGTCTTGCTCAGCTCGAACACCTGCACAAACAATATTAACACCCCCCAGGATGAAGACCTTCCCGCAGCAAAGCCGCAGTTCCGATCTTCTAATTGCTCACAAGTGTAATGATTGTGCATTTGCAGACCAATGCAGCAGCAAATTGCTACACAGCATGACCCCCCCACCCCCAACAGCCACAAAATAAATGGCCCATTTATTTGCAGGAATCCCGACCAGATGACCAGGAGAAAATTGATTCCCTCTTTGGATTAGTGCCGTGGGATCCATTAACATCCCTCTGAAACGGCAGCCGAGGCCTTCATTTAACACCCGATCCAATGGAACAGCTCCTCTTACGACACTGCGCTTTCCCACCCATATACGTCGGAATTTCAATCGGTGATCTCAAAAGCGCTGACTTGGGCTTGATAACCTTCCCATAACCTTCTCGTCCAGAATTGAGGGCCAACCTTATGTGTCAGCCTTTGGGAGGTACAGCTCGCCAGTGTAGATTGGCACTTCACAGTGACATTGCTGGGAAACAGTGTGCTGCCAGTATCATAACTGTGGTCTCCAGGTCTGTGCAACATCACTGTGGCCTCTTTCGAAGGGTAGTGAGAGTATCTGTAAGTGTAGAATACAGTATCCCTATTATGACGTGTGCCAAGATCGTACAGATTTTCCCACGTGCAGGACTGCAGAAATCTTATACGCAAACATGCCAATGAGTTCATTTGCTTCCCTTTTGGCAACGCTACAGGCCGACTGCAGTGATTTTGTAAACTTGTCAATTGGTTGGAGTACAATACAAGCAAATAATAGGGGTCTGCAGGGTGTATAATATGCTGAAAACCATAACTATGCTTTCAGTATTCATAACAGACTGAAAAGTGCACATATGTACCATGTCACTGTACCATAGGACCTTTCCGTGTCTGGACACTCTCTACCTTATCTCTCCGACCTGCTGTCCCCCTATCGGCCTGCCCGTCCCCTCCGCTCAGCGGGCTCTGGCCTGCTCCCTGTCCCCTGCCCGAACCATCCTACCATCGGTGGCCGGGCTTTCAGCCTCTTTCCCCCCCCACACTCTGGAACTCCATCCCGCAATCCCTTCGCCTCGCTTCCTCAGGTCAGCACCTCGGAAGTCCTCCCAATGTGAAAGGCGCTTTATAAATGTCATTTTGTTGTTGTTGTTGAGAGATGCTTCTCTCTCTGGAGACTATTCGGCTGATAAGAGTTGATAAGAGTCAAGGTTTGGGGGCCCCAGAGTGTGCATTGGGTGGGCTACTCTTGGGTTTAACCAACTAAAACCGCACAGCCCGTCATTAAGAGCACTACCTTGGAACCACTCTACCCACTACCCAAGACAAGAAGACCATTGCATTACGTTGTGCAGAAGGGAATGCTCCAATGTTGAATGGATGTCTGAATAATCTGAACACCTTTGGTGATCAGGGATTATTTTTGCAGAACTCTCCCCAGGAAGGGTAGAGTGGTTGGGGTGAAAATGTAGCCAAATGTCCTTTTGTTGCATTAGTAAATTAGACCAATTAAAGTACAGTATTTGACTACTTAACAAAACATTGCCTAACTGCCTTATGCACAGGATCTCAGGACTACTTTCCTACCTCACTTATTCCCCTAAAACGAAATGTAGCTGTTGGTTCAATTGAGGCAATCCTAAATTTGCATTTGTGGCATTGGTGTGTGAAAGAATTGAAATTCAGGAAATAAAGTAGACTGTGACTTGTTGCTACTGAACTATTTGGCTACATTATTACATTGCCAGGATAGGTTATTAAACTACTGTTACTTGTCTGTTCTTATCCATAGTTTATTACTATCTTCTGACGACGGAACATTTAAAGTGAATGCAAACTCTTTCACAGAGAATGATAATAATGTAATAATCCCCGGGTTTGATATAGGGCTTTGCATGTTTTTCAGACGTCTCAGAAAGTGTTTCACAGAATATACCGTAAAGTGAATTGGCTGTATATTTGTGGGGCGAAACCATGGTAAGATCAAATGACTCCCAATTAAATCAGAGCAGTCTAATATAAAATTGATACAACAACATTTTAAACTTCACTCTGGTATGTTATAAACAGAATACGCAATGTAAGCTGTTGAACATGGCACCAATTATGTTCAAGAGCAAAACGCAAACAAAAGCCTCACGGCTGCAGCACTTGTGAATGATTCAGTTTTCCCCTCTCAGGCATGGGATAATTGCCAGACACCACCTTAACAACCCCCTTGTGGCACGTGTATGGCTCGTTTGCAGAAGTCAGCCAGTTTTTATTTCAAAAAAATCATGTTAGTGCTGCTGCCTGCTATGACTAGGCATCTCTGTAGAGTGGTTGTTGGATCCCACATACATATATTAATTCAGGCCAGAAAAGGGATTAGAAGGTCCCATTTGCAGTGGAATAGCTCAAAAGGCCCAATGCCTGAAATTCCATATGGTCTATGTCTCTTTAGACTATTTTGTCTGAACATTTTACATTTCTCTCGACATGCAGAATTTTAGAAATCTTGGAAATTTCTGAAGTCCTCTCTTAATTTGGAAGTTAGGATTCCTAATTCGTAAAAAACTTAGGTTTAACCACATAAGAACACAACTTGGCCTTCTGAATCAAAACTGAACACCAACAATTTTAATACTAATGATAATCCTCGCATTTCCCTCTCCCAGCTTCACTGGGTCCCCATCCCCCAGAGGATCGAGTGTCATCCTTGATTTTGATCTAACATCTTATCACATTTTCGAGACATCTCAAAGCGCATCACAGAATATACAGTAAAAAGTGAATGAACTGTATATTTTGTGGGCAAAACGCCTGAAACACGGCAGCCAATTGCACGCACCAGTCAGTGTCCCACAAACAGTCATGGATTGAGGCGACCAATTTTTTTAAAAGGAATTATTATCACCGGAAGAGTGATCCGCCAATCGACTCAACAACTGGGTTCCTGTTTACTGCTAGGTAAGAACAGCTTGTGAAAGGATGCTTGAGAACCAGGATATTGAGAACCAGGAACTCATTTAAGAAACAAATGTGGTAAAGATGGGAGGGTTAGTAATAATAATAATTCTTGCATTTGACATAGCACATTATTACATCGTCGAGACGTCTCAAAGGGCTTCAAGCGATATTACCATATGTGCAGTGATGGTGTATTTTGTGGCACGCTAGTTCGTGCGCAGTGATGCCCCACAAACGGCCGTCGAGTGAGAGGCCAATTTTATTTGGGGGATTTGTTGGCCCCATGACACCAGAAAAAATTCCCTTCTCTATCGGCCAGTGAGTGGTCACCTCAATTCATGACTGTTTGTGGGACGCCACCGTGTGTGCAATTGGCTGCCATGTTTTGCCCACAAAATGTACAGTTCATTTCCTTTACAGTAAACAGACAACCATAACAACAACAGCATTAAAGTTACATTGATAGAGCGCCTTTCACGTCGGGAGGACGTCCCAAGACACTGTGATTCCAAGTCCCGATGCGGGTTCTTGAACCCACAACCTTATGACACAGGCATGAGCGTGTTGCCACCGGGCCAGGCTGACACACCTATTCTGCAGTATTCTGGAAGGATCAAATTGATAGGTTGAGTATATTTACCACCCATTTCTTTCTTCTGATCTTGTGACCCACTGCATCGTATATACAACTAGACAACCAGAACAATCAAATCACACAGTGCATGGTTTATATCACTTGTTACAAACACATTTTACTCAAACAAGTAGAAAGTGTTTATATTTTGTATAGGACTTTATCATACCATACTGAAATGTCTAAAAGTGCTTCATAGCTAATTACCGTAAAGGACAGTGACTATTTGTAGGCAAACACAGTAATGTCTTGCAACACCCACGAGGGAAATGCTCAATTAATCCAAAATATATTGGACATGACACTAAGAAAAATTAGTTTCGAATTGTTTTCGAATAGGTTCATCAAATCATTAACATACATCTTATCTGTGAGGAACCAGAAGGGATCTCCCTTTAGTTTCATCACCCCTGCAAGGAAGCATTCAACAGCACCACGCTGGATTTCCAGAGTTAAGAGGATTAATTTACATCTCATTGTAACTTGAACTCACAATTCAATGTTGATAAATGCAAGGTACTGCATATAGGAAGTAAGAACAGGAAACACATGGAAGCAATATAACTTGCCAAGGGGGGAAGATGAAAGAGATCTAAGGGTGTTCATTGACTCATTGATCACTATGTCAAAACAGTGCGAACTAGCAATAAAAAAATCCCAAACTATATTGCCAAAACAGTTGGGTTCCATCACGCAAAAGTCATATTCGAGTTGTGTCGTGCTATGATCAGGCCATACGAATTGTATGTATTATATGTACTGTATGTAACAATTATATGTATGTATTGTATAATATGTGTGTGTGTGTATGTATTGCATACAATTTGATTTCATCGTAACAGAAGAGGATCGTGGCCCAGGCTCTGGATATAGCGCAGAGGACAAGAAGGATGATCGTGGTGTTAAGAGGAATCAAGTATGATGATCAGACAAGCTAGAGCTCTTCTGTCTGAAAGGGAGATAGAGATATCTCAGAAGGGATTTTTCGAGGTACAGTACATTTAATTTTAAATGGGAATAACAAAGTAAAAGTAGACAGCAGAACAGCAGAACAACAGGATACAGGTTTAGGATTGCAAAAGGAAATTTTCAAACTGGACACAGAGAAATAATTCTTTACCCAGAGAATAATTAACGACCAGCACAGGAAGAGTGGGCGAGGCAAGGCCCTTAAACTAAATTTGAAAAAGAATTTGATGCTGTGATGAGAAGACATGTTGGAGGGGATGGGGGCGGTGGGGTGGGGTGGGGTGGGGGGGGGGGGCGGGGGGTGGAATTCTAGAAGGATGAGATCAAATAGGCCAAGATCAAATAGGCTAAAGGGCCTTCTTCATCCAAACCAATCTTGTGATCTTGTCAACTTTCTGACCCAAAGGCGAGAGTGCCACCTACTGAGTAAAGCTGACACTCATGCAATGAGGACTATGGCACTGAAATGCTATTAAAGAGCCAATCAGGGCAATGGAAATATATCAAGCCTGTTGCGACTGTGCGTTACTTAAAATACTTCAGTCGTGCTGGAACCAAACAAGTCCATTGAAAATCCTTGGCCATCTCAATAAAATGCCCAGAGCATTCAAGGGAGCACAGGGCAGAGATGCCTATGCAAGTTGAACACTCCACATTCATTCTGAATGGCTGCAAGGCCACCAGTGTCTCGGATGTCGCCATCACCGACAAGGCCATCTCTGCTCACCACTTTATCTCCTTGAATTCCTCAATCCCTCTTCTCACTGCCCACAAACCCACCTCCATCCTATAGCAATAATCCTTGCATTTTGATATAGCACTTGTCACATCTTCTAGACGTCTCAAAGCATTTCACAGAATATACTGTATACTGTAAAGTGAATTGACTGTATATTTGTAGGCGAAACGCGGCAGACAATTGCACACAGCAGTGTCCCACAAACAAACCGTGGATTGAAATGACCAATTTTTTTTTTAATTTGCCGAATTATTATCAGACATGCGGAGTAAGGAAATTTGCCTAAGGTTTCGCCCTGACCTACCTGGATTCGAACACAGGTCTCACGCTTGCAAGGCAAGTGCTCTAACCGTTGAGCTACAGGACTCCACTAGGACGCCCTGGAAGAAAATCTCCCCACAATCCCTCTCTGCAGCTCTGGAGTCGTCTGTCTGAATTCCTTCCCCTCTAACCTACCATCCGCACTGACCTATCCTCCTCACTCGCTCTCTTCCATACTACCCTCTTCACTATCCTGGATGCCATCGCCCCCCCTTACCTCCCAAACCGCCTCCTCGTCACTCCCTCAAGGGTCAGCTGCAGGCCATCAAATGCACCTGGTTCAATGTTGGCCTAATGGTTACATTGGCATGTCTGGTTGGACTGCATCAAAACTTACCGCTCTGCTCACCTCTGCCAAATCGTCCTTCTACTCCCAAGATAGTCTTGGAGGTGAAGGGCAAGCCCAGGCTCTTATTCTCCACAACTAACCGGCTCCTCCGTCTACCCCCCGTCCACCCCCGTCCACCCCCCCGTCCACCCCCCACCCCCTGCCCATTCTCTCCTCTAATTCTCACTACAAGGAGATGCTGGATTTCCATGAATCCAAAATCGAGGGAATCCATTCAGGCTGCCTCTGCCCTCCCAGCAGCCACTCCTTCCCCATCTCTCCCCCACCTGCTCACAGCACGGAAACTACTCTGGTCAAGGTCACAGATGGCGTCCTGTCCATCCCTCTGCCTCCTCGACCCCTCTGCCTCATTTGACCATTCAATCCTCTTCCACCGCCTCTCCACTCACGTCAACCTTCAAAGTTCTGTCCTTGACTGATTCAGCTCCTGTCTCTAGTCTCGTTTGTCTCCGCCATCGGTTTCTCTTCCATCTTGTGTGGTGTTTCTCAGAGCTCTGTCCTCGGTCCCCTCCTCTGCTCCCGCTTGGTGATATCATCCGCAGACACTGAGTAAATTTCCACATGTACACAGATGACACCCAACTCTACCTCTCTGCCTCCACCTTTGATTCCAGGATGACTGAGGTCCTGCCAGACTGCCTGCCATACATCAAGTTCTGGATGAGAGACAACTTTCTACAGCTGAACGTCAGCAAGACCGAGACTTTCCTGATTGGGTTGGACCAGTGCCTCCGCACCTCGGGCATTGGTACCTCAGGCATCCATGGATGCACACTCCACCAAACCAAGGCAGTCAGGAACCTGGATGAATTGTTTGACCCTAAACTGTTCTTTCTCTCCCATATCTGTGCCATGATCACCACCACCTGAAACCACCTCCACAACACTGCTCATCTCTACCACTGCCTCACCCCATCAGGCCGTTGAAACTCTTACACACGCGTTTATCACCTCAAGGCTCAACTACAGTAACTCCATCCTTGTCGGGCTCCACAACTCTTCCCTCCACAAGCTGCGGATCATTCCGAAACTCTGCAGCTCATGTCCGCTCCATGACCCTATCGCCCCTAACTTTGCACGGCTCCACATTCCTCAGAAGATCGAATTCAAGATACTTTCAAGGCCCTCCACGGCCTTGCCCCATTCTACCTTTCTGACCTGCCGACCCCCCAATCAATCTGTCCACTCCCTCCGTTCGACAGGCTCTGGCCTCCTCTGCGTCTCCCGGCCAACCATCAGTGGCCGGGATTTCAGCCTCTCTGCCCATATGATTTGGAACTCCATCCCACAATCCCTTCATCTTGCACCCTCCCTTGCCTCCTTCAATAATAATAACAATCCTTGCATTTGATATAGTGCTTTTCACTTCTTCTGGACGTCTCAAAGCGCTTCACAGAATGTACTGTAAAGTGAATTGACTGTATATATTTTTGAGCGAAACGCAGAAGCCAATTGAGCACAGCAGTGTCCCACAAACAGTCGTGGATTGACATGACCAATTTTTATTATTGTGGGTTTTTTTGGATGGATTATTATTAGGCGTGTGGAGTAAGGAAACTTGCCCAAGGTACTCGCCCCTGACCTGCCTGGATCAAGACCAATCTCAAGACCCTCCTTTTCGACTCTACCTTCAGTCACTCCCCCGACCTCTCTGCCCTCTCTCACCCCAACCCTGCCATCACCCCCATGCTTGGGTCCTGACCCCTGACTGTTGTGTCTGTGTCTCAGTGTTACTGTGTATGTGTGTCTCAGTGTCACTGTGTGTGTGTCAGTGCCTTGGGACATCCTCCCGATGTGAAAGGTGCTCTATAAATTTATTTAAATTACTAAGGGGGTGGGGAGGTAAAAGCACAGTCAGGTATATTCCACGACAGTTACACTTGGGATCAACAAAAGTGGGAGAGCAGATTAACAAGGGAGAAGAGCAAAGTGTGTCAAGCAGGGAAAAGAAGTGCAGTGATAGGGTGCTGGTGAATAGAGTTAATAGCTGGAAGTCAGAATTAAGGGCGCTATATCTGAATGCACGAAGCATTCGAAACAAGATAGATGAATTAGTTGCGCAAATAGAGACAAACCGGTATGATCTAATAGCCATCACCGAGACATGGTTACAGGGTGATCAAGGGTGGGAACTAAATATTCCCGGTTACGTGGTATATAGGAAACAAAGGCAATGTGGTAAACGAGGAGGGGGGGTGGCCCTACTAATAAAGGATGGGATAAAAACAGTAGAGAGGAAAGATTTTAAATCTGAAAAGCAAGATGTAGAGTCAGTATAGGTAGAGGTACGTAACTTCTAGGGGCAGAAAACTATAGTGGGAGTAGTTTATAGACCCCCAAACAGCAGTCAAAGTATTGCTCAAGGTGTAAATCAGGAGATTAGTGGAGCATGTAGCAAAGGAAAGACACTAATTGTGGGTGATTTTAACCTGCACATAGACTGGGACAACCAAATTGGGAAAGGTAAGATAGAAGAGGAGTTTATAGAATGCATTAGAGATAATTTTCTAGATCAGTGTGCCGAGGAGCCGACCAGGGAATAAGCCATATTAGACCTTGTTTTGTGTAATGAAACAGGGCTGATCAGCAAACTGGAAATTAAGGCTCCTCTAGGGCAAAGTGATCATAATATGATGGAATTTAGCATTAAGTTAGAGAGGGAAGTAGTTAAGTCTGAAGCAAAAATCTTCAATTTAAATAAAGCCAACTTTGCTGGTATGAGAGAGGATTTAGCCAGAATAAACTGGGAGACTAGACTTAAAGATTTGACAGTAGACCAGCAATGGCAAACATTCAAGGAGATGGTGCAAAATTCCCAACGAGCACATATTCCTTTGAGGAATAAGAATGCCATGGAAAAGGTGGTTCAGCCGTGGCTAACTAGAGCAGTTAGGGAAAGTATCAAATCAAAAGAAAAAGCCTATAAAACAGCGACGGTGAGTAGAAAACCCGAGGATTGGGAGAACTTTAGGGAACAACAGAGGAGGACCAAAAAATTGATCAAACTAGCAAAGAACATAAAAACAGACTGCAAGGCTTTTTATAAATATATAAAGAGGAAAAGGCTAGCGAGGGTGAATATGAGTCCATTACAGGCAGAGACCGGAGGAATTATAATAGGGGACAAGGACATGGCAGAGTCATTAAACAAATATTTTTCTACAGTCTTCACCATAGAAGACACTGGAAACATACCAAAAATAGAGGGGAATCAAGAAGACAAAGCTAGCGAGCAACTTAGGGAGATTAATATTAGTAAAGAGATGGTTCTAGGTAAATTGTTGGGTCTTAAATCCCCTGGACATGATGGCATCCTAGAGTTTTAAAGGAGGTGGCTACTGAGATAGTGGATGGCATGTCTATAATCTTCCAAAATTCTGTGGATACTGGAAAAGTCCCCATTGATTGGAAGATTGCAAACGTAACTCCACTATTTAAGAAGGGTGGGAGAGAAAATATGGGAAACTATAGACCAGTTAGTCTGACATCAGTTGTAGAGAAAATTCTTGAGTCCTTAATCAAAGACGTCATTATAGGATACCTTGAAGACCATAAAAAGATTAGGCAGAGTCAACATGGCTTTACAAAAGGGAAGTCATGCTTGACTAATGTTTTAGAATTTTTTGAGGATGTATCCAGCAGGTTGGATAAGGGGGAACCAGTAGATGTGGTATATTTGGATTTTAGAAAGGCATTTGACAAGGTGCCACACAAAAGGCTGTTACTCAAGATTAAGGCCCACGGGATTAATGGGAAAATATTAACATGGATAGAAGAGTGGCTATCGGGTAGAAAGCAGAGAGTAGCGATAAACGGATCATTCTCAAATTGGCAGGATGGAACTAGTGGAGTGCCACAAGGATCAGTGCTTGGGCCTCAGCTATTTACTATTTACATCAATGATCTAGATGAGAACATTGAATGTAACGTGTCTAAATTCGCGGATGACACTAAACTAGGTAGCAGAGTGAGCTCTGAGGATGATGCAAAAAGATTGCAACAAGATATAGATAGGCTAGGGGAGTGGGCAAGTAGGTGGCAGGTGGAATTCAATGTTAGCAAGTGTGAAATTATTCACCTAGGTAGCAAGAATAAAAGAATAGATTATTTTCTAGAGGGGGAGAAGTTAGATAGTGTTAGTATTCAAAGGGATTTGGGTGTCCTTGTACACCAGTCCCACAAAGTTAGTTTGCAGGTGCAGCAAGCAACTAAGAAGGTGAACGGCATGCTAGCGTTCATTTCAAAAGGTTTAGAGTACAAGAATAGGGAAGTCTTGCTGCAACTGTATAGGGCTGTGGTGAGACCGCACCTAGAGTATTGTGTGCAGTTTCGGTCTCCTTATTTAAGAAAGGATGTACTTGCCTTAGAGGGGGTACAGCGTAGATTCACTTGGTTAGTTCCTGGGATGAGGGGACTGACCTATGAGAATAGGTTGAATAAACTAGGACTGTATTCTCTGGAGTACAGAAGAATTAGGGGGGATCTTATTGAAACATATAAGATTCTTAAAGGGCTGGATAAAGTAGGCACTGAGGGACTGTTTCCCCTGGTAGGAGAATCTATAACCAGGGGTCACAGTCTTAAAATTAAGGGTCAGCCTTTTAGAACAGAGTTGAGGAAACATTTCTTCACTCAGAGGGTAGTGAATTTATGGAATTCACTACCCCAGAAGGCTGTAGATGCTCAGTCCTAGAACATTTTCAAGGCTGAGACTGATAGCTTTTTGAAAAATAGAGGGATCAGGGGATATGGGGATAGGGCAGGTAATCAAAGTTAGGTGAGAAGATCAGCCATGATCTTGTTGAATGGCGGGGCAGGCTCGAAGGGCCGAATGGCCTACTCCTGCTCCTAATTCTTATGTTCTTATGATCTTAATGTAATTTTGTTGTGGTTGTCTGCTTGTGTGTGTCTCAGTGTCACTGTATGTGTGTGTGTGTGTGTCTCAGTGTCACTGTGTGTGTATGTGTGTCTCAGTGTCACTGTGTGTGTGTGTCTCTCTCTCAGTGTCACACATCTATATGCTCTCACATGGGTGACATCATCCGCAGACATGGGGTTAACTTCCACATGTATGTGGATGACACCCAACTCTATCTCTCTGCCTCTACCCTTGACTCCAGGACTACCAGTGTCCTGACAGACTGTCTGTCAGACATCAAGTCCTGGATGAGAGCTAACTTTCTACAGTTGAATGTCAACAAGACAGAGGCCCCACCGATTGGCTCACGCCAGCGCCTTCTTGCATCAGGTGCTGGCAGCATCAACCTCCACGGTTGCACACTCAACCTCACCAAGCCAGTGAGGAACCTAGGTGTCTTGTTCGACCCTCAACTGTCTCTCTTCCCCCCACATCCAAGCCATGACCCGCTCTGCCTTTCCCCACCTCCGCAACGTTGCCCAACTCCGTCACTTACCTCACCCCTAAAGCCGCTGAAACCCTCATCCACGCCTTCATTACATCCCGGCTCGATTACGCAAACGCCCGGCTGGTCGGCCTTCCCAATTCCTCCCCCCACAGGCTGCAGATAATCCAGAACTCTGTGGCCCGTGTCCTCTACCCTTCTAAACTCCATGAACCCCGTCTCCCCCAATCCTCGCCCGACTCCACTGGCTCCCCATCATCCAGAGAATTCAGTTCAAGATCCTGGTCCTCACATTTAATGCCCTCCACAACCTCGCCCCACCCTACGTCCGTGACCACCTATCCCCTTACCAACCTGTCTGCCCCCTCCACTCAACAGGCTCTGGCCTGCTCAACACACCCCACCTTTGGCGGGCGAGCTTTCAGCCACTCTGCCTCTGGAACTCCAACCCGCAGTCCCTCTGCCTCACGCCCTCCCTGGCCTCCTTCAAGTCTCGCCTCAAGACCCTCCTCTTCGATGGACCCATCGGCAACTCCTAATCATTTCCCCCCTCCCCCCTCCCCCTTCCCCACACCGCCTCCTCAGCTCAGGTCTGAAGCAGTGACTGTCCAGCGCCTCAGGACGTCCTCCTGACATGAAAGGCGCTACACAAGTGTCATCCTGTTGTTGTTGTTGTTGTTGTTGTTGTGTGTGTCTCAGTGTCTGTCTGTGGTGTCAATGTGTGTATGTGTGTCTCAGTGTCAGTGTGTGGGTGTGTCTCAGTGTCACTGTGTGTGTGTGTGCCTGTGTGTGTGTGCCTGTGTGTGTGTGTCTGTGTGTCTCAGTGTCAGTGTGTGTGTGTGTGTCTTAACAACAACAACAACTTAAACTTATAAAGCGCCTTTCACGTCGGGAGGACGTCCCAAGGCATTGTGTGTGTGTGTGTGTGCCTGTGTGTGTGTGTCTCAGTGTCAGTGTGTGTGTGTGTGCCTGTGTGTGTGTGCCTGTGTGTGTGTGTCTCAGTGTCAGTGTGTGTGTGCCTGTGTGTGCATGTCTCAGTGTGTGTGTGTGTCAGTGTGTGTGTATATCTCAGTGTGTGTGTGTGTCAGTGTGTGTCTCAGTGTGTGTGTCTGTGTGTCAGTGTGTGTGTGTGTCTCCGTGTCAGTGTGTGTGTGTCAGTGTGTGTGTGCCTGTGTATGTGTGTGTACACCTGTGTCTCAGTGTGTGTGTGTGTGTGTGCCTGTGAGTGTATCAGTGTGTGTGTATCTGTCAGTGTGTGTTTGTGTGCCTGTGTGTGTGTGTATCAGTATGTGTGTGTGTGTGCCTGTGTGTGTGTGTGCCTGTGTGTGTATATCAGTATGTGTGTGTGTCTCAGTGTCAGTGTGTGTGTCTTTGTGTGTGTGTATCAGTATGTGTGTGTGTGTGTATCAGTATGTGTGTCTCAGTGTCAGTGTGTGTGTGTATCAGTATGTGTGTGTGTCTCAGTGTCAGTGTGTCTCTGTGTGTGTGTGTGTGCCTGTGTGTGTGTGTGTGTGCCTGTGTGTGTGTGTATCAGTATGTGTGTGTCTGTGTGTGTGTGTATCAGTATGTGTGTGTGTGTGTGTGTCTCAGTGTCAGTGTGTGTCTCTGTGTGTGTGTGTATCAGTATGTGTGTGTGTGTCTCAGTGTCAGTGTGTGCCTGTGTGTGTGTCTCAGTGTGTGTCTCTCTGTGTGTGTGTGTGTGTGTGAATCAGTATGTGTGTGTGTGTCTGTCAGTGTGTGTC